>OZ010597.1:21679258-21745831 GCA_963932145.1 Acanthosepion lycidas
GCTATTGAAAAGAGGCAGAGATGCCAGGTTGAAATTTTTTCATGAACATAAGGACTAAGGAAAATCGTATTGGGAAAGAGTATTATGAACAGATGGAAATTAGTTGTTTGGACGTAATTCTAGAAATCATGTAGGGCAAAAAGATGGTGATACTGTCAAACAAAACAGTTGCAACAATGAAATTTGGTGTTGACAGCATCATGGTTCGGAATGTTTGTCTGCAAAGGGTACTAGCAACATATCAGTCATAGATGGTAGAATGAATGCTGCAGCATATAAAAATATTTTGAAAGCAAATTTAATGATTTCAGTTGAAAATCCTGAGACTAAGAGCTCCAACATCCGGGATCTGAAGACCATATGCAAAGAAGGATGGAACAAAATACCAACTAAATCATTAACTGAGAACTACAAAAAGAGGTTGGTCGCTGTAGAAGTGAATAATGGCTATTCTACAAAGTATTAAATGACGATTGTGTATTATTTTTGTATTGTACGAATACTTCTTTCACCCATAAAAATTAAAATTGGATTTATTTCTATTAAATACATTATGCATCTTTGTACAGTTAATTACAGTAAAGTATGTTTAGTCATTAGTTGTAAATAAATTAAAAATTACTATGTATTTATGTATTTATTTCCCCCACTGCATACATATATATATATATATATATATATATATATATATATATATATATATATATATATATATTAGGTCATCCCATAAGCTCTGTCCGAATTTTGAATAAAGAAAACAAGTGACCAAATGTTACATTTAATTACAGATTCAATCAACAATGTGTTTTCCCAGATTATCTATGACTTCCATCTATTAACAAGCTTACTAATTCCATTACTGTAAAATTCTTTTGGCTTTGATTCGAAGAACTCACAAATGTCAGTTTTAACCTCTTCCTGTGTTACAAAAGCTGTTTCTTCCAAATGATTATGTAAGCTACGAAACAAATGGTAGTCTGAAGAAGCAAGACCGAGAGAATAAGGTGGATGAGGAATTTTCTCCCAACCAAGTTCTTCGATCTTTTGTGACGTGATTCTTGCTGTGAGGGCTCGCGCATTGTCCTGATGAAACATCACCCCATTTCGATTTACTAGAGCAGGTCTTTTTTTTCCTCAAAGCTTGGTTCAAACGCTCTAATTGCTGACAGTATATTTGAGCATTAATTGTTGCATTAGGTGGTAAGAATTCAAAGTGGATTATTCCTTGGCGATCCCACCAGATTGAAAGAAGAACCTTTTGCCCATGAAGTTCGCTTCTTGGCTGTGGCTGGGATCCTTCCCCTTTACCAAGCCACTGTCTACAATGCTTAACATTTCGATAAAAGATCCATTTTTCGTCGCCAGTCACAAGTCTATCCAAAAAAGGTGAAACAAGTTGGCGAGAATGGAGAGAAGAGCAGATGTCAACTCGGGATTTGATGTTGTTTTCAAACAATTCATGAGGCACCCATTTTCTAAGTTTCGGAACTTTTCCAAGTTGTTGAAGATGACGATGAACAGTTGTATGGTTTGAACTGAGAACCACTGCCAATTCCTCAACTGATAAAGCAGGATTTTTTTGAAGGGCTGTTTCCAAAAGCTTTTCATCAAACTCAAGTGGACGCCCGGTTCGATCTTCATCTTCAAGGGTGAAATCTCCACCTCTGAATTTTGCAAACCATCTTCTGCAAGTTCTTTCATTCACGCATTCCTCTCCATAAACTGAGTGAATGTTTCTAGCCGCTTCGGCTGCTGAGTTTCCTTTCTTGAACTCATAAAGCATTATGTGCCTCAAATAATTCTTGGGTACTTCCATGTTAGCAGGGTTTTAACCAAACAAAATTTAATTTTATTGCTCTCTGAAATAAAATTTGATCAGTTTAAATGTATCTAAACATAAAAATAATGTTCAGCTCCATTAGACATTATAAAATACTCTTTAAATTTCGTTCATTTTAACAAAAAGTTAAAATTCGGACAGAACTTATGGGATGACCATATATATATATATATATATATATATATATATATATATATATATATATATATATACACACAGCCTATTTCGCTGTATCACAGCCCCTCAGCGTAGCTAGAGGTCCGATTGCTTCAAACCGGGAACGAAATCCGATTGAATTGACATGTCACATAAATTACCTCGAGGCCATAGTCGCACGGCTGAAAGGAAGCGAATTTTAGCATTTTTCTCTCTACGAAATACGCCAGCAGCTCGGAGAACACGATTTATACTTGAAGAGTAACGCTTAATATACCTATATATACATACATATATATATATATATGTTTATTTATTCGAAAATTATAACATAAATTTGTTATAAAATCACTTCAAAAATAGCCATTTTGTTTCAACACTTCTGATGTCTTATCAAGTGATGCTGTTGAATGTAGAATAAAAGGTTTTAAAAGGTTATTATATATATGTTATAATTTTCGATTAAATAATTATATTTGTTCTACTCTGTAGTGAGCACTCTTGTAAGAATAATGTTTGCTGGTTATTGGAATTCTGTATACACCAATCCTATATACAACATACGCGCGCGCGCACACACACGCATACACACACACACACACACATATATATATATATATATATATATATATATATATATATATATATATATATATACATGGAGAAAGAGAGAGAGAAATAGAGAGAGAAATCCAAAAATAACATCAATTTCACTGTAGTTACAAATTTCAACCAGCCAACCAAGTAAATTTTTGACATCATGCGTGTTTTTAGTAGGGACCCCAGCGAATATGTGGTATTGTGGTAGATGTTGGGTCGAATGAAGAAGGAGATTGAGAAAAAATTTTAAAATCAGTGATTCGCGAGTCAGATAGCTAGGTGTAGGATAGTCATTGTTGCCATACTGGGCCATACCATTAATAACGTTAGACACATTCTTTTTTTAGCGTTGGCATTTAAATACCACGAAGAACGCCAAAAGTCCGATTTAAAATACATCTTTATAATCGTACATTCTCGTTTTAAATAGGAATACTCAAGTTATATAGTTTTCACAAAAAGCCTTCTGCAAACATTCTATAAACGCTAACCGTGCCGAACAATTACCGGAACACTACAAGATCCCTTCAGTAATAAAACAAATGGGTAAAACGTTCCACTTCCATTTTATTTCTCGTCTCGTTGAGAAAGGCGTGTCCGAAAATACCGATTTTTAACATCATCATTCTTCCATTAGTTCAAAAGGCCGGCTAATATACAATAAATATTATTAGTCTTATTATCAGTATTATTAACACGTTTTTGTCTCTTCTATTTCTTTCATCAGTCTATTATATATATATATATATATATATATATATATATAAAGAAATATAGTCTTAAGGTGTGCTATATTTATGGAATAAAGTGCTGAATATCAGAGATAGAGCGTGTGTAAATATAAAAGTGAACATAGAAGTCAACACTTAGAGGCGACAGTCTGTTTCATGCTATATGCAATCGTGGCCTGACGATTGCATATAACATGAAACAGACTGTCGCCTCTAAGTGTTGACTTCTATGTTCACTTTTATATATATATATATATATATATATATATATATATATATATATATATATATATATAGTTAGTTAGTTTATGCAAAACTAGGTAATCCGCATGGGTAGACCCAAGGAGGATGATATCCAGAGAGCTCAATGTAAGATTCAGAGCAGATATTAACATTAAGTTAAATCCTTCGTAGATTGTTTAGACATTTAGATTTACATCAAACCTTAACCTCCCAAATATGCCCTTTAAAGTAACGCGAATTAACAGCGTCTAAGAATTTGAATGAAACCTGTCCTCGTGGAATGTAACTTATTAGGGTTGCTGTAGCTTCTTCCTTTAATGTCGGTCTTCACCCCTTACCCATCGATATCTAGAGACAAGACGCGTTAGGCTTAAGCAACGTCTAGCCGACACACAGTGGGGTTAAGAATAAGGAATTGAAATGGTACACCTAACCCACTCATATCTTATCTTCTCTCCCACCTTACTTCCCCACTTCGTTAATTTTACATATGCTTGATGAGGTCCATCAAAAACGTGTGAATTTCTTTTCATTTTTCATTTCAACCTTTGGAAGTAAAGTCTGATGATCCATAGCCCTGTTAAAGGGGTTGTGGTGAAATAACTTATTACATGGAACCTTAAAGTGAACAATATATATATATATATATATATATATATATATATATATATATATATATATATATATATATTGTCATCCACAGACAGACTCTTTCGCTGTATCACAGCTCATCACTGTGGCTAGACGTCCGGTTGTCTCTAGCTAGGATCGTAACAGGACTGAATTGGCGTCAGTGGGGGATTCTACCAGAGCCGTTGGCGCACGGCAGGGATGAAGGTAAATTTAAGCGTATGTATTTTTACATAAACACTCAGTGACTGAGAGAACTCGATTCGATTTATTGAAGAGTCTTGCATTATTAGTTGTAATAGTCACTATTTACAAACTCACACTTTCTCCCCCGAGATTAGCTAATAAATTTTTCTGGAGCATATATATTATCTGTTTATATGTTATGTTTAGAGATAAAAAATATTTAAGCAAATGCTCAGTTTATAATGAACAGTATTAACTAAATTTACCGGCCTGAATCTGAGAAATTACACAGAAAATATGTGTCCATCGACAGGAATCGAACCTGTTTCATACACGGGACCATAATATAGCCTGACATGCTATACCATTTAGCTATAGAGGAAGTTTGGTTATCACTGTCAAATTTTTGTTTTTAAACAAGAAATTCACCATGAATTTTCTCGAAAAATTATATCTGCTCGAAGCGTAATAAAACGTAAACAAATGACATCATATATTATGGAATTGTCTATGTCTGTCAATTATTTTAATATACTTCCTTTTCAAACTCTTCCTCTGTAGCAAAATATATTATAAATAGAATATCTACTTAAATAGTTGTATCTATAAAAATAACGTATAAAGAGACCATATACTAAAATAATTGTCCATTTCATAATATATATAAAGAGGATTTGAATAATCATAAATAATTCATCGAGTCTAGAAGAATCCTCAACAGAAAGCACTGGACGGCCATTTCGTCTTATTTTCGGTCTAATCAGCAGCGCTCATCCACTACCAAGTATCGAACCCGCACCCGTACAACATATTATATAAAATAATATGTTGTAAAAGAAGGTTCAAAACAGCTGCGCCTAAAAAAGGTGAAAAGACTAAAAAGTGCTCAATACAAGAATCCAAAATAAGAAATGTAGAACGAAAATATTTTCAAAAGCACTAAAATACAATGTTCCTTACTACCCGGGTCTCAGCCATAAGGTCTCCTCAGGTAACTAGAATCTACTTACCTGAGGAGACCTCGCGGTTGAAACCCGAGTAGTAAGGTACATTGTATTTTAGTACTTTTGAAATATATATATATATATATATATATTAACTTTACTAATTTACTTTTTCTATGAATGATTCATTGTAATATAACCACATATTTGACTTAAAAGAACTGATCCGACGTGCACATTTTCGAGATAACAACTGAGACATCACTCTACTTATTGAACAATTTAGTTAATGCCATATTGACTGATAAACTCCTAGAATAAAAAATTCTAAAAATTGCCATATTAGTAAAAAACGCACTCACTTAAATTTTCCCAAAAAAATTTCAATCTTAGCGTTACGACTGCATGCTCCAAAAGTTTGTAGCCCTCATCAATAACACATTTCAAAAAACATATTTCGATTCGTATTATATTCTTTCGTCTCAGATGCTACCTGAATTTTACCAAAAACAAAATAATTTCCATGCCTGAAGATGACTGAATGTACAGTTGAAAGTACTCGCGTATTAAAGAAAGACCTTAATAGAGATTATAATTTTAAAAAACAAGTGATTGGAAGGTTAATACATCTTTAAAATTTTCTTAGCGAAGGGATTTCGTCATTTTATATCATTAACTTTACTAATTTACTTTTTGTATGAATGATTTATTGTAATATATATATATATATATATATATATATATATATATATATATATATATATATAATGATGTACCATGACCTCTCATCCACGAAGATCCTCCTGGTCGGACAAAGCCTGAATAGTGCTTTTGAACTAAGATTTTTTCCGATTTTCAAAATATATATATCTACTCAGTTTCGTAACCTGACGTGAACAAAGACAATTTTTAAGAATAGAATTTTTCTTCATTAATTTAAACGTTATTTTAATGGATACCCATATTTGAGTAGATGCTCTGTTTTTATGTATTTATTTCTATCTAACGTCCTGAATATGCGAGAAATCCTGTTAGAAAAATATGCAAATAGTCTGAATGATTTGACCTTTGCCCTTTATTTTTATTGATTTGGACATTTGACCGAGGGACATTTGGCCGAACGGACATTTGGCCGATTAGCATTTAACCGAATGGACATTTAGCCATAAATGTAGTGGCCTACATACATGTATGTCACACTCTTTATCATAATGTGCTACATATATTCATATTTATTTACTGTATTAATTTATAATTTTTCGTATTTTTTTTTTGGCATGCCTTTCTTAAAATCTATTCTGTATATATTAGGTTGGTGCAAAAATGATGACGTAATAATGTCGTTTTTTGACGTATTTTTTAACGTCAAAAAACGACATTATTACGTCATTATTTTTGCACATCCTAATATTATATTCTACTTCAAATATTACTGTAAGATGATAAGTATTTTGAGAAAAAGTACATTTTACTACAGCAAAAATCTTAAGCTTTTACGATATGAAAAATCTTTCAATTTCACTTTTAATGATCATTAAAGGAACGAACTATCTTTTATCTTACTGTTCAATACGAATTTAAATAATTAATTGCTACTTTTTACCCAAATACACTCAAATATTTTTTTAAATACAAATTTCAATAAACAAATATTGAAATAAGAAAACTTTTAACTTTAAATTTAGATTTAGTCATTTAATCACTTGAAATTCAGTGATAATTATTAGTCCTATTCTACCTTATAATACTGATAATTAAAATACTTAAAGGATTGCTTGTTACTATTTTTACTTGTACTTTTTCGATGAAATGTATGTTCAGACAACTGTCTGTTGGCCAAATGTCCGGCTACGCATAATCTTATTCTCTTTTTGAAAGTTTCCCTCCCCCTCTAACTCTCTCTATCTCTCTATCTCTCTCTTTTGGGATATATATATATATATATATATCCCAAAACCTACACTTTTATCAAAAGTGTGAGAGAGTGTTATGAATCTTTTATGACTCAAGTGTGACACTATACTCGCTTTAGTTCCGCCAATCGCTGGCCAGTCGGTCGTCCGTTCTACGTCTCTTCCTTTCTCTTCAAACCCTTTCGATGACTGGCTCATTCTGTTCAAATTTATCTAGGTATCATGTCTCAGCTGGTTTCTTTTTCCATATTCCATCTCTACGTAAGCAAATCAATAAAGCCGTAGCCGTCTCTTCAGAACGTGAGCGATCAGGCTCTCCACAAGTTCCTATCCTTTGTAACTCTTAGTAAGTTTAGCAAAATGCTTTGACAAATTCCCATTTTATACCTTTTTTTTACAATAATATTCACCCTGTATTAAGATCCACTCCAGGTGGAAGCTTATAGAGTAAGAGATAACGTTTTACCTTCGCTCCTATACCATATTCTGCCATCCATTTACACAAACTTCTAAGGTAGGTTACTTACCATTTCTTTCTGTCCTTTTTACTTTCAATGTCACGAGGATGTCGAATTCTAAAATATCTCTTTTCTCATTGTGCCCTAGAGATTTCAATTGTCACCGCTTTTTGATTCTAATTATAAATATATTTTTGTTTCAATTGTACTTAAAATTTCATTGTGACTCACATGTTCAGTCTCAGCATCCTTCTGTAGAGACACATTTCTGTTGCCTGAAGTCTTTTCTTCATTTGTGAGGAGGTTTTCATACATTCACTTGTCATATCGGAGGACCGATCACACTTCAGCACATTTTCTTTTGGTTTAAACAATAAATAATTATTTTCAATAACATTTCTTTCCGTGTTGCATACATTAGTGAAGATTTATCAAAGATCGAAATTCAACGAATACTGTCAGACTTGGTGAGCTATGCTCTTATTTATCTCTCTATCTAATGCTATCTATCTATCTATCTATCTATCTATCTATCTATCTATCTAATGCTGTATATATCTCTCTAATGCTACGCACACACACATATATATATATATATATATATATATATATATATATATCTAATGCTCCATCTATCTATATAATGTTATATTTATATATATCTATATCTAATGCTGTCTATCTATCTATATATCTATCTAATGCTGTATATACCTCTCTAATGCTGCACACACACACACACACACACACATATATATATATAATGCTCCATTTATCTATCTATATAATGTTATATATATATATATATATATATATATATCTAATGCTGTCTATCTATCTATCTATCTATCTATCTATCTAATGCTGTATATATATCTCTAATGCTGCACACACACACACACACACATATATATATATATATATATATATATATATATCTAATGCTCCATCTATCTATCTATATAATGTTATATATATATCTATCTAATGCTGTCTATCTATCTATCTATCTATCTATTTAATGCTGCATATCACTGTCTCTCTCTCTCTCTCTATATATATATATATATACATATATATATATATATATATATATATATATATATATAATGATATATCTCTCTCTATCTAATGCTCTATATATCTCTCTATCTATATAATGTTCTCTCTTTCTATCTATCTGTCTTCCTTACCACTCTATATCTCTCTATCTACCTTCCTACCACTCTATATCGCTCTACCTACCTACCTACCTAATACTCTCTATATAATCCTTTATTTCTCTATCTCTCTAATGCTACCCATATCTATCTATATAACTATCTTACTTACTTTTCACGTCCTTGTTTTCTTTGCTCAGGAGTTCATCTTTTTCTATATAGTTTGTCTGTTTGTCTGTCTTTTTCTGTCACTCTAGGCAGAGGCGAAAGTAATAATTTCCCTGCAGTCAATATGGCGCCACACAATAGACGTTAGGAGTGGTTTTTAAAATTTGCCGAAACAATTTGCAATGACCACACTTAAACAACAACAACAGCAGCAGCCCTAAAAACCGTGCGGTAAATAAAACATTAAATAGATTGTTACAAATCGGCCATTTTACGATTTGAAAAAAAAAGCAAGTAAATTGATTATGACATTTTACAAACTTGAAAACATATTGCCTCTAGCATTTAAGTAATTAGGAACTGCCCTCAGGATATATTTAAAGATGTACTGAATGATGTCGGGGAAGTAAAAAATGATATTTTTGATAATGCTGTATAGACATCTTCGTTTAAAATCTATCTTGTGGTCATTAGTAGTGAGGAAGTGCTAGCAAAGTTCTCGCACCTTCCTCAATATTCATGTAAATTTCAGCCATGTCGTGGCCTAGATCATTGCTTCTCAAAGTGGTGGTTAACGGAGCAGTGCCGACATTCGAACCATCAGCTACCGATACGCAGCCAGTGTCCAGGCCATGCTAAGCAATCATTTGTAAAGATGAAGGTTATTTGCTTTTGTGTTAATAAACTTTTTTATTACTTTTTATGTTTTGATATAAAATTATTTTTTGCAAAGTAAATGGAAAGTAAAAAAATAGTCAGCTTTTATTATATTCATTATATATATATATATATATATATATATATATATATATATATATATATATATATATATATATATATATTGTTTCCGGTATAAATTAATATTACCACGAAATATTATAGGTACGTGACGAATTGAGAAAAAAAATGTCGGTCCGCCATATGAGATAGTTTGAGAAGCACTGGTCTATATGATTCAAATTTGAAGTCAATTAAAAAAAAATTCTTTGTAACGTAGGTTTTTCATTTCTTTTCTCTTATGGCCGACCAAACGGCTGAAACCCGGGGTTCTGATAAAAATAGTGTATATGGACGACTCGACTCTAGGATGAACATAAAATAGATAGCATAAGATTCACCCGTCAGCAGTGGCCACTACAAAACTGTAAAAAGGGAGAAAAAAAAAACTGGAAATATCTCAAATATAAGAACTCATGTAAAGAGGTTCTAAGAAAGGTACAAACTGTGTTGCTGGTAACTATACAATTAGAAGGTCTAAAATCATCTCAGAGATTAAATCTCAATTGTATTCATTTTGAAGTATCAACAACTGGAGGGGCACGGTGGAGTAATGGATAGCGGCTCGGATTGAGGAATTTATTCAGTTGTCTGGTAGATCAGAATTCCAGATTACATCCAATGTATTCATGTGTCTGGTAGATCAGAATTCCAGATTACATCCATTGTATTCAGGTGTCTGGTAGATCAGAATTCCAGATTACATCCATTGTATTCAGGTGTCTGGTAGATCAGAATTCCAGATTATATCCATTGTATTCAGGTGTCTGGTAGATCAGAATTCCAGATTACATCCAATGTATTCATGTGTCTGATAGATCAGAATTCCAGATTACATCCATTGTATTCAGGTGTCTGGTAGATCAGAATTCCAGATTACATCCAATGTATTCAGGTGTCTGGTAGATCAGAATTCCAGATTACATCCATTGTATTCATGTGTCTGGTAGTTCAGAATTCCAGATTACATCCATTGTATTCAGGTGTCTGGTTGATCAGAATTCCAGATTACATCCAATGCATTCAGGTGTCTGGTTGATCAGAATTCCAGATTACATCCATTGTATTCATGTGTCTGGTAGTTCCGAATTCCAGATTACATCCATTGTATTCAGGTGTCTGGTTGATCAGAATTCCAGATTACATCCAATGCATTCAGGTGTCTGGTTGATCAGAATTCCAGATTACATCCATTGTATTTAGAGCTGTCTGGCTTTATCTATTCCCCTGAATACAATCTATGCAATCTGGAATTCTGATCTACCAGACACCTGAATACAATGGATGTAATCTCGAATATATCAGACAACCTCAAAAGGAGATTATTTCGAGCCATTGTGAAGACGATGTTAATGTATAGTGCTACTGCTTGGATATTAACTGAAACCCTTGAGTCTAAACTTGATGGAATCTACTCTCGGACGCTGAAACATCAACTAAGAGACAACATCCAACTAAATCACATCTCTATGTACCCATCTTTTGTGTGGGGGAATTAGGTACATAAACAATGGTGATGAGTCGAAAGAAAAAAGAGTAATCAGAAGAACAGGTGATAGCGATTGACACTGCATTTAAATTTTTGTGCCCAAATAGTGATTTTCCAAGCGTAGCTTAGATGTGGAACAAGACCGAAAGCATGGGGCACCCAGTGAGGATCGAATTCACTACTCAGTAGTAATTGTTCTAGCGAAACAAACTTGCTCACCATTACACTGCCTGGAGGAGCCCGTTATATATACATATATAAATAATGTATATATTCAGTTAAACAAGGACATTCTTGATAATGGCTCTAATCGGCGCTTCCATGTACCAAACTATGCTACGATTATATATTTTGTATCGACTTTTGGTGTCGTGTTTTATTGATTACTGCTTTGGCTTAGTCATAAAACGTTGATAGAATCCTACCATTGAGTGTTTCGATTTCTGGCTGGAGGTCGCGTCATTTTGGCTACGCTTATGGCATTTCGTCTGTATGCTGTTTGAACCCGACATGTGCTTGTTGTCGTCTTCTGCTTTTTGGCGTTTCTTATTGATTTTAATTAAGCGATGTCGGAGAGTATCATATTTCAGTTGTTATTACTAGACGCGAAGCTCGTTTTTCTCTTCTGATAGGTTCACGTTCGTGCGCTTCGATTTGATTTTATTCGAAGTCATTCGTCAAAGATATAGGTATTTTAATACAAGTCGGCTTCCGTCCGGCTCGTTCTTCCTTGTTCCTGTTCTCCAATATATCTGCGGAATTTTGAAATATACAAAAATCGTTACTTTCTTCTCGAATCGATCAACCATATCAGCCTTTTAAAATGTCGTATCCTGCATTTTCTAAATATTGTTTACCGAAACAGAGACAAGCACATTGAGGAGTCAGAATTACAAAAGAGAGCGAGACGAAGATAGATAGATAGATAGATTGAAGAGAAAAAGAGAGACAAACAGAAAGACAGACAGACAGAATAAGAAAATGAAAAAAGGGAAAGAAAGAGAGACGAAAACAAAAAGGAGAAAGAGAAAACGATGACGAGATCAAGAAAAACAAGGAAAGAAATAAGCTAGCGAGAAATGAAGATAAAAATAGAGAGAGGGAAAGAAAGCGAGAAAGATAGATACTCCATATATACCCGTGTATAAGACGACTTAATGTATAATGCGAACCCTGAATTTCTTGGTTTGAATTTTAGCCCCCCGCCCAGAAGATATTTACTTGAGTATAGTGCAACCGATTACTAAAAAAATGATGATTTTTAATCGCTTCAAATGAAATTTAAAAAATACCTGTGTATAATGCGCAAAAAATAATCATAAATACTTGTACGATACTTTAGTTACTACGGTAGATAGATATATGAAGTGAGTGAGAGATAGAAAGAAAGAAATAATAAAGAAAGGAAAGAAAAATAATAAGAAAGAAAGAGGGAGGGAGGGAGAAAGAAATAAGAAAGAAAGGAGGAGGGCGAGAGAAAGAAAGAAGGAGGAAGAAAGAAATAAGAAAGAAGTGGGAGAAAAAAATAAGGAAGAAAGAGGGAGGGAGGGAGGGAGAAAGAAATAAGAAAGAAAGAAGGAGGAAGAAAGAAATAAGAAATAAAGAAGTAGGAGTAAGAAATAAGGAAGAAAGATGGAGGGAGGGAGAGAAATAAGAAAAAAACAAGGGCGAAAGAAAGAAAGAAGGGGGAAGAAAGAATTAAGAAATAAAGAAGTGGGAGTAATAAATAAGGAAGAAAGAAGGAGGGAGGGAGGGAGAAAGAAATAAGAAAGAAAGAAAGAAAGAAAGAAGGAGGGGAAGAGAAAGAAAGAAGGAGGAAGAAAGAATCAAGAAATAAATAAGTGGGAGTAAGAAATAAGGAAGAAAGAATGAAAGAGGGAGGGAGGGAGAAAGAAATAACAAAGAAAGAAAGAGGGTGAGAGAAAGAAAGAAGGAGAAAGAAAGAAATAAGAAATAAAGAAGTGGGAGTAAGAAATAAAGAAGAAAGAAGGAGGGAGGGAGAAAGAATTAAGAAAGAAAGAAGGAGGAAGAAAGAATTAAGAAATAAAAAAGTAGGAGTAAGAAATAAGGAAGAAAGAAGGAGGCGGGGAGGGAGAAAGAAATAAGAAAGAAAGAAAGAAAGAAAGGAGGAGGGCGAGAGAAAGAAAGGAGGAGGAAGAAAGAATTAAGAAATAAAGAAGTGGGCGTAAAAAAATAAGGAAGAAAGAAGGAGGTGGAATGGAGGGAGAAAGAAATAAGAAAAAAAGAAGTGGGCGTAAGAAATAAGGAAGAAAGAAGGAGGGAGGGAGAAAAAAAGGAGGAGGGCGAGTGAAAGAAAGGAGGAAGAAAGAAATAAGAAATAAAGAAGTGGGAGTTATAAATAAGGAAGAAAGAAGGAGGGAGGGGGGATAAAAATAAGAAAGAAAGAAAGAAGGAGTGCGAGAGAAAGAAAGAAGGAGGAAAAAAGAATTAAGAAATAAAGAAGTTGCAGTAAGAAATAAGGAAGAAAGAAGGAGGGAGTGGGAGCAAGAAATAAGGAAGAAAGAAGGAGGGCGAGAGAAAATAAGAAGGAGGAAGACAGAAAGAAAGAAGTGGGAATAAGAAATAAGGAAGAAAGAAGGAGGGAAGGAGGGAGGGAGAAAGAAATAAGAAAGAAAGAAAGGAGGAGGGAAAGGGAAAGAAAGAAGGAGGAAGAAAAAAATAAGAAATAAAGAAGTGGGAGTAAGAAATAAGAAAGAAAGGAGGATGGAGGGAGGGAGGGAGAAAGAAATAAGAAAAAAGGAGGAGGGCGAGAAAAAGAAAGAAGGAAGAAAGAAAGTAATAAGAAACAAAGAAGTGGGAGTAAGATATTAGGAAGAAAGAAGGAGAGGGGAGGGAGAAAGAAATAAGAAAGAAAGAAAGAGGGCGAGAGAAAGAAAGAAGGATGAAGAAAGAATTAAGAAATAAAGAAGTGGGAGTAAGAAATAAGGAAGAAAGAAGGAGGGAGAGGGAAAGAAATAAGAAAGAAAGAAAGAAAGAAAGAAGGAGGGCGAGAGAAAGAAAGGAGGAGGAAGAAAGAATTAAGAAATAAAGAAGTCGGTGTAAGAAATAAGGAAGAAAGAAGGAGGGGGAGGGAGGGATGGAGGGATGGAGGGAGGGAGGAAGAAATAAGAAAAAAGGAAGGCAAGAGAAAGAAAGGAGGAGGAAGAAAGAAATAAAGAAGTGGGAGTAAGAAATAAGGAAGAAAGAAGGAGGGGGGAGAAAGAAATAAGAAAGAAAGAAGGAGGGCGAGAGAAAGAAAGGAGGAGGAGGAGGAGGAAAGAATTAAGAAATAAAAAAGTGGGAGTAATAAATAAGGAAGAAAGAAGGAGGGGGGGAGGGAGAAAAAAAAGAAAAAAGGAGGAGGGCGAGAGAAAGAAAGAAGGAGGAAGAAAGAATTAAGAAATAAAGAAGTGTAAGTAAGAAGTAAGGAAGAACGAAGGAGGGGGCAGGGAGAGAGGGAGAAAGAAATAAGAAAGAAAGAAGGAGGGCGAGAGAAAGAAAGAAAGAAGAAGGAAGAAAGAAATAAGAAATAAAGAAGTGGGAGTAAGAAATAAGGAAGAAAGGAGGAGGGAGGGAGAAAGAAATAAGCAAGAAAGAAGGATGGAGGGAGAAAGAAATATGGTTAGAAAGAAGGAAGGAGAGAAATAAGAAAGGCGGAATGAGAAAACGACAAACGAGAGAAATATAAAGCGTCATGAAGAAATAGTTAATGAAAATTAGATAGAAAAGGAGAGAAAAGCATTAAGATAAGTAGGAAAGATACAAAGGGAGACAGAAAGATAGACTGGAAGAGAGAGAACACTGAGTGAGAGTTATGAAACGAAATAAAGAGAGGAAAAGAAAGGACGGCGAGAGAAAGAAAGAAGTCGGAAGAAAGAAATAAGAAATTAAATTTTGAATTTATTGAGTTCATTGCATTCATATGCCTGGCATTTCTACTTATTTCTCTACGAAAAAAGAATGTCCGCTATCCTGTCTTTATTAAATTTGTTAGTTACCAACACAAGTTAACTATTTATTTTGGTAGGATTTGCTCAACCTTCGTCCTGGTTATGACGATAAACTACATCCGGCAGCAAGTCTTTGAGGAACGTGGAACCACCTATTAATTTCTGTTGTTCCCAGGACCACCCTGATCCGGGGTGGTTAGGGTCCTAGATATGGGCAAATAGTTAACCCCGAAACTGTGGTCAAAAGACTATGAAAGTATAAAAATGCATTTTCATAGTAAAAATTGCCAGCAACACATTTCTATAAAAAAATATTACCAGCAATACATTAAAAAATGACTTGCAAAACATTTTTGTAAATAAACAAATAATATTAGCAATACATTTTTGCAAAAGAAATTACTAATACTATCAATAAAATTACATTTGGCTTAAAATCAAATTTGGCTAAACAAACAAAAAAATATGCTCCAGCTATTGGTAGTGATGTTTCTAATCACACACACACACACACACACACACATATATATATATATATATATATATATAAAGACAAACGGAAATGCTAATAAAAATAAAATTAATCATATATTATAAAAAAAAACAAACACAATACAAACAATTTAATTATTTGCAATAACTCCTCTTCACTAACCTATGAATTACGTAAAACCAACATTATATAACAATTTAAATGTCCCTTGGGAGAATGTATCTACGACTAAAACCAAAAAAACAAAAACAAAAACAAAAAAAAAACAACAGAAAAAATAAAATAAAACAAATATATATATATATATATATATATATATATATATATATGTTTGGTATACGACAAATACACTAACAAAAAGACTTACATTACACATGCTTGACTATTCGTCTATTCCGAGACATCTACAACAACATTCCTCTCCGCATTCACAATATAAAAAATTAATTATCGACAACACAACTATACTACACCATGAAAACAACAAAATTAGATTACAGATACTCGAAGCAATTTATATAAAAAAAAATTAAAGCCGGCACTGAACAGAATCAACTATGAATACTGTAGTAATGTTCAGAAATGCCTTTAAAGAAACAGTTTTTCACGCTTTAACACGCGCGTGACGATGATAGCAGCTCGGATTGAGGAACATACAGAGGAAATATACAGAGAAAAAATTCCATAATGGATAATGTTTTTCATGTTCTAATGAACGCTAAGCACATTGTCAACTGTTCTGTATTTAAAAGCATAATGAAAAAAAATATGGTGATGGATAACAACGCACAACTTTGTATAAATACTTATATTAATGAACAACATATAGTTTTGCATTACTTGCACCCTTGAAGATGATCTTGGAAATAAGATCGAAAGTACTTGTTGCGGGTCCTGTGACGATGCAGTGCCGGCCTGCGAAAAGATGGCCTTGTGCCAGACACTACACAAAACTACCGGACTCACAAACAAAGTAAAAAGAAGAAAAATATACAAACATATATAGCGTGATCTTTTCTTTCAAAATATCCCAATTTCCTAGGTGAGGAAAGAGGAATAAGGTCGCTTATCACGTGCACAAAAATGAGATAAAGGGTAGACAAGAGGAATGACTGAAGCAAGTCTGGTAAAACACACAAATATAAAATTTATTATCTATTTTTTTAACAAGTATTTAGTCTCGTGGGTGGAGACAATAGGTAAAATTACTGAAACTTGCAAAAGGAAGGATAAGGCAGTGACAAATAGTTCATCAATGTTCTGCGCCAACATGAAATTCAAGATGCCTAAGGCGGGAAAAGTTCATCAGTAGGAAAGTTCTGGAAGGATGCCTGCTTGAATCATAATGAACGTGAATGCAACAAGGAATAAAAATACTCACTGTTAATTATTGTAATGTGTGTGTAATGTGATATTTTTAAGGTACTGGTTCATAATGGTTAGAGTTTCAAGAAATATGAGAAGTTCTCATTCTTCGTGGTCGCAGGTTTCAAGTTCCCTGGTTATGTACGAAGGCAGGCTCGAACAAGATGTTCGCCTCCGGACAAGAAATTAGTCATCGGAAAAGGTGTTGTGATGACAGTGTCGTAAGTGCTAAGTTTCTCTGATAGAAAACAGAGGAAAGTTCAAACAAGATGTTAGCCTTAGGTCGATGAAATAGTCGTCGAAAAAGGTGTTGTGACGAACGTACTGCAAGCTTCAAGTTTTTTTCTGATAGAAAAACAGAGGAAGGTTCAAATAAGATGTTGGTATCAGGACGAGGAAAATAATTGCTGAAAGTTGCATCGGCTTGAGGAGATTACGCACGACGAGCCGAAAAGTCTAAGCATAATTTGCTGTTAAGATATCCCTGTCTGAAATATGGGTAAACAGACGAGGAATAAATGAGTTACTTATCGGTTCAGTGATCTGGCCGCAACTTGTATTTATCAATCCACCCACGAGGATTAAATGTGGCACAAGGCCGGTTTAATGTGGGTAGCCCGCGAGTCCGTAGGCTCGGCCAAAAATATGACCTTTGAACCCGCCTAGACGGGTTCAGGTCCTGTTTACCTCCTCGAACGCAACCTTGCCCTTCGGCAAGGCTTCGTCCGAGTTCCTCTCTGCATTAGAGAGTTCGACAGAAGCCAGCCCGGAAGCTCACAAAGCACAGATACTACACTTTGATCCTAACCGAGCCGATCTGGCCGCAACTAACTTCCAAAAACCAGTTTGTTCCTGACGTTTGAGAAAAACGCGCGGGAAAAATTCAAATTATCGTTGCAAGCAGCAGTAGCAACTAGCCACAATGAAGTCGGCAACAAATCATCAGTAGCAGCTAGCTCAAATAACGGCGTTTACTACTATGAATGGCAGTCAGTGAGGGGAAGGGATGAAAACTCGCATGCGCGTCGCAAAAAATGACAAGTGGAAATACTGGTTATTCCACATACTTGTAAATGAAAGAAATTTAAACAACTATAGCACATTTCTCTCATCTTTTAACATCAATACACGAAGGTTATTCGAGAGTATGAACGGATTTTATTAAAAATTAGCATACATAATATCTGTAATTTATACAATCTAAAATCTCTGTCTGTCTGTCTGTCTGTCTGTCTCTCTCTCTCTCTCTCTCTATATATATATATATATATATATATATATATATAAGAGTGAACACAGAAGTCAACACTTAGAGGCGACAGTCTGTTTCATGTTAGACGCAATCGTCAGGCCATGATTGCTGTTATTTTTCTCGGCTATTTATATATACGAGTCAGTAGTGCATTGCGGGTAGTCTATTTTGGCGATTATTTTACCTGAAGTCGTTTATTTATTTATTTATTTGGATTAAATTATTTTGCTTGTTTTTATTTATTTTTATTTTTATTTCTTATCTTATATATTTATTTTTTATTTTTATTTTAATCGGTGTTTTTATTAACGTAGTAAAAATTTGTTTATATCTCTTATTTAATAGTTATGCTTTGGTTTAGGAAGATAATTAAAGCTATTCAGTTTTGGGGTTGAGTGCTGTAGTTTATTCTAACTATTATTTTGGTGGGAGCAGTTTTTAATTTGTTTATTACTTCATGTATTTATTTGGGTTGATTATCATTATTTGTTTTTTGTAACGGTTAATTTATCGGGATAGGTTTGTTAGTCTATTTATTTATTTGGATGAATTTAGATTAATTTATTTTACTTGTTTATTATTATTTATTTATTATAATGTGTGTTTTCATTTACTCTTTTCGGTTTTCGATTTTCAAGTAACGTAGTATTTTTTATCGTTATATGACAGTTATAGCTATTTTTTGCGTCCGATTTTTGGTTTGATTTTTATAGTATAACTTCGGTCATGATGGTTTGTTAATTTGTTTATTATTTACTTTATTTATTTGGGTTCATTGATTTTTTTTTTTTTTATTATTTATTCTATTTCGTCTATTCTTACGGGCGTGATTTGGTAATTTTTGGGGGTTAATTTATTTTGCTTATATTATTGTCATTTTGCTTTGCTTATTTCTTTATTTTTTTATTTTATTTCTTTTTTTTTCAATTTTCGATTTTTAAGTAACGTAGTAAAAATTTGTTTTCATGCCTGCATTTTGAGATGAGCTCGGATCTTTTATTTGATAATTTACTTTGGTCTGGGAAGGTAATGATAGCTATTTTTTCCTCCAAGCAAAGCTTGCAAGTTTTTGATTGGTTGTTGTAGGCTGATGAACTTTCCCAAGATATTTTTGGTGTGATGTGCGTTTTGTTTTTAATTTTCCAGATATACTTAGAAAGCAGTGTGCTGTTCGCATAATTACTATTTGTGAAACACGTTTTGTGTGCATAATTTCTTTGTTTCCAGGGTCCTTCAGTTACTCCTATGTATACTTTTGCTTCATTATCTGGTGATTTTATCGTGGCTTGGTATATTACGTTGTTTTGTAAACAATTACCGTTTAAGGGACATTCGTTATTTATTCTGCAGTTGTACGTGGGTTTGATTTGTTCGTGTGGTTTGTTGATAAATTTCCTGTTGTGCTTTTTAATTATTTGTGCCATGTCCTCGGTGCAACTGTAGCTGATTTTTACTGTGATTTTGTTAAATATTTTGTGTAGGGTGCTTGATTCCGGGAAGTGTTTGTGTGAGAGTTTGAAGAATATTTTTCTTACGTTTTTTTTTACGTCCTTGCTGTAAGGTGCGTTGAAGCATATGATATTTCTTTTCCTGTTGGGCTTTTTTGTGTTCTGTGGTGAGTATGTGAGCGTTGCTGGGAATCAGACGAAAATCGGACGAAAAACATAGCTATAACTGTTATGTATGTTATACAACCGGAAACTTTCTCAAATGACTCCTCTTACTACTCAGACTCGAACTGTTACTCCAGTTGCTACTCGGGTTACATGATACGTTATTCTATCTTCACGAATAGAATAAAGATGCATTAACAACTTTAGCGCCTCCAAATAGCCACTTCAAATGTATCTTGCCAAAAACTCAGAATAAACGTTAAAATCTAATATGGATGCAAAGTTTCGTTACAACTTAGAGTAACAATAATAATAATAATAATTATAATTAATAATAATAATAATAATAATAATAATTGCTTCTTTTCTTAACTTATTCAAGGTTTTAACATGTACATGATTTGTCCTATTGAATTCAGAAGGGCTACAATAAAAAAAAAAAACTTTTTCAGTACAATAGACTTGTTTCGTAGTTGGTTAAACAATTGGACGTTCCTTGTGGCTTAAGCACTGGGCGGGAGTAGTAGAGGAAATTTATAGTCAGATATTTTTTCTTTAAGTCTAAAGAATGAGGCGACGTGCAATCATATCAAAATATTTAAGAACATTCTCAATCGGTGACCACCTGAGTAGACAGGGTTACCCAACATGAAGATATTCCTAACTGGGTCCCGCCTACAGTTTTGTGCTGATGTTATTAAAATTCGACATAACTTCCCAATTGAGCGAAATTGTCTCATTGTCTGGACCCCATCCCATGATTTTTTCGACTCAACGAGAAGTTCTTCTGTTTTTATTCCTGGGTAAACAACATTGTTTCACTTCGGGTTGTATGTCTGTGATCTCTTCTCATTTATAGATTATTTGTCTCTTCAGGAAGTGGGACGGGGGTAAGAATTTTTCTGGTCTGGCTTTATCCCCTTGATAGCCAGAGTTCTGAACTTGTAAGAAAACCGCATACGAAGCTATTCTATCAGCAGGTGTATAATATCGAGGCTACTGTATTGCCATTTTAGGAATATGATCTCGTTAGTGCGGTGATTTTTTTAGTGGGGCTTCTCAGTGTCATGATGACGTTCACAATTATGGTTTAACTTTCTGGCATTTAATCCAGGAAGGTTTTTTTTTTGGGGGGGGGTGCTTCTGCTTTTTCATCAGACTGTCTCTCGTGGTGTATTTGTTTTTTTATATTTGTACTCCAGCGTCACTTTGTTGACCTTCTGCACTCTCAGATAATAATAATAAGATTACAACGCATGCTGGAGCAGAAAAAAATTAAAAGGTTTATTCTGCCTCATAAAAGCCCATAAATACGCAGGAGAAATCAGGTTAAAAATTTTCAAATAGCGCAGAAGTCGATACAACTAACACAAAATCAACAAGCAAACTAAAACATGAAGTGGAAAAGATAGGCCAAAAGGAAATAAAGTAAGCTGGAACCAAAAGTCCCTACACAGCCAGTTCCTTCTCCGAAGCAAAAATATTAATGTCGATCAATTCACAACCCACCGGTAGCTGAGGATTTCAGAACATAAAATTGAGACTAAAGGTTTTATTGTTGCTGCACAGGATCAAAACTGCTTACACGAAACTACCAAGTTAATATCTTACACAATAGTGTGGACCTAAAATGTAGGTTCTGTGGCCAATAGATTGGAATTATTTTCCCCTTATCTTAGGATGCTCAATAATCGTATCCAGTGAGTACAGAAACCATCATAACAGGATAGGCCAATATATGCATTGGTAGATTTGTCGTCACTATGAGAGAAAAATTAGTAGCAAACTGGTATATTAAGAGATTAGATAATACAATCCTCCCGAAGTTTTCTATCAACACAGATCGAATAATGTAAGTAACCATAGCGAATATGTTATTAGGAAAGAAAAAAATATTTGCCTACTGATTGAAGAATAACAAAAACAAATATGGTTGGTCATTTTACTATAAAATGTATTGTTGGTCATTTTACTATAAAATGTATTGTTGGTCATTTTATTATGAAATGTATTGTTTGTCATTTTGCTATAAAATATATTGTTGGTCATTTTACTAAAAATTGTATTGTTGGTCATTTTATTATGAAATGTATTGTTGGTCATTCTGCTATAAAATGTACTGTTGGTCATTTTGCTATAAAATGTATTGTTGGCCATTCTGCTATAAAATGTTTTTCATTAAAAAATATATTGTTGGTCATTTTGCTATAAAATATATTGTAGGTCATTTTTCTATAAAATGTATTGTTGGTAATACTATAAAATTTTATTGCTGGTCATTTTACTATATAATAATGTATTGCTGATAGTTTTACTATAAAAATGTATTTTTATACTTTCATAATGTTTTGTTTTTGTTTGGGTTTTCAATATTTGCCCATAGCTGTGACCCTAAGAGGTGCTACCATTCCAGTTCAGCAATTAAGAGGTGGCTCCACGCTCCACAAAACCTTCTGATTAGAGGCCTTGCTGCCGGATGTAGATTATCTTCATACCCAATAATAATAATAATAATGTTTATATAACGTTTGGTATCACGGGTAGAAGATCGATAAGAAAATAAATCAAACGTTAATCGCATTTGTATTTTAACATGGGTTGTCTTTTAAGCCTTGATCAGTTTTCACTTCGTCACCCGCCATTTTTACAGCTACGTTATTTAAGACCCGCCGACTTTATAGAAAGAACAATTGGAAAATTTGTAATTAATAATTGTCATTTAATCAATTTAGCTTTAAATTCTATTAAAACTATTTCCATGGAACATATATTAATGCAGAAGTTAGTGACAGAATAAAGCTATTAGCAGTAAATAAAAGCCGCCACAGGCGATCATTAAACTCGTTGCCAAGTCACTTAATATTGAAAGAAATTAGATGAAAATAATAAAACCTATTAATATCGCAGGTAAAATTATGTAACTTAAAGTGTCTCAAGATGAAGAGAATTTGTTGATAAAAAATCTGTAATTTTGTATTGAAAATAATAAAAAATCACGATACTTACGGAAGATCGACTCAAAGTTTCGCAATGCTTCGCTCTTTAGGATAAAGATATGAATCCTTATCTGTGTCATGAAGAGTGAAACATTGTAAAACTCGGAATCCATCTCGGATATGTATCGTGAACTATCAATATTTGAATACAATAATATTGCCAATATATAAGAAAAACTATTCAATAAATACAATTTAATATACCGGAAATTATCTCTCTTGAGAAATACAAAAAATATCACAATTCATCGAAATGACCAACCAGGGGGGCAACAACCCAGAATTCGACCCCATTTAAATGGAATACAAAAAGTGCACCTGGGAATCTCCATGACATGACACCCATTTGCAATGAACCCATTGACTACGATGGAAGTTTATCGCTACAGGCCTTATCGTCTAATGCAAAAACTCAGACGGTGCGGCTATACCAGTGGACATGCATGAGAAAATGTGGGAGACTTCAGAAATGTCATCGGAATACCTAATATCCCTGAGCCATTGTTTCATGTTTTTGCAATTTAACGTTTACCAGACTACATACCAAAATATATAACTGAAATATCTTAAAAGGCTATATATTTACTTAAATAATATTCATATATTTACGCAGTAGGTGGAGTATAAGTTATTTTATTTGAGAAAATGTTTCTCCTTGATGCAGGCAGTTATATTTAGAGCAAGCGCATTACTAATTATAAAGTTGAAACAGAAATTGCTATATTCTTCAAGTAAGAACACTGTAACGGTATTGAGCTAAGAAAAGTTTCGCTACGATGTGCTGTTTTTGAAGTGCTATAGTAAGGCACTCATGAACAGAAATCGAATCATTAAAGCTAATGTAAATGGATTGGTAATTTTACTATAGAATTTTAATAAATCAACTATAATATTTTTACATTATCAATGCTCCGAGAACCAGAGAGAAGAGAACTGTCTGTCGTCAAGAATTAAGGCAATCGTTACTGGCAGAAAACATCTATTATTTAATTTGGTACGTAATGCATGAAGACGATAATGAATTTTGAGTTGAGGTCGTCGTCGCTGAACGTGAAAGTACCTAGGAAATTTTTTTTTAATTATGAAAACATTCATATATGATAACAATCGCAAGTCAATTAAGATAATTTAAACAGACACGTTTCGATTAATCGAGACTAATTCTTAATTATATTTGTTACAAAGTGTCATCCTTATTTCAAGATATAAACCAGTAAAGTTCTTCTCATGGAAATATCCACCGCTTTAGATCATTTCGCTTTTAAGCTTAAAGTTAAGACGAGAATTCTACCGTGATCTAAAAAAATAAGTCGTCATAAATATATTCAAAGAAAAAAAAAAAAAAGGTTAAAATACTGCAGTTGGCTTGCAGTAAACAAAAGGCTGATTTTACCCAGTTATCTGTGTTCAGGTGTATATGGAGGCTGCCATTTTGTTTCTAGAAGATCACTTCGTCTTTCAACACCTTCCTTTTTCAAACTCTTACGAGCTGTCCAAAATACAAAGAAAACACTATATATATATATATATACCAGAGTTATTTAGGCAGCAAATATTCATCCAAACAAATTTGATTTAAAAGAACTGACAATATTTGTCTGTTTAATCTATTGTACAGTGTAACCTGGATATAAGAGACCCTGATATAAGAGAAACCCGGATATAAGAGAGATTTTATATGGTCCCAAATTAGAGCCTGTGTTAATGTATATAAAATAGACAAAACCCGGATATAAGAGACTTCTTATCCGGTCCCGACAACTCTCTTATATCCGGGTTAAACTGTATTTTGAAATAAGATGTTGAAAATTGGAAAATACAATAAAAAATTAAACTTGTCGGCTATTTTTAATCAAAATTATTGGGTTATATATATATATATATATATATTAGGTTGGTGCAAAAATAATGTCGTTTTCTTACATAGTAACATAAGTGAGAAAACGACATTATTTTTGCACCAATATATATATATATGTGTGTGTGTGTGTGTGTGTGTGTTTTTCTGTCTGTCTGTGTCTGTCTGTGTTTGCGTGTTTGTGCTTGCGTGTCTGTGTGTGTATGGTAATAGAGCGAGAGTATAGAATCAACACTGTATAGTCTTTAAGGCAAATGCTATTAAAAACGACATTTTCTCTCGATTAATTTTAATCATTGATTTTCTAAGTTAGAATAATCCTTCTCAGACAATGTACAGGAAATATGGTTTTAAGGCCAATCAAAAATCAATATTGATGCCTATATCCACACTGTTGACATATGGAAACATACTATCTCCCCTAGAAATATCGCAAATTTTAAACAATACCTACATGAAATATAATAAGACAAACGGCCATTTTGTATAATTGCTCTGCATAAAAATGGCTGTAAACGAATTGCACTAATAGAAAAATGTTATTTTCATATTGTATTAAACTTTCTTTTAAACAACGAAAATTATGATAAATTAAACGAAAAGAACAACAACGAAAATGAAGAGCAAAATAAGTGGGGGGAAACACGCTAAAATCAATGGCATGTAAGTATATATACTTCTAACGAGGGTTGGGGATAAGGGCCAAAGTTTAGTTAAGCAAGTTAGCAAATCGGTTTCTGGTTGTTTTCACCTCTGTTGCTCTGCATTGTATTTTTCAGGCTAGGTTTGTGTTTCCGTCGTTTCGCAAGGATGAAGTGCCTTACATCAAAGTAAGTAATTTGGTATATGAATTTAATTGCCAGTGTGCTGCTGGTTATGTGGGGCGTACAACCTTGCATTTGGAAACAAGAACTAATCAAAATGCACCTTCTAAAATACGACATAGCAAAATAGATAACATGTGTTATCTTCCCTCTACAAATATGGAATCGGCTATTGCTCAACACCTAGTAGAGAATATAGCCTGTGGCAAGTTGTATACGAAAGAGTGGTTCAAAATTATTCACATAGCTGGTTCCAACAATCATTTGAAGATTTTGGAATCAGTCTGTATAGGAATTACGGAAACCTTCTCTTTGCCGGCAGAAGGACTTTGTGAAATCCCTTAATTTGTTGGAGGGGGGGGATATTTTATTTTAACTCCCTCGCTAATTATTTACACGCGATTCCCCCTCCCCTCGTTATAAGTATATATACTTATATGTTTATTGATTTTAGCGTGTTTCCCCCCCTTTTTTTTTTGCTCTTCATTTTCGTTGTTGTTCTTTTCGTTTAATTTATCAATTTTTCCAACGATTTTCTCCTGATGAGATGTTGGATTGGACGAAAGGGCCTTAGGGACTATTACCATTAATAAATTCCTTGTTTTTAAAACAGTATACAAATTTTATACCTCTAATCATTTACATATATATATATATATATATATATATATATATATATATATATATACAGAGAGAGAGAGAGAGAGAGAGAGAGAGGTGCGTGCCCGAGTGGTTAGAACGTTCTGTGACCCGAATCTCACGGCTGATTTGTCAGGTAGATTTCCTGATGTTATCGTGGGGCGGGGGCGATACCCAAAGTCATCGAGGGTTTGAGTGTGCTGGCCTTGTTCAGATTGTTGATCACGCTAGATAGCACGCTCTCTTCCAGTAACTGTAACTAAGGTCTGCTGAGTATAGTTACAGTATAAATCACAGGTTGCCTCTGTGTGTGTTGCGCGAGCGCCTGCAATAGGGATTGACGGGTATCCTCGAATATGAGTGGCCAGCTATTATATATATATATATATATATATATACATATATATATATATATATATATATATATGTATGTAAATACGAATAAAAAATAAAATAACAAAATTAAAAAAACAAAAAATGTTTTAAAATATTTTGTCTTTCTCTCTCTCTCTCTTCCTCTTATATATATATATATATATGTGTGTGTGTGTGTGTGTGTGTGTGTGTGTGTGTGTGTATGTGTGTGTATGCCCAACAAGTGACCAGTTATTATATATATATATATATATATATATATATATATATATATATATAATAGCTGACCACTCGTATATATATAATAGCTGCCCACACACACACACATATATATATATATATATATATATATATATATATATATATATATATATATATATATATATATAATAGCTGACCACTCGTATATATATAATAGCTGCCCACACACACACACATATATATATATATATATATATATATATATATATATATATATATATATATATATATATATATATGTAAAAGAGAAGGAGGAAAATATTTTTAAATAATTTTTGTTTTTTATATTCGTATTTAAAGAGAAAAACAGTTTTGCTTTTGATAAAAACAGCGGCCGACGAATGCGAATGCAACGAGGTAGACTAATACGTAACAGTGTATGATGAATAGGGACAAACGGAATAAGATGTGAAATGAGATTTCGATTTGGTTTGTGTTTTATACATTATCAAATCCTTGTGGCTAATTTCAAGCCGAGACATATTTTGGATTGTAAGAAAATGTTTTTCTTTACGAGTTTATGTTACATATTTTTCAGAAACGATCCAACTATTTAATCTATAGCTGGGGTAAGAGATTGGATAGAAATCTTGGAGGAATAGTAAAAACAGAAAACGTTTTACTTTGCGAGTCAATATTACATCTTTTCCAGAAACGATCCAACTATTTAATCTATAGCTGGCGGAAGAGATGGGTAGAAATCTTGGAGGAATAAGAAAAACAGAAAACGTTTTTCTTTGCGAGTCAATATTACATCTTTTCCAGTAACGATCCAACTATTTAATCTATAGCTGGCGGAAGAGATGGATAGAAATCTTGGAGGAATAGTAAAAACAGAAAACGTTTTTCTTTTCGAGTCAATATTACATCTTTTCCAGAAACGATCCAACTATTTAATCTATAGCGGGGGTAAGAGATGGATAGAAATCTTGGAGGAATAATAAAAAGAGAAAACGTTTTTCTTTGCGAGTCAATATTACATCTTTTCCAGAAACGATCCAACTATTTAATCTATAGCGGGGGTAAGAGATGGATAGAAATCTTGGAGGAATAGTAAAAAGAGAAAACGTTTTTCTTTGCGAGTCAATATTACATCTTTTCCAGAAACGATCCAACTATTTAATCTATAGCTGGGGGAAGAAATGGATAGAAATCTTGGAGGAATAAGAAAAACAGAAAATGTTTTTCTTTTCGAGTCAATATTACATCTTTTTCAGAAACGATCCAACTATTTAATCTATAGCGGGAATAAGAGATGGATATAAATCTTGGAGGAATAGTAAAAAGAGAAAACGTTTTTCTTTGCGAGTCAATATTACATCTTTTCCAGAAACGATCCAACTATTTAATCTATAGCTGGGGGAAGAAATGGATAGAAATCTTGGAGGAATAGAAAAAACAGAAAACGTTTTTCTTTTCGAGTCAATATTACATCTTTTCCAGAAACGATCCAACTATTTAATCTATTGCTGGGGTAAGAGATGGATAGAAATCTTGGAGGTATAGTAAAAACAGAAAACGTTTTTCTTTTCGAGTCAATATTACATCTTTTCCAGAAACGATCCAACTATCTAATCTATAGCTGGGGGAAGAGATGGATAGAAATCTTGGAGGAATAGTAAAAAGAGAAAACGTTTTTCTTTTCGAGTCAATATTACATCTTTTCCAGAAACGATCCAACTATTTAATCTATAGCTTGCGGAAGAGATGGATAGAAATCTTGGAGAAATACTAAAATGGGAAAACGTTTTTACGAATTAATTTTAAATATTTACCAGAAAAGAACCCAACTATTGAACCTATAGCTGGAGCAAGGGATGGATGGAGTAATAGTAAATAGAGAAATATTGTTAAGAGATACAAATGAAGAGGTGGAAAACGATGTTTGACCGCGTTCTGAAAGGGGCATGACGTATAAAGCAAGTGAGAATCGCAATGAATTCGAAACAGATATGGGAGGAACTTTGCAGTTTTCTAAATAAGTAGGTAGCAATAAATTTGGCCAAGTAAAGTTATATGAGATATATAATTTGCCGTTGAAAGAATGGATTAAACAAATTAATAGGTCGATCGATAACGGGTGAGCGATTGACAGAGACAGGCTGAAAAATACATCTGAAAGCGGACTCGTAGAGAAAAAGACGTATTTTCAAAACTGAATGCCCTTGGGTGAAGGTAAGAATATTGCCCAGAGCGTATCCGAAGGGCATCATAGTAGAGATCGTTTCTGGTCGTATGACTAGCAACAAGGGAGAGTGATCAGATAAAAAAAAAAAAAAAAAACGAAACAAAAAAAGGAACGAATTCAATCATACTTGTTATCGATCTTTTAAGAAATTAACATTTAAATCATAAAAAATATCGAAGAAAAGTTACGAAAAATACATGAAAATCAAGATATACCGTGTGGAAAACAGTCTCATATATCTTTGGACGCGTTAACAGATCATGCTGTTGTCAAGGTTGACAATGAATGTAAAAACAATTTTTATTGTTATTACTGCGTAAATCATACTTATGGGGAAACTGGTTCACCAGCTTGCTCACTCACCCAACCTTTTCTGCGTCAAACATCGTGACAATCTTTCAGATCAAACCAAAAATGGAGCATTGCTGTTATATATGGGCTCGAGCTGCCCATCCCTCCTTGTCCAGCCAAGGCCGCCGTTGAAAAGATATTATTGACTCTTGCGGGTGATGGATTAAACACTGATAATCCATCGCTATTTCCATGGAAAATGTTCAGACGAGCCACATTCTTTCGTTTAACCAGTTCAGACCTTTACATCTAGTAGATATGTTTAATAGGAATAGATAGGTTCTCCTATCGCCCGGTTCGCCATCCACGCCGATCTTTTGAACAGGGTAGAGTTTTATCTCTTGCTTCCTTTTTAGGATTGTATTTCTGGTTCCTTCTAAAATGTTTCCTTATGTAACCCTCTACATCGTGTGGCTTTCGAGCCTTGTGCAGGGTGAATGTCATTGTAAAAAAGAAGGGCCTGCCATGTCTCGCACCCGAGGTAAACGCATTCTCACTCTCTTCGTACTTATTTGGTAAGGACAAAGTTCCAGAGGACTGTCAATTTTCAGAACATACTCCCTGAGGGATGCTTCTCCGATCACTATAATCTCAAGCTCTAAAGTGAACCCTTATCCATAGCATCATATATGCACTTCTTATCTCCCCCGTTTATAAAATCTTGGAGCAAAGTTCAAATTCCAGTAGAGTTCGTTGCATTCACTTACGCGAAAATATGCCGAGTGTATGAAGCCATCTCTTTTCCCCACCGCTATGGAGTAAATAGTAGGCCTTGTGCTTGGAAAAAAACATTATCTTCAAAAAAATGTTAAGACAATATTCACTCACAAAGAAAGACAGCATTATCAAAACAATTTCAAACAAAGGTCAACATATAAGATTGAATATAAATGTTCCCAAGTTGCACAACTCATGGACGGTGGCGTAATGGATACAGGTGCTGATTAAACAATGGTTACGGTTATCTAGTTGTCGTGAGTTCATTCCCTGGATCAGGGAGTGAAACGATATATCTTTTCCGCAGGAACTGTCAATTAAACGCAGTCACTTATGTGCCACGCGTGATACACGCCTAGCCGATCATGTATCTTTCGATACATGACTGACCAGGCAGATTTTTTTCTGTAGTAGGTTGCCATTTCTTCCTGCGCTAGACAAATTGCTATCCAAGGCTATAGAACCCAGTCTGTCCTGCTATTCACCCAAAGCTGGGTGGGGGAGAAGAAGAGGATTTATACCTTTCCCAAAGATATTAGCACGTAAGTGAATTTAATGAATTCAACTGGAAATCGAACTCGGCTCTCTGATTCCTTATTCCGACCCACTATCCATTACTCCACTTGATGATTGCCTGAGGGTACTTCACTGAAACGTTGTGTTATAGTAACGACTATAAAGTGAAAACAATAGTTCGAATAAATTAAATTACAGATATTTTTTAATAATATTCACCCAATACAAGGCCCGAGGGCCACTCAAGTTAGAGTGTTACTGTGTGGAGTTGTATTAATGTAAGAAATAGGAAATATAGATAGCTAATTCTAGACTTGAAGAGGTAAAGATTTAATTAGCGAATAAAATTTCAGAGTTCAGGCGGTGACGTCGGGAGTATAGAGTTGAAGTAGGCTTTAGAAGGAACCAGAAACCCAATCCGAAACAGGAAAGAAAGAACCCCGACTCCTCTTCAAAATGACCGAAGAGGTGTGTGAACCGGGCGATAGGCAAACCTATCTACTTCTATTGGTAGGGGTGGGGGTGAGGAGAAAATAATAATTACTGAATAAAATTTCCGTTTTCAGCTGGATACGTCAGAAGTAGAGAGATGACGGAAACGGAAATCTAACCGTAAGCAGGAAACAAGGGCGCCGAAGTGAGAACAATTTACACCCTGTATTTCCCCAGATTAAATAAAGGGTTCAGTTCGAAATTTCCTGTAGGCTACCCCAATCGAGAGACATCTGAAGAAGGCCGGATCAGACTATGAATAATTTAAATAAATCTTAGCAGTATAAAGACTTTAAGCAGTGATGTGGAGTGTATTACAAAAAAAAAAAAAAAAGAAAAAAAAAAAAAGAAATTCTACTCAACCGTGAACAATCTCCCGAATAGGAACTATTGGATCGAAATATTTTCAGAAACAAATAACTAAGAAATCTAAGGTTCCGTGAAAGCCTAAAAAATAGCTCGGGTTTAGCAGTTAAGGGAGGTAACTGTTCTTGTATCAGAATGTTCCGACTGTGTGGTATACAAGTTTATCGACCTGTATGTAAATGATTATTCGATCAGTTACTGTTTAATATTGTGAAACTGTATTAGTACGGAGATTGGGCAAAGATAGTGAATGTCAGCTGCGCATTAATCAAAATTAAGCAAGGGTGCGGGCAAATTATTTCGGAACTCATTTGTTGCTTCTTAGATTAGTAAATATAACCTAAGAGGGTTGGCAAAACTGTACAAACTCTGCTGGTTGAATATGAGTGCAGGAAAATACAACGCGTGCAGCGGCCATCTTGTTTACTTGAGTGTTTGATCTGTCTAGGAAGAACTAGAAATCTCATGAAAAACTGCAAGACTCGCAGAGCAAACCACTTCGGGTCAGATGAAACAGCATCCTGATATTAGAAGGTCCCCATGTTAGAAATGTGGGCGGTGGGTGCTTCCAGGAAGAAACTGCGCCCATAAGGAGAAACTGATGTCCATTCCAAGGCGAATGAGAATCTTTGCATTATTCCCACTTGGATTGCTAGGCTGACACCACATTTTTTTTTTACAATGATGCTCACACCATACAAGGGCCGAGTGCTACTCGAGGTAAAAGTTTACAGAGTAACGGGTACAGTTTGTGGATATGTGGAGAAGGTAACGGTTAACCCTAGACTTAATCAGGTTAAGATTGTAAGAAGAATTCTCTTGGAAGTCAGTTCCCCAAAGCAGCGGTTCATGTGAATAAACTACTCAAGTGGAATTTACATCTCACTAATGGAATACTCAGGGAATGTGGGTAGTTCGCTACAATGGGCGTGACAGGGTGAGTTTTAGCTGTGAGCTTAGGAATGTAATTTGTTTTAAGACATTTTATGTTTATACATTCTTTTTATAGATACGAATATTTAAGTAAATGCTCTGTTTATAATAAACAGTATTTATAACATTTACCGGCCTGGATGTCCGAGAAATTTTCACCGAAAATATTCGTTCTCCGACAGGATTCGAACCTGTATCCTATACGGAACCGTCATATAGCCTGACGTGCCTTTTAAAATGCCTTAAAATAATTGTCGGACTTTGTCCATTTCATAAAATGTAATTTGTCTAAACACTTTCCATGGAAATAGCGATAGAGAAGCGAGAAGCTTGCGATGTTTTTTCTGTGAGGAAAGAGGTTGTAAGGTGGAAAATAATTCGTCACCCACAAGGACGGTGAGACGCTTTTGGGTTCTAAAGAGAGTTGAAAGAGAAAACTGGGCAGCTCCTTGCCTATATATGGCAGCAGTACTCCATTTTCCTCTTGATCTGGCTCTTGTATAATAAAGGATAGCAGGGGGAGTTAGAATGTTTGACAGTGTGTAGGGATTAGTAAGAAAGAACAAAGAATTGCTTACCAAAACCTAAAGCAATTACACCTCTGGTTGCTTTAAAGGAAGGTGGAATTGTGATTATTGACACTACTTTCTGGCAACCGCCATTCTGTTTTTTTACTATCTAAGTGTATATTCTTCAATAAACCAAGCAAGGTCTTAATCATACGATTGAGTTGGTTGATCGTTTTCATGATTGATTCAAGGCCATAATATCTAGTGACGCGGCAATCGTCACTGGGCAGAATACTGTTAGCTCTGCGGCTAGTGATAATTGTATGAGTGACACGGGCGCGGTCATAGTGTGGTGGAAAGAGAAAGCAAAGTGTGTTGGAGAAAGCGCGCGGAGACACGATGGGAAGAAACGGAAGACCGACAGAAAAAGCATATTTCGAACGGATTGGCCTACGACTAAATCACATTGAAACACCGCTTCCCGTACAACCACTAACGTTAAGCGACGTCGAATCTGGTCAGTATTTAGACAGGTGGCGGCTTGTAAAAACCAGGTGCTGTAAGCTTGGGTGTGCGGGTGGTGTACTGGATAATGGCTTAGTATTGTTAATCAGACAACAGAGTTTCAGTTCCCGTTGGTTTCGTTATATCCCAAATACTCTTGGGAAAGGTATTGATACACCTCTTTCCCCCCAACTACAGGTTAATTAGTAAGACTTGTTGACTAAAACCATTATTATCTAAAAAAAAAAAATAATAAGTAAATGAAACTGCGTACAAAATATTTAGATTTTGACATTAAATAACCCATAGAAGTGTTGATATGCCGCTGAACAAAATCAAACCACCAACATGAAAGAACTCTTTCAGGACATTAATCCATATATCCTGTACATATATGGATTAATGTCATAATTTTATATATCCTACCTATAAATTATCTGTTTTATATGATTTTATATAATCCTATCCTACAAATTATCCTATAATTTATTAAAGAAATCAAACTGTATTGTAAAATATAACTTTAACAAGACTACAATTTGAAATACGCCTCTAGTAATTGTCCCCACAAACAAGTATATGCACAAAAGCTGACTATCAGCTACCATGTATTCAACTGTGAAGGCAGAATAACATATAATAATTTGATTACTTCCAAGCTCCCAAGAATTTTAAATTTCGGCATTAAATAACCCACATGGCAGGGGCACGGTGGACTATTGAATAGCGGCTTGGGTTGAGGAATCGGTGAGCCGAGTTCGAATTCCAGTGAGATCCATTACATTCACTTACGTGCTAATACATTTTGGAATGGTATGAATCCTCTTCTTCTCCCCCCACAGCTTTGAGTAAATAGCAGAACAGACTAGGTGCCAAAATAATGACGGTTTTTGACGTATTTTTAAACGTCAAAAACCGTCATTATTTTTGCAACAACCTAATAGAACCTTGAATGCCAAGCGGTCTAGGAGAAAGAATAAATCTGAATTCAAAACTTGGTGAGGGTTCTGCTCCGTCAGCCTATCTTGCCAAAAAAAAAAAAAAAAAAAAAACACACGTTGTCCCTACAACTCTGTTGGTCACGGGATGAAAAAAAATGGTGTTGATATGCCGTTAAAAAACAAATCGCTTAATCAAGTACAGAAAATGCTTCTTCTGGGTCTGAAAATGAATGACACAAGGAGCCTTTTTTATCTTGCTTGAGGTTTTTCACTAAGTCCTTTATAAGTAAACAGATGTAATAAGAGGAGAATCAGACCACATGTTGCAGCAATATCTAAAGAATGGGCGAATGGTAGACTTATAAATGTCTAAGATTAAATTGGGTCGAGAAAAATTGTTTAGCACGACACAGTGAACCAACTTTCCTAGCAGCAGACCTAGCAATTGATTCAATGCAAACTTTCCACTTCATGTCCCGTGCTAATGTATTTCTTTATTCCGATATCCCGCAGTTTAAAAATCCGAAAAATAGATCGTCAAAATGTTGCAAAGAAAGAAAGATCAAATTGAGGAACAGACTAGCTCTTCGATGCTACCCATATCATGACAATCTTAACCGCATTAAGGATCTATCGACATGTTAGCCTCTTTAGGTCAAAGGTCAACTATCATCTATACTCCTTATTTCCATAATCCGCACTTCCATCTACCCCCTCTTTCATTCATATCACATCTCAATCCTCATAACCATTTTAACAGTAATCCTCTACCCTGAGTGGCTCTCGAGCCATATTTTGGTTGAAATTTAGTATTTTAAAAAATTATTCCACTATAAGCAAGGCAATAGAGCCACTATGAAGCAGGGGGGCGTAACGTAATATAAGAGAGGAACATTAAAGAATGAGAACAATAAAGGAAAAAGAACTAAGAAAACAAAAGATAACGATTGATATTATATTTTAACTTTTGAAGATTAAAGTTGACTGGAAAGGAAGAAGGCGGGAGAGAGATTCACAAGCGAAACTTGCGAGAGAAGATCCTCCTAGCATAGAACTTACGGTTGCATCTAGTCATTTCAACTGTCAAATAATGAGACATTGCCGCTTAAATTTCATAAAGTCTAGGTACCATAGAGGAAAATTCATCGGAACAATTACCATGAAAATATTTGTAGAAAAGGCACAGGAATGCCACATTACGGCGCTGGAAAAGCGACTGAAGCCGAGATGTCAGGCCAGGACCAATAAAATTGCAGCTTCTTCATTGAATTTTATCAAGAATCTCAAGTATATAACATGTGCACATGACCAGATGTAGCAGCAATATACAAGTCATGAATGAACGTCATACTTATCATATAAGATAGGTTCAAGCGAGAAAAAATTGTCTTGCACGACACAGTGTGCCAACATTGCTAAAAGCGGGCCTAGCAATTGATTCAATATAATCTTTCTACTTCACATTAACGTAAAGCGTTATTTCGTGAAGGTGCAATGAATCATTCTCCTGGGGGTTAGCATCAACCTTGCACCTGGAAGACAGAAATGGTACTCTCAGACGATTAAAAGAGAACAGTTTCGTTTTGGAGCCGTTGATAATCATCGTATCGTCTAATAACGTCACAAGAGAATTCAAATATCTTCATGCACATAACTTTGACGGCAGTTTTCTTTAAAAATTAGGTTTAGAAATAATTGTGTAACAGACTTCCTCTTGGGTGATTTCCCACAACAGACATGGGCCAACTGTCAGCTATCTACTTATTCCAGTAAACTTCCCTTCCTACAACCGCCTTATAATCGTTTTAACATCAATTCTCTACCTTGAGTAGCTCTCGAGCCTTGTATTGGGTGAAATTTAGTATTAAAAAAGGTAATCGTTGTATCGTCTAATTACGCAACGAGAGAATTCAAATATTTTCATACACAACAGTTTGACGCTAGCTTTCTTTAAGAATTACGTCTTGACATTCTACGTCTTTTGAGCGTAAAAATCCGTGGTTGATCAACACAGCGAAGTAAATGCGATGTTATTCGATATTTACATCAAGAATTTTGTGTCAGTTTGACGTTTCATTCCCACCCACACATTTTTTTACAGGTAGAAGCCATTTTCAAAACAATGAAGTTTTCAATTTTTTAAAATTATTTCACAATTATTGTCATTTATTGAAGCTGAACAAATTTTGATATAAATTTAATTTTCCTTCCCCAACCTACAGGACAGAGGAATCCATGAAAGAGTATAATGAAACTGAGGAACATTTTTTGATGACATTAAAACGGATATGAATGAAAAGGGAGGAAAATTGAATAGGTTTTTAGACGTAGCCGAGCGCGTTGTTATTCGAATAAGTTAATGGAGAAAAATTACGATTGTTTATGAACAGAGTAAACATTGCCTTTGACGACAAGAGTCATCTCCCATCGCTTTTTAATTATGATAATGAGTAGCTCAGAATTAATTAACTGTTTCGGTGAAATCGCACGTTTTTGAGAAAAAAACAACTCATTTTTATTTCTTTTCATGTTCAATATATATTAGACGTGTATAAACTTCTAATGTTATTTACGTTCTCTCTTTCAGATTAATTAATTCTTTTATTAATTAATACACAAGAACGTCTCTTTGTAGGACCCTCCCCGAGATTTCTTTGCATGGGGTTTCATAAAAACAATAATTAATCGCCAAGAGATCAAAAAAACTTCAGCTGAGTTTAAAAATGCATCCATTTGTTGAAGATTTTCAATAAACCTTCGATATATGATTTTTAAATCTATTTGTTTTCTATCATAATTAAGTAACAAATATAAAATTGTGTTCTTTTTAAATATGCCCAATTTCATTGAAATAGTTAATTCTGAGACAGTTTATATAATATATTGATTGCAACGTCTTGTCAGAGGATTGCCACTCCTCCTTTGATTGACCGCTCATGAAGCCGTTGATGACACTTCAGTACTGCCAGTGACTTGCTCATCTTGATGCAGAGTTGGAACTCATAACCATCGACGTTGGTTGAGACAACACGGTGTTTGAATCACTGTGTACTTGCATGTGACACTTAAGACGACCAACTGATCAGCAAACTCTAGAGCAGTGGAACCACGAAAAGTTTCCATCCTGCGTGGTAATAAACGTATAATATAGAGAGAATATTTTATAATATAGTACTCAATAAAAGTACAAAATAAATACTAATAAAATACATTAGAGAAAAAAGAACTTATTGACAAAAGAGTACATTAATTAATGAATAAGTATTAGGTTGGTGCAAAAATAATGACGTAATAATGTCGTTTGTTGACGTTAAAAATACGTTAAAAAACGACATTATTACGTCATTATTTTTGCACCAACCTAATAGTAAGTTCTTAAAAAAATGTGTTTGAAGTGTATATATTTCTAATTTTGTTTATATCTGTTTATAATTGTATTTTTAATTTTATTTCCATTCCCTTTCAGAACCCTATCAATAATGAATACACAAGAACGTATCTTTGTTGATCCCATCACTGGATTTCTTTACATGGGTTGCATAAAAACAAAGACAGATCACCAAACGATCAGTAGTTAGCCATGCAAGAGATAACTCCTAAAATTCTTCCAAATGCGTTTTGTAAGGGTAAGGAGAGATTTGAAATGTACAGGGATACAGACGGAGCATATGTTGAAGATTTTCGATAAAGTTTCGACGCGTGATTTATAAATCTATTTGTTTTGTTATTAAGTAATAAACATAAAATTGTGTTCTTTTTAAATTTGCCCAATTTCATTGAAATAGTTAATTCTGTGACACACTGTATAATATATAGAGAACATATTTTATTAGGTTGGTGCAAAAATAATAGCGGTTTTTGACGTTAAAAAATACGTCAGAAACCGTCATTATTTTTGCACCAACCTAATATTAATATATTACTCAATAAAAATAGAAAATAATAAATGCTAATAAATTACAGTAAAGAAAAACAAGTTATCGATAAGGGAGTACATTAATTTATGAATAAATAATAAGTAGTTAGAAAGTAAGAAACAAATCCGCTAAAAATAATAATGTAATTAAAAACGAAGCAATGAAGACATTGTTAGAAGTTACTTTGTTCTTTATTTTAATTAACGACCATTTTGATGTCATCAGTTCCCGACTAGGGTCTATGCCATGATACACCCATCTTAAAAGTCAGCCTGATAGGTTCGATAAATTTTTTTCAATGCAGTACCAAATAATTAAGTAATAAAATACATGATAAATATATATATTCAGGGTGTATAAAAAATACGTTTGCAAACTTTGGAGTGGGATTACTCAACAAGGACAAAAGTCTACTAATCCATCATCTTTGACCTAATAAATTTAAAGAAAGTTTACGGTAGATGGTGCTGTGTTGCTATACAGACTAGGTTACATTTGCCATTCGTGTACATTTATGTCTTGTCTATCTTCAACGCTTATCGTGTGTAGTAGTGAGTTAACTGAAAAGTGTTCTGTTTAAAAGCGGCAGGATATCATGAGCAAGCAGATATGATTCTTACATGGCAGGATATCATGAGCAAGTAGATACATTTTTACATCTCGAATGGTAATGGACGCGTGGTTCCACGGCTGTTTCAAATTACGTTTCCAGGGCGAAGACAGCAGAGTCATTCAGTCTTTGCTGCTGTTTATCATAGAGTTGATGAGACAGGTTCAATGGCACCACAAGTATGGTAATAAGTATTTTTGGATTCTATCTTGAATTGTATATTTAACAGAGACTACCATAAACTTTGAACTTAATAACTTGTTGTGGATTCCGCGTGAAAAATCGGTCTCCAATAAATGACAAACGCAAGTATTTAAGCTAAGAAATTAAATGTATTTACACAAAATACAAAAGGTAATGCTGTTAGTAAAATCCAGGAACGCCGGTCAGTATTAATCAAAGATCGCTATATGCAGTCTCGAAGTAAACTTCCTTAGAGTCGGGCGTACTTGTAACTGACTTCTAACGTCAACTCAATCACAATGTCTATGTACTTTTCACTCTGTTTCTCCACCCTGTTCCTCTACCTGTTCCTCTCCCTTCAGACATCATGACTGCCTGACTGTGGCTATTTTATGGCAGCAGGACGAGTCCATTTATATCAGAAAAGGGTGGACCCCTTAACACCCTCCTCCTTAGATCCCTTTTTTGGGGGAGTTAATATTGTGTCCATTGTTTGTTGAAAAATTGCGGGAGCAACTTTTATTCCGAATGGTAGTCTGTTGAACTTGTACAACCCCATGTGCGTATTAATGCAAAGGATTTTCGAACTCTCTTCTTGTATTGGAATTTGTAGATAAGCCTCACTAAGATCTATTTTTGAAAATATCTTACCGCCGTTGAGCTTTGTAAATATCTCCTCTGGGCTCGCTAGTGGGTAATGGTAGTCTTTTACTGCCTTGTTGAGTCCCGTCGAAAATTCTGCGCATACGCGAATTTCTCCTGACTTCTTTTTTACGTAAACCACCGGCGCAGCCAACTCACTAAACTCTGTTTTAGATAAAATCCCAGTTTGTTCAAATCTCTCCAATTCTTTGTCTATTTTTTCTATAGTAGCAAACGATACATTTCGCTTCTTTCTGAAAATTGGTTGGACGTTTTCTTTTAATTCTATTTTGGCCTTAAATTTGTTGCATCATCCCAACCCACTTGAAAATACCTCAGGAAATTTCTTGTATAATTCTTCCTTCAATTTTATGGTATCTGATGGTTCAACCTCTAACTTTTTGCAAAACAAGTTGATAGGTAGGTCCCAAACGTTGAATTTATGCATCCAGTCGATACCTACTAAATTTTCAGTATCTTTCATGACGTATATCTTAAGTTTTTTTGTTTTGCCGTGAAATTTAACATTCACTATTATTTCTCTCTCAAATTTTATTACTTTGCCTGTAACCGACTTGGCAATTTTTTGAGTGTGTAACATGGTAGGTCTGTTGAGTTTTTCCATGTCTGTAAGTTGATTATCGTGAGGTCGGAACCCGAATCCAGTTGTAATTTAATCTTTTTGTTTAAAATTTCCAGTTCTACATATTTCCTTACATTGGTGTTGTCATCATTATTCATCCTTGTAGCTCTTATTCTATTAGTATCTTTTCTATTTCTACATTGGGATGCCTTGTGGCCTTTTTTTTTTCCACATTCATGACAGTTTTTATATCTGAAGCGGCAATCCTTGTTTCAATGTAATCCTCCACATCGATAACATGCTGATGGAGGGGGCTTATATTTGTTTCGATATTCGTCATAATTTGTCCTGTATGTTGTACTTTTTCTCTTATCATAATATTTTATTTTTCTTTCCGGGGAGGGTGAGAATCTTTTTTAATTGTCGTAAAATTTTAGTTTTCTTTCCGGGGAGGATGAAGAACGTAGACTTTTATTTAACTTACGTATATGAGAAACAGCTGATTCTTCAATGTCGCTTGCGTCTTTCTTTATGCTTAAACATCTCTGGCAATCTTCTGATAATTGCTGTAATGTTAGACCCGTTTCATTTTGTAATTTTGCAAGCATTCTTCTACGCATTTCGCTATCTTTTGTAGAAACTAGCCCTTGAACAAAGATGAGGCATTTAAAATTGTCCGGTGTTAATTCCGCTAGTTTGAAGTCGTCACAATGTTTATTTACGATTGCGGCAAACGTGGAATAATCCTCATTATCGCCCTTTACCAGGTTATGGCATTTCCACCTCCTATGGAAGAGTGATGTTTTGGGGCTGAAGAGTTCTTTAAGACATGTCACTGCTTCGTCAAATTTTAATTCGTTCGTCTTTTTTGGCAAGATATAATCCACGAACTTTGTATATTCTTCAGTTCCTAATTTTCTAAGCAATAGACGTAGCTCTTTTGCTTCTGTCCAATTTTGACAGTCGATGCTAAAGATGTCTTCATGTCTTCTGAAATAATCTCCAAAATTTTTGTCCTCATCTAGAGAATATTTGAAAATCTCTATGGTATTCCACACTGCGTCTTGCGAAAATGCTGCTTCTTTTTCAATATCTAATTGCTTGCTGCCCGCTACTTTCAATATTAGTTCCTGGAGCTCTGTTTGTCTATCTTGATTTTCCTTTTGCGTTTGTAATATTTGCTCTTGCCATTTTTCTTGTAGCTGTAACTGTTGATCATTTTGGTATTTCTGCATTTGTAATTGTTGCTCATTTTGGTGTCTTATCAGTTCTACCAACATTTTTAAAATCTTCCATGATAACTCAATTTTATGTATTTTTACTCCTCGAAATTGTTTGTCGCTAATTTGTTGTTAGACGACGAGGGAAGGATTTTTCTTCTGTTGATTAGTTTTTCCGCGTGTGTTCGCCAAGTTGTTTATTGTTAGGCGTACGAAAAGTTTTTCTTTCCGTGTGAGTTTCGAATCCTCGTTCGTCAAGTTGTTGTGGGTTAACCCGCGTGAGTCTCGAATCCTCGTTCGCCAAGTTGTTGTGGATTCCGGGTGAAAATCGGTCTCCAATAAATGACAAACGCAAGTATTTAAGATAAGAAATTAAATGTATTTACACAAAATACAAAAGGTAATGCTGTTAGTAAAATCCAGGAACGCTGGTTAGTATTAATCAAAGATCGCTATATACAGTCTCGAAGTAAACTTCCTTAGAGTCGGGCGTCCTTGTAACTGACTTCTAACGTCAACTCAATCACAGTGTCTATGTACTTTTCACTCTGTTCCTCCACCCTGTTCCTCTACCTGTTCCTCTACTATCAGACCTCATGACTGACTGTGGCTATTTTATGACAGCAGGACGAGTCCATTTATATCAGAAAAGGGTGGATCCCATAACATAACTCAAAAACGAAGGATTTGCAGACGTATATAGAATTTTGTCCTAGCTTTAGCGGGAGTAACTCGCCTCCAAAGACTGTAAAAGTATATTTGATACACCCTTTATATAAGATGTCTGAATTATAATTTCTAAATTCCCGTTCTTTTATTGTCCTCTCTCCTTAATAATGTTTTCTTTTCCACACAATTCTTTCACATTTAGTAAACACCTAGCGTCTTGATGGATTTATTCCCTTGCTTGAGGTGAAAAAAGAGAATAAATATTCAACAATAAATAATTAACAACATTATGAAATAGATAAGCTAGAGATGACAATGTCGTTGAAAAGGTAGTGACAAATTATATATATATATATATATATATATATATATATATTGTTTATTCAAATTTATAACATATACATGTTATAAGATGACTACAAAGTTGCGATTTTCTTTCAACACTGCTGGTGTTTTATCAAGTGACCGGTGATTGCAACATTTGGAGTGATCTTATAACATACATATGTTACAAATTTGAATAAATATTATTAGCTCTACTTTGTACTGAGCACTCTTTTATTTTAAGAATAGTGTTTTTGGTTATTGGAATTTTATTACATGCGTATCAACCCTGTACATGGCATTTTTCGGATTACAACCTTGTTTTCGTTTGTCCACTTATTACTGAGAGTAAAAACAAGAACACAATATTTCATACCTGAGGATGTCTGTAGGAACAGACGAAAGCTTTTAAAATAAAAAGATCTAATGCAACGGAAATTTATAAAACAGGATCTTTTCATTCATAAACAGATTCGGGGTTTTTGTATATTATTGAATTGTTCGCGAAGATGAATTTCTCGCCATTTAATCATTAACCTTTGTATTTTTTTTATATATGAATAATTCATGAATATATATATATATATATATATATATATATGGTTGGATAGATACATATATATATATATATATATATATATATATATATATATATATATATATATATAATATATATATATATATATATATATATAATCATTTATTAAAAAATTATAACATAAAAATGTAATAAAATCACTACAAAAATATCCATTTTGTTTCAAAACTTCTGGTGTCTTCTCAAGTGATGGTGTTATACTTTCTGAATAAATGATTATATTTGCTCTACTCTGTATTGAGCACAATTTTTTTTACAAATAGTATTTGCTGTTTATTGGAATTTATACTTGGGTATATATATATATATATATATATATATATATATATATATATATATACATATATATATATATATATATATATATGTGTGTGTTCCGATGAACTTTCCTCTATGGTAACTAGATTTTATGAATTTAAGCGCAGTATTAGATTGTCGGCAAGGTCTCGTCATTTTTCAGCGGAAATGGCTAGATGTGGCCACAATTTCTATGTTAACACTTTCTTTGCTCACACGTCTTGCTTGTGGGGCTCTCCTTTAGGTTCTTATTTCCTAGTCAACTTTGACCCTCAAAAATTTAAATGCATTTTCAGTCCTTATCTTCTGTTTTCTTATTTCCTATTCTTTTATTGTACTCTCTCCTTAATCATGTTTTCTTTTTCTCATATTCTTTCACACTCAATAATTCCTAACGTCTTAGTGGCTTTATTGCCTTGCTCGAGTGAATTTTATTAAAAAATTATTTAAAAAAAAGGAAGAACGAGTGTACCGTATATAGTCGAGTGTATTACGAGTTTTTATAATTAGAAATACGGCGCCGAAACACGGCGCCGCGCAGGGCATTCTTTGAAAAGGTTAAAAATCATACATTTTCTGTGACAGGTTGCACTTTACATGGGTGAATTTTTTCAGGAGGAGTTAAAATTCATGCAAAAGAAATTCAGGGTGTGCCCTATTCAGGTATTCGGCTTATACACGATTATATACGGTAAATATTAATGAATAAATAAAAAATGGTTAAACAAGCAATAAGGAAAAAATCAATAAGAAAAAATCAATAAGAAATATATAAGCTATAATTCTTCTTTATGTGCGGTGTCCGCCACCTGAGGACGTAAGCGATTACGTCTCAATTTCCAGTCTTTGTAGCTTCTTGATAACTTTAGTCTTTCTGCTATTTCCCCCCCCCCCAAAAAAAAACCTATTCTACTATCAATTTCCACAAGCCCATCAAGTACGTTATGAGCTGTTTTCCTCTGTCCCTCTTGCCCTCAATCTGTCCTGTGAGTATCGGATTTTCTAAGCCCTCCTTCCTTAAGAAAATGCTAACCGTATACGATTATCATCATGAACTATAGAATGTTCATAAACGATCTGTACAAATTCCACAGTTTATTGCATCCACTAGAGTTAAGATACCACAATACAATATTTTGCATGTTAAAGGAATATTATTTATTTTAATTTGCATAAACTGGGTGCGATGGATAAATTGTCGCCATTATATTTTTTTTTAGTTCGCGCGTGCGCGTTGTTTTTGATTTTGTCGACTGCACAGTATAGTAGGATCAGTTGGGTACAGTCTGTGAGAAAAAAAGAGCACCATGACGTGTTTCAATCCGCCAGAAATTTGGAAACGGCATGCTGTACTGTTTAGCATTCGCGCCAGAAGCTCCAATACGAACATTTCACAGTGTTTGGGTGTCAATCTGAGGACATTACAGAGAATTCGGAAAGGATTTGATGAATCTAATGGTGATTACCAAGGTACGGCAGCTCGGAAAACTCACTCTGATTATTCTGATAAAAAATCTCAAACTTGGCCAGGGTATCAGACTCAACACGGGGGCCTACATCAAGTGCCTTGAGGATGTAGTGTTACCCTGGGTCAAGAGTGTAGCTGCTGGAAGACTCTCTGTCTAGCAACAAGACTCTGCACCATGCACACAAGCAAGAGAATACAGTCATAGCTCTCAAAATATTTCTGTGACCACATCATCCCTTACATCTGGCCACCTAACTCCCTAGACTGAAACCCGTTGATTATTGAACGAGAGATCAACAAAACTTATTGTAGCACCAAAGAAGAACTGGAGGTGAGGATTATAGCAGCATTCGCTAACTTAAGCAAGGAGAGACCGTCCAGAAGAGTTACAGGAGATTCCGAAGTCATCGAGAAGGCATGGTTGAAACCAGTGGTTATTTATTGAATAAATTTACTCTTTAGTATTTCAAGATATTTTTGTTTAATTTTGCCATATATATCTGTTAAATATATTTGTTAAAATGAGGTCAATACTATTTTCATCTTTGCCTCATTTAGATGACAATTTATGTATGTCACCTTGTAGTTTATCTTTTTTAAAATACTTTCGTTTGTCTTTTCACGTAGATGTTAAAATTGCTTTTTGATATGCGAACGTGTCCGAGTGATTAGAACATTTGCATTCTGATCATGAGATTCGGGTTCGAATCTCAGGACTTGTCAGCCTCTTATCAGACTGGAGGGGTCGATCGTTTGGAAAGCGACGGAAAACCACACCACAGGTTTACCCAAACCTTGTGAGTAAAATTGGGTAGATGGAATCCTTTGTGGCCATCAATAGCTGTCACAAGTCATCGTAGCTGAGGGCTTAAACAAATTGTTCAAATTGTTGATCCCGCTAGATAACAAGCTCTTTCCCAGAAAATGTAACTAAGGTCTTCGCAGCATAGTTGCAGTATAAACCACAGGTAGACCCTGTGGGTGTTGAATAAACTCAAATGCGCCCTAGTAGACGGGTATCCTCGAATACGAGTGGCCAGCTATACATAAAATTGCTTATTATTGATGGCTTCAATTAGGGTGGTTTCAAAATAATATTTTTATGACAATGTCACAAGAGAAAGTGCAATTTTTATCCAAGTTCAAACCGGAAACCAGGTCTTGCGGAATTACAGTACAAAGAAAAACAAAGCCAACAAATTGTTTTAGAATTCATGTCTGGCACAAGAGGTTTATAGACAGCGAAAAAGAGAATTCGATCCTCGTCTAGATATGTTCCGTGCAAGTAATGGAACACATATGGAAGTGATCTGATGTGCTTAAATAAATCTTCATTTACTTAACTACGTTTCCTAATTAACCCTGTAGATTTATCATTATTTTAAAAATATACAGTCTATTTATGGACACCCTGTATCTCCAGTGATTTTTCTAATTGTTTTTATTACTGTCATTACATTTCTATCTATATCTCTGAAATGACGTATTATGATTACTTGCATTATTTACATTATTCGGATTGTTATCCTCATCTTCATTGCCATATTCACAACATTTCGGCCGTTGTACGATCCGGCATTCTTCAGGTGATTGGAATTTTTATTCTGTTTCTCTGCCCATTCGTATTCCTTCTCTCTTTTCTACTTCTCCTTTTCTAGTAATCCCTGATTTTCGTTTTTTTTCTTCTTTGTCTAAATATACTTTCCTTCCCCCACTTCCAGTTTCCTTTATCCCCATTTTTCAACTCCCCCTCTAATTATTCTTATTCTATTCTCCTCCCGCTTCTGCTCCCTCCTACTCTGCATTTTATACATCGAACGCTATTGAAATATAGATGAATCATTTAAATTCCTATTTTTATATGTAAAAAAAAATCTTATGTTTTCTTTACTCGAAATGTCTTTACATATCGATACGCGTTACAAAAGCCATTCGTCTGTACGTAATGTCGTACGGCCTAACTGAACCCACGTTTATGAACACATCGTACCAGATAATAAATAAATACTGATTTTGTACCTAGTCTTTGTCTTACTGATTTGTGTCATCTCAATACACGCGACAGTATAAAGATGGAGTTAATTTTACATGTGCATTATTGAATATAGATTGTTAAATCAGTCTTCACATAGCAAGCAACTTTCATATGGCATCAAGGGGCAGCATTTTTCTATAAACTCCAGTACTTGTTTCGAGCTGATTTCTATCAAACCATATCAATAAAATTGTCCGAAAATAATTATTAAAAAATAAACATTTATTCGAATTGTAAATTGTCACAACGACAATTGTACTAAATGATAATTATTCGAAATACCTATGTTTGAAATACCTATGTGATCTTGCTTTGAGAGAGTTAAAGCTGATTTACCTAGAACTAATAACGCCCTTGAAGGATAGCATGGGTTTTTTTGCAGCAAATGTCATCCCATCATCTCACAATATGGAAATTGTTAGACGCTCTTAAAAGAGAACTGGACTTGCAAGAAATTCATATTGCAAAAGTAAGAGCAGGTTGCCAAAATATCAAGAGCGCCAAGAAGTATTGTAACGTAAATGGAAAACTTAAAAAATTACTGGCATCCATTAACGAGAACTCTCCAGTCGTGAAGTATCATAAACTTATGTTTATATTGATTTTTTTTACTAAATTGCTTGATTAACGATATTTGTATTTCGAATAATTATGTATTTCTTCTTTTCATTTTTACAGTTTTATTGCAATAAAGAATTTTAAATAATTATCATTTAGTATGATTGTCCTTTCGATTAATTTTCATTCAAACAATTTACAATTTGAATAAATGTTTTTCGAATAATTGTTTTCAAACAATGTTCACATAATCAAACTTTCATCTGGATAGCTTGGTTTCTTTTTAGTATTCCCAGTTCTACCAGAAAATTCTCTTAGGTTCTCTTCCAAATAATGCCTTTATTATTATGGTTAGTCGATGTCCATCGCAAGAGTACTTTTTAGCTTTATGTAGTGATGATACGATATCAGATCTCTCAATATTCTAGCCTTCTCTTAATTACTCTAGCATATTTTTTCATCAATCCAACAGAAGCAAGGCGAAAATATATAAGAATTACTGTGAGTGAAAGAAAATGAGAAGACTTTACAAGGAACCGGAAATCCTATCCTAAACAGAAAAAAAAAAAACAAAAAAAAAAACAGATAAACTTCTTGAAAAGACTGGGGAGGGATGTGAACCAGATGATAGATGAATCAATCTAATTCTATTTAGAAAAAAAACAATAGTAAATAAAGTTTCAGTGTTTAGGAGGATACCTCAGAAGTATAGAGTTGAAGTAGACTTTAGAAGGAAACAGAATTCTAATTCTAAACAAGAAACAAGGAATAAATCTCTACGGCGTATTGAGGAAAATAAAATAATAAATGAATAGTAAATAAAGATTCGGAGATAAACTGCATACCTTTGCCGACTCTCACGTCTAAATCCGACCCATGCCTACCTTTGCCGACTATCTAATCTAAAGCTAACACATGCCTACATTTCTCGACTCACCAGTCTAAACCGGACCAATGCCTACTTTTGTCGACTCTCTAGTCTAAACCGGACCCGTTCATACATTTGTCGACTCTCTCGTCTAAACAGGACGCATGCCTACCTTTGTCAACTCTCTCGTCTAAAACGGACCCATGGCTAACTTTTCCGACTCTCTAGTCTAAGCTGGACCCGTGCCTACCTTTGCCGACTCTCTTATCTAAACCGGACGCATGCCTAACTTTGTCGACTCTCTCGTCTAAACCGGACGCATGCCTACCTTTGTCAACTCTTTCGTCTAAACCGAACCCATGGCTAGCTTTGTCGACTCTCTCGTCTTAACCGGACCCGTGCCTACCTTTGCCGACTCTCTCGTCTAAAACGGACCCATGCCTACTTTCGTCGATTCTCTCATCTAAAGCGAACCCATGTCTATCTTTGTTGACTCTCTACGCTAAACTTGACATATGTTTACTATTTGACCCGAGTACAAACCAAATTTATGCATACATTTTTACTTTAGTGTAAACTAGACCTATTTCTTCCATTTTTGACGCTACCAATCTTCCTCTAGATTTTCATTTCTAATATTGGAATGTAATAAAGTATAATCTGGAGATTCCTGTCGGGTGGCACATTTACTTTTATTTCACTTTCGACTTCGAGGCTGGTCAATATTTATTCCTTTAATCAAATATGATGTCTACCCAATCACGTTAACACAGCATTTATAGTAATAGGAAATATATATATATATATATATATATATATATATATATATATATATATATATATATATATAATGAAATGGAAAAAGTCCGACAATTATTTAAGACATTTTTATAGATACAAATATTTAAGTAAATGTTCTGTTTATAATAAACAGTATAAACGAAATTTACCGGCCTGAATGTCCGAGAAATTTTCATAGAAAATATGTGTCCTCCGAATCGAACCTGTATCCTATATCGACCTTTACTAACCGAAACGGTACTCTGTGGCTAAATCGGTAAAGCAAGCCAAGCTATATGACGGTTCATTATATATGAATGTCCGAGAAATTTTCATAGAAAATATTCGTCCTCGTCATATAACCTGATGTGCCTTTAACCGATTGGGCCACAGAGGAGCGTTCGGTTAGCAAGGTTGATTTTACTGCCTTTAAACTACAATCTTCCCAACAGTATATTTATTATAAACAGAGCATTTACTTAAATATTTATACAGGTTCCATTCCTGTCGGAGGACGAATATTTTCTGGGAAAATTTCTCGGATATTCAGGCCGGTAAATGTTGTTTAATACTGTTTATTATAAACAGAGCATTTACTTAAATATTTGTATCTATAAAAAGAATGTATAAACATAAAAATGTCTTAAAATAATTGTCGGACTTTGTCCATTTCATTATATATATATATATATATATATATATATATATATATATATATATATATATATATATATATATATATATGTATGTATTTAAGCATTTCACTGGGTAAGACGATAAACTACATCCAACAGCAAGACCTCGGATCAGGAAGTTTTGGTGAGCGTGGAACCACCTTCTAATTGTTGGTGTTCTCAGATCCACCCTGACCCGGGGTGGTAGAACCTGTTAGGATCCCATCTCTTGGCAAATAGCTAACACCCAAACTGAGATAAAAAACACTATGAGGGTGTAAAACTAGGTTTTAATACCAGAAATATTTTGTAAAAAAATATTACCAGCAATACATTTAAGGAGAAATGTTGCCGACTATACATTTTTGAAGGACAAATATTGCCAGCTTTATATATTTGAAAAACAAAAATAGAAAAATCATACGAAGGTTGACACGTAAGATTCGCCAGCGGCGAGTGGAAGTAGTCAACTGCTAGAAGTGAGTCAAATGAATTCCACAATGAATCTTCTACTGCAGGATATCTACAACTCGTCCAACGCTGTCATATGAGACACAAGGCCGAATTTAATGCGGGGTATCAGAGCCTGTAGGCTCGGCTAAAAATTCCCCGTAAACTACGTATAAAACGGGGTCGGGTAGCTGTTTTCTGAGACGAGATTCTGCCCCTCGACATAGCCTCATGTGGGAATCCTCTATACCCGAAGGCAGAGAGTTTGACCAGCACAGATGGAGACAAATCTCCAACTGCAGGATATCTACCAACCGCTCTATGCGCTTAGATGTGGCACAAGGCCGAATTTAATGCGAGGTATCAGAGCCCGTAGGCTCGGCCAAAAATTCCCTGTAGACCCCGTATAAAACTGAATCGGGTATCTCTTTCCCGAGACGAAACTCTGCCCTTCGACAGGCCCTTTCTCTGGAGATCCTCTCTACTCGGAGGCAGAGAGTTTGACCAGCACAGATGGAGACAAATCTCCAACTGTAGACCAACATACGGTATTTACTCCTGTATGGTACCTAACTGATTCATTGAATAAATACAACTTAGTAATTATGTCTATATTTGATCGCGTGTAACTGAAACTGTAAAAATGCGTAGATAAAAGGATTCACTGTGAAAATTAAAAATTTTGACGCTACAGTTAGCAGCACAATATTAGAATACTTGAGATTTAGAGTGTGATGTCAATGCAAAGAAATTTTTAGGTTTGTAGACACATCACTCAAAAACACTATTTAAGTTTTGACAGCTGCTGCTAAGTTCTGACGTAACGGAAAATAGATCACATGACTTATAATCTAATTTATTGACTAATGAAAATATTCTATATTCCCAAATACTTGAAACCTCTTTCAAAATTATAAATAGCCAAAAACAAGATCTTATTTATCCTTTAGCAACAATCACGACTGGAATACAGGAGCGTAAACTAGAGTGTAAGGAGCTTAAACTAGGTTAAGTTTAACAATCAGTAAGTCAATACTACTACCACTCCTTATAGTAGATAGGCATTTTTCATCACTAGAACCTACATTTCTTTTATGCGCTGCGCCCCTTTAGCACGTGGACAGCAATAACTCTTCAAAACTTATTATCGATTGCATCTTTAAATAAAGTTTGTTTCTTTACTATACGCCTAGTCTTCGTTCTGCCATACATTAACACAAACTCGTTAGGTAGATTGCTTGGTGGTTCCCTCTAATCCTTTTGCCTTCAATATGTCCTATACATATTAAATTCTCCAAACCTTCTTTCCTCATTAGCAAAAAATTGGACTATTTCTGATTATCAGTACAAGTTTTGTTTTTGATCCAATTTTCCTTAAACATTCCTTGTTGTTCACATGCTCTGTCCATGGTATTCTCAGCATCTTATATAGAACCACATTTCACATGTCCAGCATTCACTGCGATATGAGGAAGTGGCGTCTCCAGGTCAAGAGTATCTCCAGATTATATGCATGACCTTTCCTTTTTGTTCTTCCTTATACTTTGTTTTGCTGTGTAGATATTTATGATATATTGTTCTCTGCGTGAGACACGTGTATATATGTATATGAAATCTTGCGTATGTCTTAGTATTATAAAAGTCTCTCAGAGAACAAAGCCTGTTTGTTATTTTTTTTTCTTTCACCCATTCCGTTCCGTCCTGTCCGAGAACTACATTGTTATCGTATAACGGATATAATAATGCCCATAACGGGGGAAATCAGTTGGGAGAATAAATCTTTCTTCTTTTGCTCTAATTTCATTACAGTTATAAAACAATTCTTGTTCGACATCTACTGTGCGTTTTTCTCCATTTAAAATATTGTTGGCTAAGCGTGTTCATTCGATAAACAATACTTTACCTATTGCGGGCGCCTTTTTTTAAATTAAAAGGCGGTCAGTCTTTCTCTTCGTGAAATTTTAGTTTAACCAATCATACATTTTCTCTCGCCATGCATTCTTAATTCTTCTGCTTCTCAATGAACATAATATCTATGTCAGCTTCTCAGCATCTTGGACTTGCAACATTTTGAAGCTACGTCGTGTTTGTATCAGTTTAAACCTTAATCTTTCTCGAAGCATAAAAAATGCAGCCGACACCTCAACGAATACTATTTTCCACTTCTTAAGGTTACAAACACATAGTGTACAGGAAAATTAGAATCGTCTTAGGCGAATCGTTCGTTCAACTATTTACGACTTCATCTAACCGATGGATAATAAATCTTTTCAGCTTTCGCCATTTTTTTTTCACGACATTAAAACCTGTGAACAAGGCAGTAAATAATTGGCATCTTAATAATTAAACTTCCGCCTGTCTGGCCCTTTTATATTAACTCTCCAACAGTCAATGTGTCAAGATCGACACTTTAATAGTCTAAGCGTCATAAGTTTCGGAATAATACCCTAACGTAGGTTGATATGTAAAGCCATCAATTGTTAGCAATATACTCAACACTAGATCAGACGATGGCTCAAAACTGATGCTTTCGAATTACTTACGTTTTCAAAATAATGCACTAGAGGAGCCGGTTAAAGAAAGACTGTCAGCCATTATATTGTCATCTCTTTTAAACCACTACTTATGATTTAAATATCCAGGGTGTCTGGGTTCTCTCGTCTAGATTGAAAACGAGTCATGATAACTCAAGAGCACATTGCCCAGTGGAAAAAGACGTTGGTTAGATCCAGTGACTAGACCCAAAGAGTTGTGAGTTCAATACCAAGCCACAGCAGCGGTGAAGTAAAATCTTGGAGAGGTGATTTAAAGGGAAATAACTAAGACACCTGGAAGAGGCATGGCACGTGGAACTAGAACAATCTATCCCAGTGGACGAAATAAAGGGTTCGGTTCGAAATTCCAGTCATCTGAAGTGGGCCGGAGCGTACAACAATCGAAACGTTGAGAATGTGGCAATGAAGATGAGGATAACAGTTCAAATAATAAGTAATCATAATACCTCATCTCAGAGATATAGACAAAGTCATGATAAATATATACTCTGAATCCAAAACTGTGAAGAGGACAACTGGAAACCACTCCGCTATCTTTCATAAGACTAGTTATAGCAATGCAGTATTTACAGATATTACCATTAATACCCGCGATAAAATATGGTATGTGTTATAAGAATTTAAAACTATAATCCAATATTGATTATAAAAATTCAAATAAAATCTGGTAGTAATTATATTTTTTTTAAATCCATAAATTATATATTTATAAAAAAAATCCGTTACTGCGCAACGTTTCCAAAATGGAACGGTGGAGTGATGGATAGCGGCACGGATTGAGAAATCAGAGAGCCGAGTTCGATTTCCAGTCGAATTCATTAAATTCATTTACGTGCTAATATATTTGGGAAAAGTACGAATCCTCTCCTTCTTCTCACAGCTATTGTTAAATAGCAGGACAAGGTTCTATAGCCTTGGGTGGTAACTGGTCTACCGCAGAATGAAAAGGCAACCTACTGCGGTAAAAAAAATCTGCCTCGTCAATCATGTATCAAAAGATACATGATCGCCTAAGCGTGTATCACGCATGGTACATAACTGACTGACTGATATTGAAAAGATAAAAGAGGAAGATGTAATTGATTGCTGTATCAAATTAAGGAGTCAAGAAGAAAATTATTTTCGGTATTTATTTAACAATATATTAGTCATCTTATGCTACAGCCATTTTTTTTTCATAATTCCATCCCCATGGAACTTTATACGAGCAAAATAACAAGAAAACAATTCTCAGTAAAGAATCCTGTAGCGAAAGGAATAAATGGTAAATGGAATGTATAATTTCTGATGAAAACGGCAGATGATCCTGGCCCTCCAGGTTGTGGGGTTGGGCAGTAGGCTAGAAACCTACTCACTTAAAAACTAATTTGTTCCAGAAACCTCAACGATATCTTCAAATAACGACATTGCCGATGAAGAGTCCTCTAAAGTGGAGCGTATGACGCGTGCTGGTGAAAATCCCCCGGGAAGGCAGCCGGTACGACATGGGCCAATGTGAAAAGGAGTGCCTGGAACCGCGTCCTTTGGAGACGTTTTGTTGCGGCCCTATGTTCCTCAAGGAATCAAGAGGCATAAATAATAATAAAATAACATTTAACATTAACAGCATAGGAAAAAAAAATCTTTTCATTTCAATGCCTTCCAGATTGGCTGCAGTATTGAAAGCATTTTGGTCTTTTTTGATTCGGCGCTTGTTGTCTTCATGTGCCCCCAACCATCTTCATTGATGACGCTTCCCAGGTAGACAATGGATCGGCCACACACTCTGCCAGCCTCCTTCTAGTGTCACCAGACAGGCCCTTGACTGGAATCCACAAGGGAAGCGAAAAGTGGTCAACCAAAACAAACTTGGCGCAGAAGTGTTGACACATAGATGAAGGCAGCCGGTACGACATGGGCCGAGCTGAAGAGGATCACCCGGAACCGCGTCCGTTGGAGACGTGTTGTTGCGTCCCTGTGTCCCCCAAAGAATTAAGAGGTATAATGAATGGAGGTAGGTGAGAAGAGAATTCCCAGCCCATGTTTTGCCTGGTTACAAATAAATAAATAAAACTATAAATAAAAAAAGTAAAATAAAGAAAACGCTTATTTACATTGTTCGGACTGTTGTTCTCGTCTTTATTCCCATCATTTCGGCCGTCGTACGCTCTGGCCTTCTTTAGGTGATTAGAATTTCGAATCGAAAGCTTTGTTTCGTCTACCGGGGTATACTGTTCTAATTTCACGTATCATGACACTTCCGGATAACTCAGTTATCTCCCTTTAATTCAAAGTCTTTGTTCATCACTTAAGGACACATGGCCTGGTGGATAAAAGCGTTGGTTGGATCCATTGACTTGAACCAAGGAGTTGTGAGCTCAGTACCTGGCTACTGCATAATTAATATATATATATATATATATATATATATATATATATATATATATATATATATATATATATAATTAATTCATCGAGTCTGATAGAAATCTCAACAGAATGCAGAAAGCACTGGCTCTTTCGTCCTATATTTGGGACTCATCAGCAGTGCGTATCCACTACGGAGAATTGAAACACTGACAGTTAGGTTGTCAAACAAACATCATACCAACTTTTCCAATGGGCCTCGATGACGAAGAGATTGCAAATCAGATTCAATATAGCGCCGCTCGCTCACATATTCCGTGGTGGAACTCTACTGAGTTCTCTGTAACCATAGGACTGTGCCTCCTATATAATATTACCTTTGAACATGAACACAATATCTTGACCGTGTTTTGAAAAAATGAAAACATTTTATAACACATACATACAACAAACTATTTCTTATTTAACAGTTAAAATATTTAAACCTTGAAAATGGCTAAATGTATAGCCGAAAGCGCTCGGATAAAAAGAACATTCGGACAGTTTTAATATAATTTATCATCCGAAAAGAAAGAAATTACAAGATCGCATGAGAAATTGTATAAAAAACTAAATAAAAGCACCTTGTCTGTCGTATTCAAGGAAATGTGCATGAAAGAAGGATTGCTGCCTAAATACACAAATTTGTATATATATATATATATATATATATATATTGGGTGCGACAGAAATACCTCCCACATATCGCCCTGGGTATGACGATAAAATACAGGCTGCGGTGGGTAAATTGTCGTTATTTTATATTTTTAATTTTGCGTCCGCGCGTTGTTTGTTTTTGATTTTGTCGACTGCACAGTATAGTAGAGTCAGTTGGGTACCGTCTGTGAGAAAAAGAGCACAATGACGTAATTCACTCCGCCAGAAATTTGGAAAGAGCATACTGTATTGCTTGGCATTTGCGCCGAAAGCTCCAATGTGTTCATTTCCCTGTGTCTGTGTGTCAATCTGAGGACAGTACAGAGGATTCAGAATGAGTTGGATGTGTATAATGGTGATTACGAAGGTGTTTAGAGTTGTCATTAGTGATGGCAACATTATGCCTCCATTCATCTTCCCACAGGGCCTTAGACTCAACATGCCTGCCTACATCGAGTGCCTTGGGGAGATAGTGCTGAGCTGGGTCCAGAGAGTGGCTGCTGGATGATCCTGTGTCTGGTAACAGGACTCTGCACCATGCCACACAAGCAGGAGATCCAGTCATGGTTGTCGGACAATTTCTGCAACCACATCACCCCTTACATCTGGCCACCTAACTCTCCAGAAGGCAACACCCTTGATTGTTATGGGTGGGGCGCAGTTGAGCGAGAGACCACAAAAATTGTAACACCAAAGATGAACTGAAGGATTGATGCAGCATTCACCAAAATAAACAAGCAGACTCTCCAGAAGAGTTGAAAGAGATTTCGAAGTCGTCTGGAGGCCGTGGGTGAACTCAATAGCGATTTTATTGAAGAAATTTACTGTTGTTTTCAGGTCCACCCTGACACCGGGTGGTAGCATCTGTTAGGGTCCCAGCTATGGGCAAATAGTGAACCCCCAAACAAAAATCAACGCAACATTTTTGTAATAAAATGAGTGACAATACATTTTATCGCAAAATTACAATCAATGTAACAATGAAAAATTACAAAAATACATTTTTATAGTAAAATTACTAACAGTACATTTCATGATCTACAAACTATATATATATATATATATATATATATATATATATATATATATATATATATATATATATAAACTACCTTTGTTCTGAAAGCATAAAATTACGTATAAAATCTCTGGAGTTGAAAGCATAAAATTACGTAGAATATATTTAGATTTCGGCATTAAATAACCCACAGAGTTGTTGATATGCCGCTAAAGAAATTCAACCAAACGAAAATATATGTCTATAAAACATACACTTAACCTCGAAATATAAAATCATGTACAAAGCATTTGTAGTTGAGAGCATACAATTACGTCCAAAATATTTAGATTTTGGCATTAAATAACTCATAGAGGCTGATATGAAGCTAAACAAACTCAACCTCCTTCTCACATAATAATATGACATTAGTCACAATGGTATCTTCATTTCGCTGATGTGAGAGTTATTACTGCCGGACACTGTACAAAAACGTTCCAAAATATAATTATATTATAATAATATAGAAAAAAAAACAATGTTATATTCCTAAGTTTAATATTTTTAATGTTATGATACCCATGTGAAGAATTCCATGCATAATGGCGTTATACATTCTTTGCACCAAGTTTTAGCCATTTTTGCCTCTTTCCCCTTCGAAAACTACGTATACAGATTTAGTAATATCTTTGGAGTTTTTTTTCCGGCTTTATTTGCCTTTGGTTGGTCTATTTAATTTTATGATCAACCTTTTGAAAGTTATTTAAAGCCAAAACGTGTTTTTAGATTGAAACAATTTTTTTTGGAGATAATAATGATTTGCTGATACTACTAATTAACACATAGATGGGGGAGAAAGGGTGGATTTTTGCCAAGAGTATTTACGCGTAATTGAATAAAACGAACTCGACTGGAATTAGAATTCGGCACTCAGATTTCCAATTCCCAGCCGTTATCTCCATCGCGGGTGCCGCATATGCAAGTTTACAGCCCCTGGTATTGCCAACCGTTCACCGTTACTGCCCAAGTTTGACGTTGATTGACTTTAGTGATCATACAAAAGCCGTTGTTTCAACGTAATTTGGCCGTAAGCCGACTTTATTTGCAGGCAAATGTTGAAGGTAATGAGATAACCTTATGAATCCTAGGATGGCCAATCAGTCATTTAGTTTCTAATCATGAATGGACGATTGCAGTTTTTGTTGACAAAAGTTTAAGTCATCAATTGCTGATGTCTGTTGATTTCCAATGAGTTATGCCTACTGCTTATGGGTTAATAAATATTTTGCTTAGGAAAAAGACTTTTTTTTTTCATTATTTCATGTGCTATTATAACTGTGTTGTTACTGCGATTGTTGGCTAATGGTGGATTCTGCATGTTTCTGTTAATCAGAATTAGAACTTGAAAGTCTCACCACACTTTATGACTATTGAAGATTCTTAGAACAACAATGAATTTGCTCAGTGACACCCTCCCACTCTACCTCAGATATATTAGGTTGGTGCAAAAAATAATGACGTAATAATGTCGTTTTTTGACGTATTTTTTAACGTCAAAAAAACGACATTATTACGTCATTATTTTTGCACCAACTTAATAACATCCAGATGTTTTTTTTTGTTTTTTTTTTTTACTTTATGATGACCTGATTTAGAATTTTGTAACTTTGTGATGTTATCATATTGATGAGTATTCAATAGTTATCAGACTTCAGATTTTCTTTTGTTTTTGAGGGGGGTGAGCTCTCCAATATTTTAATGACCCCTGAGATAAAGTATCTACACTGTTTTCAGTCTATTGAGCAATTATAAACATTAATATCTCAGTGTTAACCTTTGCATCATACTGTATTTTGAAAACTCATTACTATAACTGATGAAAACCTGTAGTGAAAAGAAGAAGAAAAGCTAGTCTTGGGGAAGAACTTATTTTCAACTTGGGATTTATTTTGTTATCATGAGCTCATCAGAATGTAAACCTCATTTGCATAATGACACAACAAATTCTGCAGAGTGCAATCAGAGAAACATGGCTTATATTTTGGCACTAATTGCATTGGAAAGCAGTATACTGTTTTTACTTTTGTTATCGCTATCCCTACTAATTTACCAGTCAGTAACTTTAATAATCTGTATGAAAACATTAAATATTTCTGGAAGTAAGGTGGTGGTGAAATTCTATGAAATTCTGAATTTTGCAGATTTTAATTTTGCTTTAGCACTCATGTTGATTAAAAATAAATATGAACATTTCTGATTATTGGAAGCTCTAAGAACACCAATGAATTTACTCAGATGATGTTTCTATATATACAGAAATATTCTAAAATTTCCAGTTTGTCATTCAACTCGATAAAAAATAATAATGATAAATTTCAGTTCAAATGTTCAAAACTGTTTCAGTCTATTATTTTTATTATTATCTATAACTAAAATTCAAATATTGTATATATGCATGTGTTCCCGTGATACAGCTTAAAGATACATAACATCCCAGCCAGTTTGAAAGAATATCGTACCTCCAGTCCAATATTAGACGAGGTGACTTTCTGCTTTCACGTCATTTCTAATAAGAAATTCAATTTTTTTTTTTTCAAAAGACAAACACTAGAATATATTCCGACTATTATGAGTGTGGAAAATAACAAAGATTCAAAATACATTACAACACCATTATTAAATAAATTTAAATATACATAACGCGACATATATTTATACAGTCCACAACACTAAATCTTTTTATAAACAGTTACTTGAAAAGGCTATATTTGTCACATGACTTCATGGTAAATAAATAAAAAAACAAGTATGTATAATAAAAAATATAATTATTTTGGAAAAGACTACTTCAGATTTTCACAATGTATTAACTATGACGACCAATGGAACAATAAAACTTCTATCATCTTTAGTATTAATCATTAATTTTGTATACAAAGTGCATTTTATGGAAGACATTTCTCTTTTAATGTAAAGAAGTAAAACATATATCTATTGATATCGTAAAATAATTTATTTTCATGTTTTAAATGACGATATATTTGCATCAAGTCGATTTTTTTTGGGGGGGGGTTCATTCCTTTTCGAACCGGGAAAATTTTTTTCTTATGAACAAATAAAAAGATAGGTACTTATTATTTTGAAACAGACTGCACTTATTTTAAGTTATTAATCCAACTTTTCACGCAATTGTATTTAACTATGAACCCCAGTACATCAATAAATCTTCTTTTACAGTCTAAATACACATTAAAATGTGTCATTAAAAACAAAATTGATAATGATGTTACCACATCATTTTATATAATGAAATACTTTTAAAAACGGGTGCTCTAGTATTATATACATATATATATATATATATATATATATATATATATATATATATATATATATATATGTGTGTGTGTGTGTGTGTGTGTGTGTGTGTGTGTGTCTTATGCTTAAACGCAAACTTAACGGCCAGAAAATTGCCTTTAAGCATGAAACAGACTGTCGTTGTTAGGAGTCGACCTTAATTTCCACTTATATATTTGCGTACACTCTATCACTCTATCATATAGCATACTTTAAAACTATATTTTTATCATATATATATATATATGATAAAAATATAGTTTTAAAGTATGCTATGTTTATAGGTTAATGTGCTCAATATCAGTGATACAGTGTACGCAAATATATAAGTGGAAATATATATATATATATATATATATATATATATATATATATATATATATATATATATATTCAGTTCAGTTTGTTTGTAAACTTGGATTCCGCATTTTTGTGGTCATCAAAGAAACTGTTTATTTAAAAAAAAAAATGCGACTCACATAACCAAACACAAACAATCATTAATAGATCAATTTTTGAAATATAAACTAGTTTGTCTGATTATCGTAAAAGCATGAAACCCAGGGTCACAAACTAATATCCATACAACTAAATATGTTAGCTTTATCACTGATATTGAGCGCTTGTCACTAAGTACTGCGCATATAAAATATGATATACATACATACACACACACACACATACATACACACACACACATATATATACATATATGTATATATATATATATATATATATATGTATGAAAAATTAATTGTGGTCTAGTTACTATTATTTCTACTACTGCCAGACCGTAAATTTAAGTAAAAAAAAAAAGAAGAAAAAAAAAAAACTACTAATGAATAATAGTGATAAGATCAGGGACTGAAAATATCTAAATCAAATCTATTCATTCAGATTTAGGGGAATGTGTCGGACTGATAAATTTCCAGCACCTCCACATAACAATATGTCATCTAAGACAGAGGACGGCAACTTCCGGCGCGCGTCCCACACGTGGAACGCCAAGCAATTTCCAATGACATCACGAAGTACGAGGCAACAACTACTACAACGAAAAGAAGAAATCTAGCTGTTTCAATTTCAGTATATACTAAACTATATAAACTATAATGTAGAACAGTTATACTGACCTTGACTTATATAAAAATACGTATGCTGTTGGCACATTGAATGATTTTAAAATCCTAAGTCGGCACATAGTTAGCAAATAGTTGCCTATACCTGATCTAAGACATTCAGACTATTTAAAATAATTATGTCACCTTACGACAACGCTTGATAAATATGGAACTAGCACATTTAGAAGGTGTTCAAAGAATTTCTTTATATAGCAATAAGTAAACTCACAAAAATTCGGCTGAAAAACTGTTTTTATTTAATAGCTGAACATTCTGGGTTCATAAAATATACCTTAAATAAACTAAACAGTTCTCATTTAACCACGACAGAGAAATATCCCTGTCCACCGATCAGCATGACTAATGCTCGACTCCGTGACAGCGTCTCCCTGGACGTTCTTAGCCTGACGTTTTCAAGTGAGTTGAGGTGAAAAAATTACATTGAATCCATAGCTTCATTTACCGCAATGAAAGTTGGTAAACTGTGTAGTGCCAGAATGTTTTTCTCGTCAGAGTCTATCTTACACATCTACAAATCTGTCATTCGTAAGTGCATTGAATACTGTTGCCATATCTGGTCCGATGCTCATACTGTTCATCTCGAGGTTCTCGACAAAATCTAAAGAAGGATCTGCAATGTATTCGGTTGGCATCTCGGCTCCAGGCACTTTCTCACAGACGTGCTTCCCTCTGCCTTTTCTACAAATATTTTCATGGCAACTGCTCTGATGAGCTTTATTCCTTGGTGCCCCGACTACATGCATGTTACTAGATTGGCGACTAGGTCCCACTTTTTATTGTTGAAATAATTAAAAGTAAACGCCACTTTACGCTCTAACAGTTTCTTTTCTCATACTTCCCGACAGTGAAATTCCCTTCCTCTTACTTGCTTCCCTGATAACTACAATCTTTAAAAATTTAAATGCAATGTCAATCACCATCTTCTTTTGCCTTGATCCTCGTTCATCTTTTATCTTTTCATTAATCTCCTCCCCTCTATACCCAGTTTTTTTTCTCTCACATTTACTCTCTATAACCCCCTGCGTGCTAGTGGCACTCCAACTTTACTTGGGGTAAAATGCTTAAAAATATTTAAATTAACTGTGTAATTTTTGTCCATGCTTATATGTAGGAAAATATTATGATATAACCCGATGATGAAGAACAAAAAATCGTTTTATCTCTCATTAGCTTATTTGCGACTAAATAAATATGGAACCAGTTTAACATTCTCTAAGTGCGTTAATTGCATAATTTCTGAACATAGGTGGAAAACACAAGCTAAGTGAAAAACTAATTAAAAATCAGCTCTCCATTCATATAATAAGATATTTACAGTGGTACAGCTTAGCAAAGCAAAGTTATATAACGTCGGAATGCCACACCGGATTTTTTAATATAAGGTAATAAAGACACTAAGACACAAGGAAGGGTACTGCGTGTGGGACTATATGAGAAAAAGAAATCATTAAATAGAAAGAACAATATCAAGAACATGAATTAAAGAAGACAGAATAATAACGGTTGAGATTGCATTTACCTTTTTGAAGATTAAAGTTGACTGGAAAGTAAGAGACAGGAAGAGAATTCCACAAGCGAGCAGTACGAGAGAAGGAAGTGTTAGCATAGAACTTACGGTTAAATATAGCCAATTCAACTGTAAAATACTGAAACCTTTTCACCAATCTACGACTGCGCTTAAATTCATAAAGTCTAGGTACAGTGTAACCCGGATATAAGAGACCCTGATATAAGAGAAACCTGGATATAAGAGAGATTTTATCTGGTCCTAAATTAGAGCCTGTGTTAATGTATATAAATTAGACCAAACCCGGATATAAGAGAAAACCGGATATAAGAGACTTCTTCTCCGGTCCCGACAACTCTCTTATATCCGGGTTACACTGTACGAAAAGCAGTATTTATTTTTATAATACAAAAATCTGGCGATAATAAAAGCTGGTCTTCAATTGTCTCATCTTAAACTTACCTAGCCACGACTACTGACCCAAACATACCACAGTATTCCTTATAATAAAACGCATTCTTTCTTACAATTCTTACTACAGCCACCATAATACCACACGGTCTCTATGAAGTCTTAAATATTTCCCATATGTACAATTTGTTTGTGGGAGTTGGAGAATAAAATAATAGTTTTACAACGAAATGAGACCCCAATGAAGATTTACAATGATTAATAAAGAGGAAAGCTCATCATAAAAATAACATGAATGTTTTTATAGAAAAGGCACAGGGAAACTACGTTACTGCGGTGTCTAAGTGTCTAAAGCCGGGATGCCAGGTTAGAAATCCTAAAGATGCAAATTATTTGTATTTAATCTAGTCTTTAAATACTAAGTAAATGTATGATGGGGTTGAAGTGACGCCACATGATTTGATAACATTTGGCTGAACTAAGTTTATACATGTAGACTAAAATAAGCCACGTGAGCTCTGAAAAGAGAGTAGCAGTAAGAGGATGAAAAAAAAAACTACACCCACCAAAGAAAATCAAACAAAAAACGAAAAAGAAAAGAAATGTAGATGACTGGAAAAGATAGAAATCCCAAGCAGTGCAGCTCAAGGCGGGGACGTTTTGCCGTAACTGGTCTTTCCATACAGTCTAAATTATCAGACGAAGAGTAAAGAAAGAGAACTTTGTTCATTATTAACAATTTCTTTCATTCTTCATTATCGATTTCTTATCTTGTATATTCTATACTAACCACATTTCTAAATAAATTGACAACTCAAGACGTTTGAGTTAGAATTCAACAGTCCAACCACTAAGACGACGATAACTAGTAACCGAAGAAGAGGATTTACGAGTAGTGTAACAGTTACACGGCCCAATATGTGGAAACTGCAGTCAGAGTTCAAATTCCGGCCTCGCGTCTTCCGTTGTTTAGTGCTCTTTTGAACGGCTTGAATCCGTCTCTTTTTCATCCAGCAATACGTTCAATGCACGCGTAGAATGTAATCGGCGTGCCGATTTCAAATCCCAGCCGAGTTACATGCGTTCATTTTCGCACAAATACACTTCCTAAATCATGAATGCATCACTTCTACCCCAGCTAGAAATTAAATAGTACGGCTGATTTGGCTTTCAAGCCCAAATCGTTTGAATCTGAGGCTGGCAACTCCACCACCTAACAACCTACTTGCCACACTGACCCCAGCGGTAATAACTAGTGTAGTGAAGGCTTTGACCTCATACTCCAGATTGAAGTCCAATAGTACTGGAGAAGTGGATGACTTCAATATCAGGGTAGACTGCGGCCTTTAGCCTTGGTTGGAAGCCAGTCTAAGAAAAGAACAATTATTAACTCGAAACCGTGGAAAAATAAACAGGTAATCCACCCCTCTATCTTTTCTAGAATTTGATTTAATTTATTCTTTTTTCCGAATTATCAACCCTTTGTGGGTTATTTAAAGCCGGAACATTTTGGATTGTAAGAATAATGCATAAACAATTCTTTGAGAATAATAATGTTTCTTTTTTCTGATAAAAATCCTACGATTTAATCCATAGCTGGAAGAAGAGATTGATTCATACTTTCTCAAGCCTTATTCACGCATAGGTGAATGCGACGAAGCCGCGACTTGAATTCGAACTCTACTTTCAGACTTCTCATTCCGTTTCGCTATCCATTGCACCATTGTTTTGATGTGGGGTCTGGCAAGAGACAACACTTAACTCGACCAATCCAGTCGTGATAGTAGTATTCACTACTCAGCTAGACAAGTCACTGCAATAGTATTATCTGCTTTTCATCTAGACAATTACTGAAGACTACTTATGAATGGATCAGTCCATTCATAAAAGTAAATAAAGTAAATTGCTTTTACTACAACAACCATTAACACAGCTATTTCCCCCCAGGAAATAACAATTTATTAGGTTGGTGCAAAAATAATGACGTAATAATGTCGTTTTTGGACCTATTTTTTAACGTCAAAAAACGACATTATTACGTCATTATTTTTGCACCAACCTAATACATCTATTGAACAAAAAGAAATTGCAGATTGCCATGGCCACTCCCGTCCTGAAGGTTTGGTTTGTTTTGTTTTACGGCATATCAACCTCAGTGGGTTCATTAATGCCGACAATATTTTTATTGATGGTAATATTTTTAAAAAAGTTATCTCTGGTAATATTTTTTCCCAAAATGTATTGCTGGTAATATTTTTTTTCTAAAAAATATTGCTGTTAATTATTTTTTCTTCGAAATTTATTGCTAGTAATATTTTTTACACAAAACTATTGCTGGTATTAAAATATATTTTTACACATTTTGACCCCAGTTTGGGGCTTAAGTATTTTCCCATAGCTGGGACCCGAACAGGTGGTACCACCCCGGGTCAAGGTGGATCTGAGAGCACCAGTTAAGAGCAGTTAAGAGGTGGTTCCATACTCCTCAAAACCTCAGATTAGTTCATCGTCTTGCCCAGGACACGGGTGTAGTTTATCGTCATACACTGGGCGCCCGTGCTGAAGGGGCGTTGTATTAAAAAAATCGTCTGAAGAATATGATGGCATAGTATTTCGTGTGTTTAAATCAAAATATTTGTATTTTATTGTTGTTTTGCAAACTGTATGTATTATCGTCATCTTAGACATTTTTTGACACTTATTTTTTTTTATGTATAAAAAACATGACGGTCAGGAAACAATACATCTTTCCCCCCACACACAATGTGTGCGTGTGTGTGTGCGTGTGCGTGTGTGAGAGAGAGAGAGAGAGAGAGAGAGAGAGTGAGAGAGAGAGTGAGAGAGAGAGTGAGAGAGAGTGAGAGAGAGTGAGAGAGAGAGAGTGAGAGAGAGAGAGTGAGAGAGAGTGAGAGAGAGTGAGAGAGAGAGAGAGTGAGAGCGTGTTTTGCCACAAAGAGTCAATGTATCATAAATGACGCCTGTCAGTTCTAATCAATAACATAAAACTGTTTTCATTGTGTAAATTCGAAGCTCAAGCAAAAATACAAGGTGTCAATCAGTTAAGAGAAACTATGAAGAAAATGCCGCTGTTTTCTCTAACAACACGAAACCAGGAGGGGGTGCTGTTGAACGGAAAGCAAACGAATATGCATCATGTGGAAAGAAAATCCTGCGCAGCGTCTCTCTCGTCGCACCATTCTAAGAAAGGACTTGGCAATTTTCTTCTTCTTCTTCTTTTCTTCCTCCTC
>OZ010597.1:21746031-21848531 GCA_963932145.1 Acanthosepion lycidas
GAATGGGGACATACCCATTATCGCCCAAAAGTATGTTATAACATTATGTACCCTAGAAATTTCAATTGTCTCTTTCTGATAAAAATAAGTTTCCTTCTTGTATCTATTTCTCTAAAACGTCATCGTTGATCATGTTTGGTCCATGGTATTCTCAGTATGCTTCTGTAGAGACATTTCTGTTGTTTCAAGTCTCTTTTTCATTCAGGAGATTGTCCCGCATTCACTGTCATATAGGATTGATATCATGTAACAATTCAATACTGTTTTCTTTTCTTCTACCGACATTTTTCTGTTTCTTATTACTCTGCTTAGCTTTTGGAATTTGTTATTGTTTTTCTGCATCTGAGATATGGTAATATTAGCCGCTTCCTTACTATTGTGGTAAACCCTCTTACAGTAATATGAATTCTTCCTTCTCTTATAAATATTAACTGCGAGACTTCCCAGGGGAGAGTCGTAGACGAGACGCAGCGTAACCTGACCGTTTCGGACGGACACTTCTTACTGCTTATTACTAACATTCTTGCTTTGTATATATCTGTTATTTCAATACACTTGTTCAACCTACCTTTCGTCTTCTGTGTCTTTCTTTCTGGTCTCTAAACAGGCCACAACACATAAAAAGAAACATTTGGCATTCATTGATCGAGTAGCCATTATGCACTTCGGTTGCAATTCATAAAATCTTTCTCTTAAAACAATTTTTCAGGAAAACAGGTTTAGCGAGTCCAATAGCGGTTATAGCTCTTTCCAGAACTGATGGGAGTTTCCATCCTAAGCTTCTATTTGAAGTAGTGTGGAATATTAACATCTCGATGATGTCATTATTTTCTCTTCGAGTTACATGTGCTATCCCTTTTACATGATGCTTCTACTGGTAGTTATCAAATGGGGTGATTTCTGTAATTAGGGACAGTTCTTTGTGATTGTGTAGCGCGAGTCCACAATGTTCAAAGAAGGATGATCTCTTTGCCAGGAATCTCAGGTTTCACTTGTCCATAACCATTGTTCATCGGTGATGTTAGGAAGTTGGTAAATAGAGCTGACAGTTTATATGTATATCTAAACGGTTTGGCGCCATGTCTAGCATCCGCATATCGGCCTCGATCTGACGAGACTATTTTATTAAGTTGGTGCAAAAAATTGTTTTTGCACCAACCTAATAGAACATAATTCTTGTTTTCAAGTTCATGTTTTGGTTTGGTAGTATTTTTGTCGTATTGGGCGAAACTACTTCTGGCGCAGACTATTCTGTAGGGAGGACTTGGATGATTGGATAATTTATAAAGTATTAACGAGAAACAAAATAAAAGAACTCCCGAAATGTCGCGTTTAATGGACGTTGCTTTAACATATTCAGTCAAGAAAGTAAAGGACATTTATTTATAAAGAACAATTATATTATCCCATTTTACAACTTATTTTGGGATGGATACTTGTTTATGTAGCTTCCTTTTTTTTAAATCGGTATCGATTTTTTTAGTAGCAAGCAAGGCAGTACAGCCACTAGCACGCAAGGGGTTAAAGAGTGTGGCGGGATCAAGAAGAGAAACATTAGTAATGAGTAGAAAGAGAAAATAGCAATCAGGAGAACAGTAGATAGCGATTGACATTACACTTATTTTTTGGCAGATTAAAATTGGTTGGAAAGCATGGAGCCAGAGGAGAGTTCCACAAGAAAGAAGTGCGAGATACGAAACTGTGAGCATAGAAGTTACGGCTATATCTAGCTAGCTCAACTGTAAATTGATGAGATCTCGCCATCAGTTGTAGTATTTCGCTTAAATTCATACAGCCTAGGCACTATAGGGAAGAGCCCATCCGAATAATTAACAAGAAAGTATTTATAAAAAGGCAAAGGGAGGCAACCTTACGGCGGTTTGTAAGTGACTGAAACTGAGATACGAGATCAGGGCAAATAATAATGCTGATTCTTTAAGTCTTATCGGTGAGTTCCAGGAAAATAGTAAGGGAACTGGACCATATGTCGCAGCAATATTTTAAGCATGGACGAATGGTAGATTTATAGATATATAAGATAGATTCCCGAGAGAAAAATTGTCTCGCTCGACACAGTGAACCAACTTTCTTAGCAGCTGATGTGGGGAAGGTGCCCTTCCACCTTATGTCAGCTGAGAACGTTACCCCGAGAAGGGGCAATGTGTCATTTTTTGGAGCATAGCATCACCCAAGCTGACGGGAGACAGAGATGGGTCCCTCAGATGATTAATGGAGAGCAGTTTAACTTTAGAGGTGTTAAAATTGACAAGCCATTTTTCTCTAGTCAATGACGGTCTTGAGGTCGTTTTGTACATCGACTGCCATTTTCACCTTGTCTGACTGATCAGCCTTACTATCGAGGCAAGAGTAAATGGTAGTCTCGTCAGAGTAGACACCAAATTTAAAGATGATATAATCAGGAATGTCGTTAATGAAGATTAAAAACAGTGTATGACCAACGATAGAGCCCTAGGGGGACACCCGCGTTAGTATGAAAAGAGTGACCGTTCAGAACATCTTTCATTTGACGATTTAATCGGAACGACTAGGACAACCCAAAAACGTGCCCGGAAATACCGTAGCTTTTCAGCTTGTGTAGAAAGCCTGAATACCAGACCCTGTCAAACGCTTTCAAGATGTCCAATGTCACAGCTCGGGCTTCACCGTTTTTATCTAAAGCACGATAGACTCTTTCCGCAATTATCGTTAGTACATCAGCAGTTGACATTAAGAAACGGAAGCTGTATTGCTTGTCTGAGAAAAGGCCCTGCAATGAGAGATGACAAACCAATTTAGCATAGGATCTCTAGGAGTTTCCCAAATAAAGGCAAAAGGTCGATAGTTGGAAGGGTCTGACGGCTCATCAGAGTTCTTAAAAACGGGACCATCAAACAATGACTTCTGGAAAGCAGGCGGCAGCGAGGCATTTATTATAAAGTTTAGAGAGAACAGGAACTAATTCGGGAGTACACTTCTTAATGACTATTACAAGGATGTCATCGGGTCCACGTGCTTTGTGGGGATCGAGGTTAGAGATGATAGTAAAAACCATGGAAGATGTTATATGCATATCATTCAACAGAGAATCAGTCGTAAGTGCGAAGTTAGCTAGGGATATTACCGTTTAATCAAGTGTAGAGTTTGAGAGGAATTTACGGGCAAAGCATTCATCTTTATCAGCAGAGGATGTTAATATCTCAGATCGATTGAAGAGAGGGTGGATTCTAGTAGTACTCTAGTAGTCACGAGAGCCAAAGTTTTTACAGGCTATGCGTTGTCTCGTTCTCTCAGCAAACAGGCACTGATCTTCTTCGAGGACTCGCTTACATTTGTTACTAGCAGTAGCAAGTAGGCACCTGTTAAGACGAGAGATGTCACGCTGGTATAGCCGGAAATAGTGTCCCCTGTGCGCTATGGCGGCCGAGCACGCTGATGTGAACCATGAAGAAGACAGGTGTTCATTAAATATTTCGGAGCAGGAATGAAAGCGTCTATGACGGCTTTGACTCAAGAAGAAACCCCAGTGGCGCATTTTCAGTTGGGTGGTTGAAGATGTGATATGGTGACCTATCTGCATTACAATGAACTCTTCCTCCTTCATAAATACTAACCTGCGAGACTTCCTAGGAAGCAGTCAAGACGAAGTGAAACCTGACAGTTTGGAGGGACACTTCTTATTTTGCATATTTGTTCTGTTATTTAAATGCACTTGTTCAACCTATCTTCTTTCCGTGTCTTTCTTTCTGGCCCCTAACAGGCCACAACAAGATGTCAATCCAAGGACCGTCATGAAGAAAATCCCGGAATGAATCCCAATCAGCATGTTGATACCGGAAAAGGGGAGTTCCTGTTTCATCGATGCTTGGAAGGAGATATCGTTATCAGTGTTGTCGAGTTTCTAAGAGGGCAGTATTGTGAAGCATGGCTAGAGTGGTAAGTGGAGGCAAGAAATAGATCCAGTAGAGATGCATGTTGCTCTGTTTGGCTAGGGAATCAAGTGGGGAAGTCCCAGATTTGGGTGAGAGATTAGGCAATGGAAAAAAATGTCTGCATACCAACATCAGTACATTAAGTATTTTTCAGCCACGTGACGTGGTGATCATTAAAATCATCGAAGACAAAAGTGTTCGCAGATGGATGGACAGAAGATGCCTTTTCTATACTGTCAGCTATTATGTCTAATATACTGGAGTCTTGGGAAGAGGGGGAGCGATAAAGGAAAAGAGAGATAGCTGAGAGAGTTTAGTAGCGAAAGACGGAAACACATGAAAGAGTAGTCAGCGACCTCAACAGGCAATTTCCGCGGGTTTTGGTTGGAAAAGGTTTCAGTGAACTCTTAAATTTGGTTTTTATTTTTGAAGGTTTTTTTTTACCCATCAAAGTCTATTGCAGCGATCGAAAGATTTGTTGGTGCAAAGTCAGGTCAAGATGGCGGACGGAATAGAATAGACCAACCGTGTTTCTAATTTGTTTTATTAGTGTCATTGTTTTATGCGGACTTGCGATGTAATGGAGAATATTTTTCTTTTAATCTACTGTGTACACTTCCAATGCCGTGTAAAAAGCACGTTGTGTTAATGTATTCCAAACCTATTTTAACTGCCACTTATGATTAATAGTTAGGTTTCGTTTGGCTTGTTTTGTTTTTCGACATATCAACCTCAATCGGTTATTTAATGCCGACAAAAATTTTTATTGCTGATAATATTTTTTCCAAAAATGTATTGCCAGTAATATTTTTTTTCTTCAAAAGTCTACTGCTGGTAATATTTTTCCAAAAAAATATTTGGTAATATTTTTTCCAAAAATGTATTGCCAGTAATATTTTTTTTTCTTCAAAAGTCTACTGCTGGTAATATTTTTCCAAAAATATATTTGGTAATATTTTTTCCAAAAAATGTATTGTTGGTAATAATGTATTGCTTTAATAATTTTTTACAAAAACTATTTCTGGTATTAAAACCTATTTTTACACTTTCATAATGTTTTGACCCCAGTTTGGGGGTTAACTATTTGACCATACCTGGGACCCTAACAAATGCTACCATCCTGGGCCACGGTGGACCTGAGAACACCAGCAATTAAGAGGTGGTTCCACGCTCCTCAAGACCTCCTGATCAGAAGCCTTGCTGGCGAATGTATTTTATCGTCATACCGAGAACATGGATGTAGTTTATCGTCTTACCCAGGACGCGGACGTAGTTTAATGTCAGGATGATATATTCATCATTACAATGATGATAAATGAAATAAGAGAAAATTACTTATGACGCAGCTGAATATAAATTTAAGTTCTTGCGACTCCTTACATGACATCTATCTTTTTTTTATTATTATAAATGTTTCGAGAGCCAGATAAAAGGAACGGACTACCCGACATTTATTTGGAAAGTCAAAATTATTAATTGAACACGAAATACTCTGTTGAACTCCTGCCTGTATTTTTTTTAAATTATTTTTGTTTAAATGCAAATCGTTTTGATGAGGCAATGTGATAAAAGTTCAGATCACGCCAGAAGCTATTTAATTATTTTTTCATGTCTTACTATTTATCCCAGCAGTTGAAGCGAGAGAGTTGTCAGAGAATGAAACCAGTATAAGAGGCAATAAAATAATGAGAGAATAATCGGCATAATGAAGATTGAATTGACGCCGCTATGTTGCGGACAGAAATAATAATAATAATAATAATAATAATAATAATAATAATAATAATAATAATAATATGAATCTAAACTGAATCTATATCGCATATTTATAAGTCTACCATTCCACTATGCTTCGAATATTGCTGGCAAATCTTGACCGGTGCTCCTGGTGTATATTTTGAGATTCTAGATAAAATCCAACGAAGAATCAGCAATATTATTGGTCCTGACCTGGCAACTCGTCTTCAGTCACTTTCCAGCCGCCGTAATATAGCTTTCTCGAGCATCTCTATATATATTTTCATGGTAGACTTGTAGATTTCCAGGGTAGGTAGAGAACAGTATCTATCCTCGAGTTAAAAGTTGCTTTATTCCTAAATAATTAACATAACGATGAACATATTTGAAGTGACAGAAATGTGACTTTAGCGAGGAATGTCAAAAAATACCATGCACAGAGCATATGAACAATGAGGAAGTTTTGAGAAATATATTAAATACAAAGAAAGGTATACTTACAATCTGAATGATACTTGAATTGTTAAAGATATGGTTTTACAAATGAAGGCTAAAATACCATGTAGAGATCATGTGAGCAATGAGGAAGTATAAAAAAACACTAGTAACAACAAAGAAATGTATAATTACAATCTGAATGAGACTTGAATTGAAAGAGATATGGCTTTTCCAAGGAATGATAAATACCATGCAGAATTCATGTGAAAAAAGAGGAATTTTAAAGAAATATAATAACTACAAAGATAGGTATACTTACAATCTGAATGAAACTTGAAGTGACAGAGATATGGTTTTAACAAAGAATACTAAAATACCATGCAGAGATCATGAGAAAAATTACGAAGTTTTAAGAAAAGTGGTAACTACAAAGAAATGTATACTTACAATCTGAATGAGACTTGAAGTGACCGTGATATGGTTTTACCGAGGAATGCTAAAATAGTATGCGCAGATCATGTGAACAATGAAGACGTTTTAAGAAAAATGGTAGCTACAAAAATAGGTATACTTACAATCTGAATGAAACTTGAAGTGATATGGTTTTATCGAGGAATGTTAAAATAGCATGCACAGTTCATGTGAATGATGAGGAAGTATGAAGAAAAATAGTAACTACAAAGAAAGGTATACTTACAATCTGAATGAGACTGTAAATGACAGAGATATGTTTTTTTTTACCGAGGAATGCTAAAATAGCATGCACATTTCATTTGAACAATGAAGAAGTATGAATAAAATATTAACCTGCAAGCAATGACACTAAATCTAGGATATAAATTCAAAATAGAATAACAGACAATTGCAACGGTGACACTTATTGTATCTTTATGTGGCTTCTTAAGGAGTCGCTACACCCACTTCAGACATCGATCTATTTATATTATCGCTCGCCGTTTCATATTTTTTTAGCGGTAGTAATATTTAATGCTGATGACAGTAATATATATATATATATATATAGCACATGTATCATTTTTCAACATTAACAGTCTTTCAGCAACAACCATCTGCATTTTTAAAAAGACGCAAAAAATCGCATTATGATTACTTGCATTATTTACATTATTCGGATTGTTATCCTCGTCTTCATTGCCATATTCACAACGTTTCAGCCGTTTTACGCTCCGGCATTCTTCAGGTAATTGAATCTTTGAGATGAGGTATTATCATTACTTGCATTATTTACATTATTCGGATTGTTATCTTCGTCTTCATTGCCATATTCACAACGTTTCTTCCGTTGTACGCTCCGACCTTCTTCATTTGAGTAGAATTTCGAACCGAACGCTTTATTTCGTCCAACGGGTAGTTTGTTCTAGTTCTATGTGCCGTGCCTTTTCCGGATGACTCATTTATTTTCCTTTAACTCATCTCTCCAAGTTTTGGTTCACCACTACCGTAGTCTGGTTTTGAACTAAAAACTATTAGGGTCTAATCAATCTACTGAAGAAGGCCGCAGCGTACAACGACCGAAACGTTTTAAATATGGCAATGAAGATGAGGATAACAGTCCGAATAATATAAAAAATTCAAGTAATCATAATACCTCATCTCAGAGATATAGACAGATCCCGAGAAGGTGTTTTTCTGATGACTAGAATCTTAACTTCTTCAAGTCTAGAATCAAACAGTTTTTCTTTCTAGGACCTAATTTAGTAGCTCTCTCCAACTTGAGTGACATAAAATTAAATTAAAATAAAATAAATTTAGTATTTTTAGGTTACTTGCCACCTTTATGTGCTATCCCATAATGACGTAAAACGGGGTTCGGTAAACTTCGGTCCACACCCGGCCCGCGACGGATTTTAGTTCTGCCCGCAACAGATTTTAGTCCGGACCGCCAAATTAATCTTAACATCACTCAACTTAATTATCGCACTCTTTTTTTCTTTCCTTTCCAGAAATCTTTTTTGTCTAAACAAAAACAAGCCCATGTAAACTAATAAAAGAAAAATGGATTCTGAGAAATGAAATTTCAACGAAAGATGGATACTTAGTTATTTTTTCATAGAGCAATTTGCGGCAAATTAATAAACCATAGCCGCAAGGAAAGTTTCTCCCGACAAAGGCAACCTTCTGAACGGAGATAATATTTAAAGTACATTTGATAACATGATACTCCTCCAAGTCAGCCTGGCCCGCTCTCTTCAAAAAGTTGCCGACCCCTGAAGTAGACGTTCATGATTCGCACTAACCTTTGTTTCTTGTTGTTTAGAGGATGCAATGCTTTACGTAGAATTTTTTTGTCAAGCGTTATCGTAAGGAGACATAATTGTTTTAAATAATCTTAATTTCTTAGATCAGGAGTCAGCAACCTTTTGCTATGTACTGACTTAGGGTTTTAAAATCGTTCAGTTTGCCAACAGCATACGTATTTTTATACAACTCAAGGTCAATATACCTGTTCTACAATATATTTTATACAGTAATTGTTGTGAAGTTGATGTTAGCACTAATCAACTGCTAAGTCGTACTTCTACTTGGTTAGTCTCAGAGACCACTTATATTGAATGTTCAGTTCTGCTTATGCAGATTATGCATACTAATTTGCTAGTATCACTACAGTAATATATAGTATATATATTTTAGTATATATTAAAATTGAAACAGCTAAATATCTTTGCGTTGTAGTAGTTATCGGTTCGGACTTCGTGATGTCATTTGCGGCTGCGTGCCATTGGTAGCCGACCCCTGTTCTAAGCTGTGTTGTGTCGTAGTCGTCGTCGTAGGAGTAGTTCTAAACCGTGCTAGATAAGAATAAAACTAAAAGTAATGCCAAGTTGGGGTGTCTTTAGAAACAAAAACAACACGTTCCAACTTGTTTGAAAGCGAATGACATTGATTGTTGGCTTACACTGCATTGTATATAAAGTGCTTCTATTAGGTTGGTGCAAAAATAATGACGTAATAATGTCGTTTTTGACGTATTTTTAACGTCAAAAAACGACATTATTACGTCATTATTTTTGCACCAACCTAATATTACCTTTGAACATCTTAGATTTTTAGGTTTGTTTTTACTAAACCTAACTGGCCAGTTAGTAACCATTTCTTATTGACTCAAACTAATGCATCTCTATATAAATAGATCTTCACATTATAGTCGAAGACAGACGGCCTCCGGGCAGAAAAATATCTTCTCAATTTGATTTCAACACATTTGATGCGGTCTATGAAAAGAAGAGGTGCTGACTGTTGCCCTGACTCCCGAGTTTTCTAACTAATAAATTACAAGCTCGGGCTTGTCAGTCCGTCTGTGTGCCGTTTCAGCAAAACTAGCGGCCGACTGACTCCGACGACATGAGGCATCTCATTCAATTTAATTTTAAACTGGCCAGTCAGAGGTTAAGCCTTTTACGACTTTCAATATGGCGCCGGTCGATGCGACGATGTCTGCTCACGGTCGATCACGATTAACTATCGCGAGGCAAAGAGCAGAACCCCAGACACGCTCTCTCCTCCACACCTGCCATCTTATTATTTGGGGCTCCTTTTCTTCTTTTCACGTTCTAAACTGATTCACTTTCTTCCTCCTTGACCCTGAAATTATTTCTTCTATACATCCAGCTTCGTGCTTCACCACGTCTGATTCTCGATCATGTTGCGTATATTTCCACTTTCCTCACATCTTCAGCCGATTTCTTAACAAACTTCCATATGTGCCTCCAAATTTAATCCGAGATAAGTTTTGCCATACTTTATCAGAACAAAAAGGCCTTAAACTTCCTATTCTTTTTATGGGCCATGTCATTTCAGGCTCTCCATCTCTCTCTATCACTTGCAGCTCTCAACAAGTTCCTTCTCTCTACTTCCTCACTCAGACCACGTTCTGTCACCCACTTGCTTAAGCCCGCCAGGTATCTCACGCATTGTTTTCCCTTGTCTCTCTTTCCGTCTATTCAACCTGTGAGTATCAGATTCTCCAGGCCCTCCTTCCTCATTATATGTCCCAGAAGCCTCAGCTGCCTCTTCCTGATATTAAGTATAAGCCTCCACTTTGTTTGATCATACGCTCGGTCCATGATATCTTTAGATATTCTGTAGAACCACATCTTTCTCGCCTAGAGTTTCTTCATCTTTGAAGAAATCGTCCAACATTCGCTGCCGTAAAGAAGAACAGATGCCTCGTAACAGCTCAGTATTCTTTTCTTTGTTGCCAAATAAGTCCTCCTGTCTCGCAATACTCTGCAAAGCTTTTGGAATGCATCTTTGACCATCCCAATACGTCTAAGGATCTCAGTGTCGCACTTACCACACTCAGTCAAAACGCTTCGCAGATATTTAAACTTCCGCGTCTGCTTGATTCTAGTGTTACCGACGAGCCACTCACATAGAAATTCTAAAGTAATTGGTACTTCCCCTCTTCCCGCAGGGGAAATATTTTAAGGAAAAAGAAATAAATTATGTAATGTCCATGAAAATTCATTAGGTATGCCACGTGTGCAAAATAAATAATGTAACGAGGATTTTTTTAATCACTGTCCCATGATGATTCTTTCTTTTCTAATGTCATTCTCAACTTTTTCCGCGTTTCGTTTTGCTTTTGTTCTTGAATTTTTTTAAACGAAAGACAATTTTTAACTCTGCGCGCGTTATTGCAATCGTCATAGCTGAACGCTGACCTTTGTATATGTTGTAACCTAGGAAAAGCTTACTGAATAAGAATAACCAAAATGAAGGTTGGAAATGAAACGCCAATCTTTATAAAAGGAATAACATACAAGATTCGCCAGCGGCGTGTAGTAAGTAATCAACTGCTAGAAGTGAATCAAAGTGAATCCCAGTGAGTCCAAATGAATACCACATATATTATATTCTACTGTATTTATACGGATTGGGATATACCCATAATAGTTCATAGGTACGGTATAACACTTTCCATAAAACTGACAGCCTTTTCAATAGCTTCTTTTTTTTAAATTTCAGTCCAGGTTTCATCACAATCATGCATTTAGTCGCTATCTTGTTGCCGATGTGTCTTGTTGTCATCCTTTCCTCTTATTCCCATCATCTTTTGCATGGGCCATTAGGGTGAAAATAAGCATAAGGAATTCTCCAAAGTAAATTTCCTGAAAATAAGAAATTTCAAATATATATATCACCCAAAATAATTAAAATATACACATCAACATCGTGTCCGGATATGCGAGATTCCGGATATGAGGTATTCCATATATGAGGGATTCCGGATATGAGGGATTCTACTTCACAGTCAATCTAATACTGAAGTGGATTTTGAATGATGGCCTAAATAGTTGTAACGAAGAGAGAGTAAAGTTTAAGGTGGATGAAGTACAAGTCAAAAATGAATAATGTTTTCTAAATTTATAATTGTTGTAAGTAATGCACAGAAATTGAAATGTTAATTAAATTAACAACAATTCACACACACACATATATATATATGAATTGTGGTATATATATATATATATATATATATATATATATATGAATTGTGGTTAATTTAATTAAGATTTCAATTTATGTGAAATTATATATATATATATATATATATAAGTCAATATTGAAGTCAATACTTAGAGGCGACAGCCTGTTTCATGTTATATGCAATCGTCAGGCCACAATTGCATCTAGCATGAAACATACTGTCACCTCCAAGTGTTGACTTCTATGTTCACTTTTATATTTACACACGCTCTATCTCTGATATTGAGCACTTTATCCCATAAATATAGCACACCTTAAGACTATGTCTCTTCATAAATATATATATGTATATATATAATTATTTATGTAAAAATATGATTCCAACACGCCACATAAGAGTTCTCATGTTTCAAAACAAGAGCCGAAAACTTCAATATAATTATTTGAATTAAATTGAATTTAAGTACTAAGCTCTTTTCCATCTTCAAGCGAAATTTTTTTGGGAATAACTTATTTCTGAAATTTACGTGTTTTAATAGCAGATTCATTATTGAAATCAAAATTTCCATGGTAACGGCTAGAGCAATTGTTTAAATAGAAAGAAAATTTGTCAGTATAGAGTTACATTCATAGATGTCAAGTCAGGGTAAGGTTGGGGTGTCTAAATTTAAAACGGAAGATGATTTCGTCTCGTCTGGTTTACGTGTCAATGGTGATTTTTTTTTTTTTCTGAAAAGGTTTTGTGTAAATAAAAAAAACTGCCGTAACATTTGTTTTTTGACGACTTCATAAAGGGTTATCTTTTTTTGTAGGGTATTTAAACTATTTATTAGGACTATGGATTTTTAAAATTATTTTATTTTTTTTTATTTTATGCTAATTATTCAATGCAAAAATTTGATGATGTCGGCAAAAAACCGTTAACTCATGTCTATTGTTTAATAGATTTTTATTATTTAGAAAGTTAATAATGTGTAGTTTTTCATGTAGGCGTAAAGGGCATGGGTCATCCCAAGTTTTACAAGTTATAGTTTTGTTTATAATTTTCCATTTTACTTTTGGTGTTTTATTAATTTCCTTCAAATGCCAAAAGTATTTAGATGGAGATGTCTGATTTCTTTTATATATATATTGTTGAAGGAGCACTTATGCTGCCTCCATCTGGCTTTAAATTCATTCTTCGTAGACCCAATGTATATCATATTAGTATTAGGACTCTCAGTGGATGAGATAGTACATTGGTATACCACAGATTTGACGCAGCATTTATTTTCCAATGGGCAGTCTTCTGGGTGTCTACAATCACATAATCTTTCACTGTTTTTTTCTAATTTAAGTGTGGGGTTTTTATTAATACTATTCAGGCATGGGGGTTTGTTCAGAATTTTATGTTTTTTTATTATACTTTCTAGATTTTCAGTGCAGCTGTAACTCAATTTTAAGGTGTTCTTATTAAATATATTACTAAGCCTACTATTGGTAGGGAAGTGTTTATCAATTAAAGCTAGGAATTTCTATCCTAGTTTAATACTAACCATTTGGTTGAACGGAGGGGTATACCAAATGATTTTTCTTTTCCTGTTTTTTTTCTTCTTGTTAGTACAATTGTTTCTATAATTAATATTTGCATTCTTGTATCCACTATTTTTTAGGGCAGCGTTATAAAAGCTACTGTGTTGTTGGAATATTTCTTTGTTAGCGGAGTTAATGCTGATTCTATTTTCTATTGATGATGGTATATGTTTAATTATGGATGGAGGGTGGTTTGACTTCGGGTGTATATATAAGGGGTTAGTATTTGTTTTTTTATAAGGTTGGTATGTGTTGTTTGTTAAATCTAGAGTTACGTATCGTTTTGAAACATGAGAACTCTTATGTATCGTGTTAGAATCATATTTTTAAATAAATAATTATATTTATGCTCTACTTTTGTATCGAGCACTATTTTTTTTTAAATAATAACAAAAATACTAAAGAACTTTGGATTATTTACCTAACCAGTTCTTTCCTATTTTCTATATATTTTCACACACACACACACACACACACACACACACACACACACATATATATATATATATATATATATATATATATATATATATATATATAGGCAAATGGAAGAGCTTTTTAACCTTTAACACATTGCATTATTCACTACTTTCCTTTCCACTGCATTGTTTTTCAAGGATTCTCTACTGCACTATTTAATTTCCGTCATGGTCATTATCTGTTGCCATAGTAGGATATGACAACACAACTGTAAAATTCAAACACACTATCTTTCATTCATCTAAGCCAATTTCTAGTGGCAGGATAAAATTTTTGCGTTGCAAACAAAATCACCTTCAGAATGTCAAAGGTTAATCCTGGGATACGCAACTGTCCCCAACTTCTGGGTGGTGTAAAGAGCCTGGGTAGCATTGAGGGAAAAAAAAGGTCGAAAAGGGTGACGACAAGGTGGGATTAGACGCAAGTATTTTTTTTACTTTTATTTTTACAAAATTTAATGGATGTCATACAAAGAATAAAATTAACCCAAGTCATTTACAAAGGTTTGGTTTTATTTATTACCTCAAGTAAAATGTCCTGAGCATTTGTTTTATCTTGCTGGCGTTACGTGGACAGGGCTCCCCACAGGCTAACCATAACCGACAGTTGATATCAGAAGGAACTAATGTTATAGTACGGATATAACCACGGATGTGAGTCTTGTGTTAGATTAGCTAATTTCAAGTACAGTATACTTAATACTAAGAAAGTAGTATCTACATATGCAAAACTCCGTGCGAATTGCCGATTCCATTTTCCACGATGCCTATATATATACTTCACGCTTAGGCGTACACAGAACCGAACGGAAAGAGTCGGTCGTTGCACGCTGTATTGGGCGGAACGACGCCGTTTCGCTCAGTTTCCGGCGGAACGGCGCATAAATGGCAGCATCGGTCGGAACGACGCACCAAGGGGAGTATCGAACAGAACGACGCACCAAGGGGAGTATCGGGCGGAACAACGCACCAAGGGGAATATCGAACAGGACGACGCACCAAGGGGAGTATCGGACGGAACGACGCACCAAGGGGAGTATCGAACAGAACGACCCACCAAGGGGAGTATCGGGCGGAACAACGCACCAAGGGGAATATCGAACAGGACGACGCACCAAGGGGAGTATCGGACGGAACGACGCATCAAGGGGAGTATCGAACAGAACGACGCACCAAGGGGAGTATCGGACGGAACAACGCACCAAGGGGAATATCGAACAGGACGACGCACCAAGGGGAGTATCGAACAGGACGACGCACCAAGGGGAGTATCGAACAGAACGACGCACCAAGGGGAATATCGAACAGAACGAGACACCAAGGGGAGTATCGGACGGAACGACGCACCAAGGGGAGTATCGGACGGAACGACGCACCAAGGGGAGTATCGAACAGAACGACGCACCAAGGGGAGTATCGAACAGGACGACGCACCAAGGGGAATATCGAACAGGACGACGCACCAAGGGGAGTATCGAACAGGACGACGCACCAAGGGGAGTATCGAACAGAACGACGCACCAAGGGGAGTATCGAACAGAACGAGACACCAAGGGGAGTATCAGACGGAACAACGCACCAAGGGGAGTATCGAACAGAACGACGCACCAAGGGGAGTATCGGACGGAACGACGCACTAAGTGGATAATCGATTGGAACAACTAACTGAGGACAGTATCAGACGAAACGACGCACTAAAGGCAGTATCGGACAGAACAACTCTCTAAGGGCTGTATCGGACGGATAATGCATTAAAGGCAATACCAGTCAGAACGACGCACTAAAGGCAATATCGGACGGAACGACGCACTAAAGGCAGTATCGGGCAGAACGACGCTCTAAGGGCAATATTGGACGGAACGATGTACTGAGGGCAATATCAGACGAAATAACGCAATAAAGGCAGTACCGGACGGAACAACTCTCTAAGGGCTGTATCGGACGGAACAATGCATTAAAAGCAATACCAGACGGAACGACGCACTAAAGGCAATATCGGACGGAACGACACACTAAAGGCAGTAGCTGTAACGGACGAAACGACGCACTAAAGGCAGTATCGGACAGAACGACGCTCTAAGGCCAATATTGGACGGAACACGTACTAAGGGCAATATTAGACGAAACGACGCACTAAAGGCAGTATCGGACAGAACGACGCACTAAAGGCAGTATCAGATGGAATGAAACACTAATGGCGATATCGGACGAAACGACGACGCCGGATATAGTGTAAATTATCTTCAGGAAAAAGTTTTTAAACCTTGTGATTCTCTCGCAAACTACGGAATGAAAAAAACAAACTATTATAAATGGATCGAAGAGCTATAAACTTCTCTTCACTTACAAGAAAAAATAAATGTATAATAAAAAAATTAAATATAACCTATAAAAAATGTTGAAAAATACGAATTTTCTATAAAGAAGCTAGCATCGTATAATTTATCGCCTGTCAGGAATCATTTAACTTAGCTCGGAAAATTGAAGAGTAACGAAGGATGTAAAGAATCTGCACAATAAAGGTAGTTTCTATTATAAATGTTAGCATCGCATAATCAATCGTCTGCCATAAAGTCCGTTCACGATATGAATGAAAGACTAATAAAGACGACATGTTCTGACCTCAAACATTAATTATGCTTTTCCTGAAGCAATATAGTCATGTTGATTTGAAATGATAATAAAAGCCAAACAACGGTCGTAAGATAAGTCAAAAGATTTCGCGGTGAAGAAACGTCTTTGTTCGTTTTTGTAAAAGCGGGAACACGAATGTCTGACCAAAAACGATCGCTTGTTTCATCTGTGTTAACGATTCGATTAATCTCTTATCGCGATAAAACATTTACAGGTTAATACATCCCATGATTCTGAGATTAAGTCAAAGTATAGAAAACTTATATGTATTCAGCATATTCTAAAGCATTCGATTATCTGCAAGTGTATTGATCACCAAGCAATGCAAGGAATTTTTTTAGTTGTTTAAAACTGCCACAAGGCGTCTGTATGAAGCTTGTGGCAGAATTGACATTGCCTCTAAAACATGTGTGTCTCATAGTTTCAATTCCTTTGCTGGGCAGTGTGTGTGCTTGGATGCGATGGAAAAGAGGCATGCGATAACTGAGGCGTACTAAATATGAACTATACGGTATATCCTTGAACATGGTCAAAAGATTGAGAACAACCTACCCCCGTAAATTAAATAAAGTGTTAATTTTGAAAATTACTGAAGGTTATCCTGATCAACAAACACCTGATGAATACCGATGGGCACAATGGTCGTAACATTGTGATAACAACAACAAGAGTGAGGATAATAGATCATGAGTAAACAGTGTAAGTTGTCAATATGCATCAGGTGTCAAATGTTATTTCTATGGACGAAATGCATATAAAATTACAATTTAACATTCAATATTTTTCGACCAATCAGAGTTGTTCTTGAAGGTTTCGTTTCTGAGTCATCTGCAGCAGATGAATTCAGACGGAAGCAACCTTTTCATCAGTGGAAATCAAACTGGAAAAAAGAATCGTCATTAAGATCTTCCCCAGAGAATCTACACTTCAAGTCCTTCTGCCGACAAAGAAAAAAATGTTAAGACTTCGATTAACGTTTTATTACTGTCATGATGGCTGTTGACTTGTATTTACAATTGCTGACAAGTTAAATCTTTGTTTACGTTTTTGAATTCAGAGTTGTCCTTCTCTTAGACTAGTTCCCTACTAGAGAATATAGTTTAGCTTACTATATAACCCATAGCTGTGGGTATCTGCGCATAAGTGAATGTAACGAAATCTACTGAAATTCGAGCACCGATTTCTCAACCCAAGCCACCCGCACATCCAAAAAAATACATGTTAAGATGACAGCAATTCTTGAGATTACAGTTGTGCACCGCTTTCACAACAAACCAACCAGGCCAAAAATCCTGGAAATTGAAAGATGCCAGATATTAAGATTTTTCACTTACTTTTTAGAAAATCATCATTGCCCTCAAGGTAAAAGCTGGGGTTTGATGTGGTAATTATTTCTATCAAAAGTTTCATTCATAACTTTTATAATTTGCTGAGCATTTAGTTTTAAAGATGGCCTAAAAAGATCGATAGATTTTAAAAAATATTATTTGGTAAAAAAAGAAAAAAATATCAACTAAGTAATTATAATTTAGTCCTGAAATGATTCCATTCTCTTGAATTCATTATAAATTTGGAATTTTCATATTTATATTTTGCCATTCTTTCTTTTTGTGTGCCATGACCTTTCAGGACGTAAGCGATCATGGCTCTCCACCTCCCTCTATCCCTTGCTGCTCTCAACAAATTCTTTCTCTGCTTCCGCCCCAGATCACGTTCTGTCATCCCCTTGCTTAAGTCCGCCAGGTATGTCATGCATTGTTTTCCCTTGTCTCTCTTTCCGTGAGTATCAGATTCTCCAGGCCCTTCTTCCTCATTATATGTCCCAGAAACTTCAGCTGCCTCTTCCTGATATTAAGTATAAGCCTCTTCCTTGTTTGCAACCTCTCCTATCGTTGCCCACACGTTCGGTTCATGATATCCTTAGCATCCTTCCGTAGAACCAATCTCTGTCGCCTCGAGTCTCTTCTTCATCTATGAGGAAATCGTCCAGCATTCGCTACCGTAAAGAATGACAGATCTCGCGTAACGTAATTTTGCCATTAAATAACCCGAAGAGGTTGGTATCCCGCTAAACAAGACCAACTAAACAAGATCGATATACAATTGTCCGAAAATAAATAGTGTAGATAATAAGTTCTCATCTCCGAAATTCAGACTGGAGTAGGATCGTTATGTCAGTAATATAATAGGCAAATGTGAGCGTGGTGAGAAGCAAAAGAAAAAAAAAAACTTGTCAAGCATTAAGATTACACCATTTAAAAAGTTTGGACAACTTATGCCTATTTTGTTACTCATCGTTACTAGAACAACAAAAAAAAAAAACAGAAATAAAAGCACCCAATCTTGACGTAGGTCTGATATTTTTTTAATCGATATCACCCCATGCAAGACAATAAAGCCACTAAGACACAACGGGTTACAGGGTGTAGAAGAATTAGAAACAGAAACATTAACATTAACAATAAGTAGAAAGAGAAAAGAGTTATCAGGAGGAGAATAGATAGCGATTTCAATTGCATTTAAATTTTTGCAGATGAAAGTTGGCTGGAAAGCATGGAGCCTTAAGAGATTTCCACAAGCGAGAAGTGCGAGAAAAGTAACTATTAGCATAGAAGTTACGGCTTTATCTAGCCAGCTCAACTGTAAATCAATAAAATCTCGACGCCAGTCTAGTACTGCGCTTAAATTAAAAAAGTATAGCTACCATAGCGAAGACGTCCTCCGAACGATTACCATGAAAATATTTATGTAAAAGGCACACAGAAGCAACCTTATGATGGTAAAGTGACTGAAGCCGAGCCACCGGATCAGGGCCAATAATACTGCTGATTCTTCTTTGGATTTTACCAAGGAAATCAAAGTAAATAGCAAGGACACTGGACTATATGTGGCAGCAAAGTTCGAAGCCTGGACGAAAGGTAGACATAGATATGTAAGATAGATTCTGGAGAGAAAAATTGTCTCGCACTACACAGTGAACCAACTTTCTTAGCAGCTGACATAGCAGTGGATTCAATATAATTTTTCCACTTTATGTTATTCGAGAATGTTTGTGGTATAAAAAAGTTCCTTACGAAATGTATCATTCTAATGGCTTGTAGCATAATGGAAATTTAAAAACAAAGGTCTTTCAGAGAAATCATTTCCGGCTCGAAACACTGTATACATAATTTTCTTAACATTAAATAAAAAAAAAGAAAGAAAATTGTTTCTAAACCAATACAGAGCATTAAGAAGAAATTTAAGGAACACATCTATCTGAGCTACTTTTATGGGGGCTAACCGTATAAAAAGACACTTAACCATGCAGAGAGTGGCTACAGAAGTTACGGCACTTCGAGCAGTTACGAATGAATAGTGAGTTGGATCCCCAATGGGTGCCCTATGTGTTAGGATAAAAAGACACTTATCAATGCAGAGAGTGGCTACAGAAGTTACGGCACTTCGAGCAGTTACGAATGAATAGTGAGTTGGATCCTCAATGGGTGCCCCATGTCTTAGTATAAAAAGACACTTATCAATGCAGAGAGTGGCTACAGAAGTTACGGCACTTCGAGCAGTTACGAATGAATAGTGAGTTGGATCCTCAATGGGTGCCCTATGTCTTAGGATAAAAAGACACTTAACCATGCAGAGAGTGGCTACAGAAGTTACGGCACTTCGAGCAGTTACGAATGAATAGTGAGTTGGATCCTCAATGGGTGCCCTATGTCTTAGGATAAAAAGACACTTAACCATGCAGAGAGTGGCTACAGAAGTTACGGCACTTCGAGCAGTTACGAATGAATAGTGAGTTGGATCCTCAATGGGTGCCCCATGTCTTAGTATAAAAAGACACTTATCAATGCAGAGAGTGGCTACAGAAGTTACGGCACTTCGAGCAGTTACGAATGAATAGTGAATTGGATCCTCAATGGGTGCCCTATGTCTTAGGATAAAAAGACACTTAACCATGCAGAGAGTGGCTACAGAAGTTACGGCACTTCGAGCAGTTACGAATGAATAGTGAGTTGGATCCTCAATGGGTGCCCCATGTCTTAGGATAAAAAGACACTTAACCATGCAGAGAGTGGCTACAGAAGTTACGGCACTTCGAGCAGTTACGAATGAATAGTGAGTTGGATCCCCAATGGGTGCCCCATGTGTTAGGATAAAAAGACACTTATCAATGCAGAGAGTGGCTACAGAAGTTACGGCACTTCGAGCAGTTACGAATGAATAGTGAGTTGGATCCTCAATGGGTGCCCCATGTCTTAGTATAAAAAGACACTTATCAATGCAGAGAGTGGCTACAGAAGTTACGGCACTTCGAGCAGTTACGAATGAATAGTGAATTGGATCCTCAATGGGTGCCCCATGTCTTAGTATAAAAAGACACTTATCAATGCAGAGAGTGGCTACAGAAGTTACGGCACTTCGAGCAGTTACGAATGAATAGTGAGTTGGATCCTCAATGGGTGCCCTATCTCTTAGGATAAAAAGACACTTAACCATGCAGAGAGTGGCTACAGAAGTTACGGCACTTCGAGCAGTTACGAATGAATAGTGAGTTGGATCCTCAATGGGTGCCCCATGTGTTAGCATAAAAAGACACTTAACCATGCAGAGAGTGGCTACAGAAGTTACGGCACTTCGAGCAGTTACGAATGAATAGTGAGTTGGATCCTCAATGGGTGCCCCATGTCTTAGGATAAAAAGACACTTAACCATGCAGAGAGTGGCTACAGAAGTTACGGCACTTCGAGCAGTTACGAATGAATAGTGAGTTGGATCCTCAATGGGTGCCCCATGTCTTAGGATAAAAAGACACTTAACCATGCAGAGAGTGGCTACAGAAGTTACGGCACTTCGAGCAGTTACGAATGAATAGTGAGTTGGATCCTCAATGGGTGCCCCATGTCTTAGTCTCTGTGCCACATCTAAGCCACACTTAGAAAATCATCATAGCTACAGAAGTTAACTGTCACACCTTTCTTTCTCTCCTTACTAAACGGGACAAAGAGAGACTAATAACATGCAATCAAAGGAAAACAATTTAGCTGACGACAGTAAGAAGAAACTTTTCAAGTCGAATTTCTTTGTACACGATTTCTTTTTATCAAACTATTCTAGTTTTAAAAAGTAAATAATTATTTTTTTTATTTGTGATATGCCGATGTGTTTCTCTTTTGCAATCCAATTACAAATATTGCAAAGTCTCAACTCAACAAGCCCAACGATCTATGTCAAACACCCGAAAACTGTTGGCAATATTTTTCTATTTAAAATCCTTATAGCGAAGAAAACGGCGACTTACCTCGTCAAACCAAGCGACAGCGCGTCGCGTGTATTCTACGACGAAAAATGTGGCGAAAAAGAAAATTACTTACCAAACAAAAGGGCACGTATTCCGCATGACATGCTGAATATGGAATATTTGAATTAAAAAACAAGTCCGTCGCAGGAGTCGCTATAAAAGTATTTTGATATACAAAATACTGAACATCCTCTACCAAGTGTCGACGAATGGAAATAATGCTCAGGCGATAAAAGCAGTTGGTGTTCTCGAATCGAGAGATAAAAAGTCGGCTATTTTGGCTGCCACGGTTGTTGGAGAGTGAGTTATTTTTCTGACTGGTTGCGTGCATTGTGATTTGTGAAATAGTACTTGCGAATCGAGTTTTCGGCATTTTCCTTTCTGTCCCCGATGTTCGAGTCTGAACTTAGTGATTTATTCTCTGTGACGTGGAAATAATCTGCGACAAATATTTCCTTTGCAATTCCAGATCGTTTACAATCCTCAGCTCAATAAAAACTTGGTAACCATTTTGCTATAATATGCCTATATGGGAAACATATACCAAACTACATGGAACGTAAAACTGATCACGAATATAAAAAGCAACAAGAATAAGGTTATAAAATTCACCCTGAAAATACTTCTTCTAAAAGATGAAAACGACTCAAGAATATTGCATCTACATACACTGAATGTATAATTTGATAAATGTGAAATAAAATAGGAAACAAAATGATGCAATCGTTTTGATAAAAATCAATGGAAAGAAGATAAAATTAGCAACACTATATAATAATTTCCGTTATGTGTTTATATCTTTCGTGTCACGCTCTATCTTTGGATACGAGATAAATTAACTTAAGGTAATAAATTTATGAGCACTTACTCCCCATAGTAATTTTAAGCTATACAACGAAATATTTATCTTTTATTATGACAAAACTCGGGTAACTGTATCACTTTATATATTTATCTGACATGCAATCTGATCTCTTCTGTTTAGTAATGAGATATTCTGTTATTATTGGAAGATGATCCATTATTCGAATAATAGAGGGGGGGATTTTTTTCTGATGAAACTTTCCCAACTTGTAAGATACTTAAGTCTACCGTGTTTTTAGTCCTTTAAATGGTTTTCCGACACCACTTTTATTTAGACAACTGCGTTTATCGTATGTTAAGAAAAGGCCGATTATAAAAGCTCAAATTGTATTAAGCACCTAAGAGAATGTGAGCACACCATAATAACGGAATATCTCATTAGTAATTCATGAGAGCAGGTTGCGTATAGATTGGTTTTTATTTTCGTTTCGTGTTAGCTTTATTTATATTTGGGATATTCTTGCTTTATTTTACTTTTCTTTTTGTGTACCATGTCCTTACAGGACGTAGGCAATCATGGCTCTTTACCTTCCACTATCCCTTGCAGCCCTCAGCATGTTCCTTCCCTCTGCCTCCTCCTCCAGACCACGTTCTGTCATCCACCTGCTTTCCCTTGTCTCTCTTTCCCTCTATTCGACCCGTGAGTATTAGATTCTCCAGGCCTTATTACATGTCCCAGAAATTTTAGCTGTTTCTTTCTGATGTTAAGCCTTCTCCTTGTTTGTAACCTCTCTAAGGTTGCTCACATGCTCGGTCCATGGTATCCTTGGCAACCTTCTGTAGAACCACATCACTGTCGCCTCACGTCTCTTCATCTTTGAGGAAATCGTCTACATTTGATGCCGTAAAGAAGAACAGATGTCCCATAACAGCTCAGTATTCTTTTCTTTGTTACCAAAGAAATCCTTCTATCTCACAATACTCTGCACGTCTTTTGGAATGTGTTTTTGGCCATCATAATATATCTACGGATCTCAGTGTCGCACTTTCCGTCCTCCGTAAAGACGCTTCCTAGATATTTAAACTTCCACGTCTGCTTGATTCTAGTGTTCCCGACCTGCAAATCGCATTTCGGGCTCATCCTCTAACTGATGACCATGCATTCTGTCTTCTTGTAGTTGATGGTTAGTCCTTTCTTCTCACCCTCCGTCTCTACCTTCTGCAGGAGATTTTGTAGTTTCTCTTCCGTGTCTGCCGTCAGTACTGTGCCGTCTGCGTATCTTATGTTGTTAAGATTGTGGCCGCCAATACCAAATCCCGGTAGGGTTTCCAATTCTCTCGGCATTGCCTCGCTGCATAGGTTGAATAGGTCCGGTGAGAAGACGCATCCTTGCCTTACACCCCTTTCTATTTTTATATATTCACTGAACTCGTTCCCTATGCGCACGTATGCTGTTTGTATAGGTTCTTGATTATTCTGATATCCCTCCCAAATATATCATGGTTGCTGAGGACTTCCATAAACATAAATTTTCACTTTGGAATCACATAATTTTAATATATTTTTTTAAGCGTTTCATCCCAAGCAAGGTGGGAAGCCACTAGCACGCAAATGGTTATAGAGAGTTGAAGCGAGAGCAAAGAGGAGTGATAGAGGAAAGGATGAAGAGAAGGTTAGGGGATAGATCAGGGCATCTAGAGACGTCGATTGACATTACATTTGAATAGTTGGAGATTATAGCTATCAGGAAAACAGGAATAGGGGAGGGAGTTTCACAGGCGAGAGGCGCGAGACATGTAGCTATTGGAGTAGAAGAGACGACTACATTTAACAGTTTTGACAGTGAAAGGGTGAGAGCGAGATACCAGCCTAGATGAACGCTTAAATTCATGAAGTCTGGGAACCAACGAAAGCAGCTCCTCGGAGCAGTTACCGTGAAAGTATTTGTAAAAAAGACAGAGGGAGGCGACGGCACATCTGTGAGAGAGCGACTGCAAACGAGATGCCAGATCAGGGCCAATTAGTTCGAAAAGAAATAATGGCGCTCGTCAGTATTTTAATAGGATAATTTTGACTGCATTCATATTTTAAATAACTTATATATTTGCATGTGGCCCGTCTTGAACGGTTTAAATACACAATCTTTCTTCATAACTATACGTAAATAAACATATATAGGCTTTTTAAGTTTTCTTTTTCAAGAATTTATTGAGCGCTAATACATTTTTAAACAAAAAGATTTTATTGTGTCTATCTTGTCAAAGGTTTTTAACTTTCAAAAACACTGAAGCTTTATTTTTCGAAACTGCTTACATATTCTTTTAGTTAGAAAAGCTTAGTTTTAAATATTTCTCAGAGCTTTCTTATTCAAAAGATATTTTTTATATTTTTCAAGAAAAAGATTTGTTTTCATTTCTAGCAAATAAATTTATACTTTCTTGAATATATAGAAAACTGTAGATTTTTAGAAAAATATTAACAACGACAGATGAATTAGAAATTGTCAAATTTGTATAGAAAAATCATGTGGGTTAAACACTATTTAATAAAATATTTCGGAGATAAAATAATATTTTTTCCTGAAACGCGGCACGCTAATATTTAAAAACAGAGTAGAATCCCTGACAACTGGAAATAGACAAATAGAGTAGAATCCCTGACAACTTAGGCCTTCCGCATATGAGGAATTGGTTACAAAGTCCGGATATGAGGGATTCCGGATATGAGGGATTCCGGATATGAGCGAGTCCGGGTATGAGGGTTTCCGGATATGAGGAATTGGTTACAAAGTCCGGATATGAGGGATTCCGGATATGAGCGATTCCGGGTATGAGGGATTCCGGATATGAAGGAATTGGTTACAAAGTCCGGATATGAGGGGTTATATTTAGATTAAAATAAAAGAACTGAAATCAGGTTTAACATTTATTTACAATCTTTTATAGTAAACAAAATAAACTAATGTTGAGTGAAATATAACGGAATTGATTTTAAGGAAAAACAAATAAATTATGTAATGTTAATTAAGATTCATTAAATTAAGTATGCCACGTATGCAAACCAAATAATGTAACGAGGATTTTTTTAATCTCTGTTGCATGATGATTCTTTCTCTTCTAATTTCATTCTCAACTTTTTCCGCATTTCGTTTTGCTTTTGTTCCTGAATTTTTTTTAAACGAAAGACACTTTTTGCGTTATTGCAATCTTCATAGCTGAATGCTGGCTTTCTTTCCATAAAACTGACAAACATTTCAATATCTTTTTTAAATTTCAGGCCATGTTTCAGCCTAATCATGCATCGCCTCGCTATCTTGTTGAAGATGTGTCTCGTTGTCATCCTTTCCTCTTATTCCCATCATCTTTTGCACCAATACAGGCCATTAGGGTGAAATAAGCATAAGCAATTATCCAAAGTAAATTTCCTGAAAAACAGAAATTTCAAATCAGTTACATATCACCCAAGTAGTTCAAATATAGACATCAACTTCATGTCCGGATATGCGAGATTACGGATATGAGGGATTCCGGATATGAGGGATTCCGGATATGAGGGATTCCGGATATGAGGGATTCTACTGCAATAACAAAAAGGTGAACGATATTCTTTTTATAAGTGGATAGAATGTATTTTTTCTTAATTCAAAAAGCATTTTCTTTAGCCATTATTCCAAAGATTCAAATTAGCTTGACATTGTCAGACATGATCTTCACTAAGCTTGATTCGGCATCTCGCTGTCTTTCTTTCTTTTTATGTGCCGTGTCCCTTCAGGACGTAGGCGATCATGACTTGTAGCTCTTGATAAGTTTTGTCCTTTTGCTACTTCCTCCAGGCCATTTTCTGTCATCCACTTGCTTAAGCCCGCTAGGTATATCATGTGTTGCTTTCCCTTGTCTATAGTTTCCTCTATACGACCTATGAGTATCAGTTTCTCCAAACCCTTCTTTCTCATTGCACTCTCCTCTCCAAAACATCATTGCCGCGCACACACTCGGTTCATGATATCCTTAGCATCCTTCTGTAGAACCATACCTCCGTTGCGTCGAGACTCTTCCTTATCTTTGAGGAGAACCCAACATTCGCTGCCGTAAAGGAGGACAGATAGTGATGGTTAGGGGCAAATCTCGCAACCCATTGATAGTATGCTTCGGATTTTAGCATTAAATTAATGGCTGTTAACAAAAGGAAGAGCACATTACAAACTGGTGACACCAAAATCCATCAAATAGGGCAATTTAAATATCTGGAAAGTATTTTAACAGATGACGGAAAGTACACTAGTGAAATGTAAAGGCGCATTGGAATAATGAAAGATGTCTTACAAAAGCTAAGCAGAATATTAAGAAACAGGAAACTTCGGTAGAAATAAAGAAAAGATTACTGACCTGTTACGTGATATCAGTCCTCCTGTATGTCAACGAATGGTTGACGATCTCCTCGTAGACAAAGAAGAGACTTGAAGCAACAGAAATGTAGTTCTACAGAAGGATGCTGAGAATACCATGGACCGAACATGTGAGCAACGACTAAGCTTTCGAGAAACTGGAAGCAAAAAGAACATTTATACTTAACATCAGAAAGAAACAGTTGAAATTTCTAGGGCACATAATAAGGAAAGGAGGCTTGGAAAATTTGGTACTCACAGGACAGATTGAAGGTAAGAGGGTCAAAGGGAGACAACGCAGAACCTGCCTAACGAACTTGGACAAATGGATGGCGGAACAAGATTTAGGAGAAATTTAAAAAAAGACAAAATTTATTAAGAGCTACAAGGGACAGAAAATTGTGGAGAGCCATGATAGCTTCTTGGGAAAGATAACGGAGTAGTTTCCTGTTTGCGTTCTCAAAGGCTTGGAATTCAGTTGAGAGACCAGTTTATCCTGTTGCTTAGCCAGAATCTGAAGGAGCGAGGACAAATGGATTCGTGCCCCATCTCCCAATAGCGTTTGTGCAAAAGTGAATACAGCAAGCAACGCCGGAATTTGATCTCGGCTCGCCAATTCCACTTTCGACGCCGATAACAGTTGCGCTACCAATACATCATATTAAAAAATGTTCTGCTTCTTTTGTGTGTCGTTTCAGAATGTTGCTTTAGACGTACTGCCATTATTTAAATACTGACCACACCTGATTAGGCTATCTGTTTCTTGGAATCTGTAACTCATCATAGTCGCAGTATAAATCACTGTTTGTCTCCTGCATTTATAAAAGGGCCTAGCTAGTCCCCACCCCTAGGAGACATAAATATTCGGGAACGCACAATCAGCAATTATTATAGTATAATTATTTCAGAAATTCAACATAGGCGAAAAAAGTGCGCGAAAGTGAATCATTTCTACACTAAGTCGTGCGAAAAAGGAAGTATTCCTGTAGGTCCAAACTAAACTTCCATTATGCCATAATTAACTCCTGACTGTAATCACAGTCAAATATTCTGGCATGACTAATGATAATTGCATTAATTAATACACAATCGTTAATTAAATAACTGATTTGCTAATTAATTAATTGCCATAAAGTAATCCATTATTAATGATAGAAAAAATGTTCGTGGCGGGAATGCACTCTGAACATTTGCTTCCTGGTTGCTGAAATTTGAAAGACCTTCTCTGCTCTACCCCAACAGACCTACAAACACAATCAAAAATCAATAAGGATCTAAAAAATCGATAAAGCCTCGCCTGATTCGGTAATTTCTGGTAAAAGTTATAACAAACAAACTTTTGTTTATCTCGATTTTTCTCATCAGGCTTGTATTCTGGTATTAGGTAATGCATTGTGGGAAAGGATTCCGTCCTAAATCTTACCGTACTTTCGTGGTGTTCAGGCTCTCCACAATTTCCTGTCCTTTGTAGCACTTCTATTGTTCTTTCTTCTAAAGCATTTACTCAAGCTCGCTAGGTAGACTTTCTGAGCCCTCTTTCTTCATTATATGCCCTAGAAATCTCAACTCTTTCTGATGTGAAGTCTATATTTTTTTTCGATTGTCTCTAGAACATTGCACATCCAGTTCACAGTATTCTCAGCATCCTTTTGTAGGACCTCATTTCTGTTGCTTCAATTTTCTTCATTTGACATACAGGAGGACTGGTATCTGTCTATATTTCTGAGATGAGGTATTGTAATTATATACATTGTTATATATTATCATATTCACGAAGTTTCAGCCATAATACTCTCAGTTGATTGGAATTTCGAACTAAACCTTTTATTTCGTCATTAATTTCTAGTTCCACGTGTCATGCCTCCGGATGTCTCAGTTATCTCCCTTTAACTCAACTCTCCAAGCTTTTGTTCACCACTGCGGTAGCCAGGAATTGAACTCAGCTCAAGTCACTGGATCCAACAAACGTTTTTTATCCACTGGGACATGTGTCCTTGAAGACATCAATGTACAAATTTTTTGGATTTATAAACGTAATCTCTCAGTAAATATTATTTTTACCAGAGCTCATATCGCAATTTTTTTTTGTTATTCATTGATTTACTCAAGCACTCCATTGTTACTGGTTCCCATATTGTATTCATTTCTAAGCTTTTGTATATTTGTCTATATTGCTGAGGTGAGGTATTTACATTATTCGGCCTTCTTCAGGTGGTTGGAATGTCGAACTGAACCCTTTATTTCGCTCGCTGGGATACCAGAGAAAAGCAGTAATAACAACGAAAATTGCAATATGAGCTCTGGTAGAAATGTTTGTTAAAGACATTAATTTTATAAGTTCCAGAAATTCATACACATACGTTCTCAAGGACACATGGCACAGTGGATAAAGGCGTTGGTTAGATCCAGTGACAGTGTCGGTTCAATACCTGGTTAAGACAGTGGAGAACTTGGAGAGGTGAAATAACAGGAGATAACTTATAACTGACATCCATTAGACATGGCACAGTGAACCTAGAACAGTCTACCCCAGGGAGCGAAATAAAGGATTCAGTTCGACATTCCATCCGCCACAACATTCATTATGATAGCCGATGTTTTCAGTGTTTGGTCGGCCGAAACGTTGTAATAAATATGGTGACAAAGATGAGGACAATAGTCTGAATAATATAAATAGCGTACATAATAACTCATCTCAGAAATATAGACAGAAACGAAAAGAGATCATGGGGGTCCACGTCCGCATACGTCCAGAAGTAATAGAGTACTTAAAAGAAACACGTAGTTCATAAATGATTTTATTTGAATGTAATATTTGGTCAGTATCTGTTTATCAAGGACACATGGCATAGTGGATAAAGGCGTTAGTGACAGGACCCAAAGAGTATGAGTTCAATACCTGGTTTAGGCGGTTGGAACTTGGAGAGGGGAATTAACAGATAACTGACATCCATTAAACATGGCACGTGAAACTAGGACAGTCTACCCCAGCGAGCGAAATAAAGGGTTCAGTTCGGCATTTCAACCACCTGAAGAAGGCCGGAGCGTACAACGGCCGAAACGTTGTGATAAATATGGCGACAAAGACGAGGACAATAGTCCGAATAATGTATCATACTTATTATAAAACCCAGGTTGTGTGTGTCTGTTCGTTTATATATTGGATCAGATTTCCTACGTTTTTCAACCGATTTCAACAAAACTTCACAGGACTACGTAAAATTACCAGGCGGTGGTTCTGACAGCGTCAAAAAGTGTAAAACACAATTGTTTTTGCACGAAATCAATTTGAAAACACGATTAAGAGGCATCGCTGTCGCGAGAATGAAAGGGCGACAACTCATTTCGAGTTGTACTTATTATAAAACCCAGGTTGTTTGTTTGTGTGTGTGTGTGTGTGTATGTGTGTGTGTCGTTTATATATGGGATCGGATTTCCTACATTTTTCAACCGATTTCAACAAAACTTCACTTTTTTTTTTGGCAGGTAGTGTTTCTTATTGTCTTACACACTTTTTTCTTTATTTTTACATTCAGAATGCTTTAAAAATTCCATTTACAAGACAATTGTTTATAATAAAATTCTATTCAATCGGTAGACTCATAACGATTGAAAACAATGTTTTTGTTTGAGTTTGGGTTTGACCAATTCGTAAAAAAAAAAAAAAAAAAAGAATTAATTAAGACATGCGTGTCCGTCAACCTTAAACAATAATCTTTGTCAATTTTATTTTTCAGTCTTTTTGATGGTCGATACTTGATCTATCTCTTACTGTTACATCCCCGGGCAACACCGGGCTCTACTGCTAGTATTTACTGAATTTATTTTCTATCCGTATGCAGCTTGTTTGATTCTGGATTATTCTAATATCCTTCCCAAATATGTTATGGTTAACTACTATTTCTGTCAGTCCTTTGAGATCTTTTATCAAACCCCTTGGATACAAAAGTCTTTGATCAAGTACGTCATAAAGAACTTTCGTGTTTTTTTATTACTCAAGCGTTTCTTATATTATAAATATGGATACACGTGTTCGGGGTGATGCAGGTTCGATTCCTGTCGGGAGTACAAGTTTTCTTTAATAAATCTTCTCTACCTAAGCTGGTAGACATCATGTTCTCTGTTTAAGAAAATAAAGAAAAACAGGGATAATAGCTCAAACCTGTGAAACCCCTAAAAATAACGTTTATATTAAAAAGAAATAATGTCGGACAAAAAATCCGATCAAAAATTAATCCTGCATGCATAATGATTTCAATAACGAAAATAATAACGCTTATTCAAATGATATTTTTTTAATAACAGTTAAACAATACAAGGCCCAAGAGCCACTGAAGATAGAGATATACTGAATGAGGTTGTTGTATGAGCAAAAGAGAGGCGTACAGAAGTGAGGATATGTAGGATAGATAACGGCTCGGCCTAGACTTGAGGTTAAGAGTGTAGCGATCGAGGAAGCATCATCTCAGGAGATAAAAAATAAGGTCGGACAAAAAGCCGACCAAAAATGAATCCTACATGCGTAATGACTTCAACAACAAAGATAACGAGAGCCACTCAAGATAGAGATCTACTGGATGAGGTTGTTGCATGAACGAAAGAGGCGGAGGAAAGAAGTGGGGATATGTAGGATAGATAATGGTTAAGCGTAGATTTGAAGAGGTTACGATTGTAGCGATCGGGAAAGCATCATCTTAGGAGATTGTTCTACAAAGCAGCGGTTCTAAAGAAGACGCAGTAGGACTTCAGTTTTAATAATAGAAATGGAAATGGATGGGGATAATCTGTTCCAGTGTGCGTGGTGTGGCCGGTCATAGGTTTGAAAGCCAGAACTGGTGGAACTAAGGCATGTAGCTCGTTAGAACTCGTTGGAAATAACGATAGAGTAGGGAAAGGCTTGCTAATGTTTCACCTGTGATCAAAGAGTTTTAGGGACGTATACAAGGGACGTGTAGAATTATTTTTTAACTATCCAGACTGGGAAGTGAGGACTGAGAAGCTCCAGCCCAGATATGTCAACAGTACACTTTTTTTGGTCTGATTTAGATCTTCAGAGTCTGTCTATATTTCTGAGATGAGGTATTATGTACAGTATTTACATTATTCGGACTATTGTCAACAAAGACTATTGGCGAAAAAGATGAGGATAATAGTCCGAATAATGTAAATACTGATTTAGATCTTGTTAAGGTAGAGAAAGAGTTAAGTATATTTTACAATTCTATAAAGAATGACAATTTTTCCAACACCTTTAGCGATGGATCGCTAAAGGTGTTCAACATGAAGGTTGGCAAGGCGCCTCCTAGAGTGATCAAATATTCATTATGACAGGCGATGTTTTAGTATTTGGTCAGTGATGGTGGAACATTATTAGTTTAGTCTTGGAGTCAGAGGATAATACCAGCCATTATCTGTCTCTATCTCTGAGACGAGGTATTATAATCACTTGCATATGTTATTCTGTTTTCACAATTGAGTACATGGTAGATGATACTCAGCTTTTGTGCATATACATGTTTGTGTGGACATAATTACTAGAGGCGGTTATATGTGTGTTTTAAGTTGTAGTTTTGTTGAAGTTATATTTTGCAATACAGTTTGATTTCTTTAAGAAATTGTAGGATATTATATAGATGAATATCATGAAAGTACTCTTTTATGTTGTTTACTTGCTTCTGTTTAGCGACATATCAACCTCTATGGTGTATTTGTACATTGCCCTAGATAGGATTCTTTTTCATTGATATAAAACGGATGGATACTTTCCGGACAAGCCTTCTATACACCTTGTGATAATAACAGGTAAGTAAATGATTGATTGATGGATTTAACAGCATGTCAACTCGTTATGTATCATTTAGTGCCGAAATTTATTTATTTATTTTTTTTTAGCTTTGAAGTAATAAAAATATATGTTATTCTGCTTTCACAATTGAATACATGGTAGATGATGCATATACATGTTTGCGTGGACCTAATTACTGGAAGCGGTAATATGTCTGTTTTATGTTGCATTTTTTTAAGTTATATTTTGGAACATAGTTTTATTTCTTTAAGAAATTCTAAGATATTATATGGATTAATGTCATGAAAGATTTCTTTCATGTTGGTTGTTTGGTTGATTTCCTTTATTGGCATATCAAACTCTAAGGGTTACTTAATACGGGAATCTAAATATTTGCAACAATTTTATAGTTTCAAGTAAATACATTTTAAGCATATCTACATGCTTTCAACAACAGATAAAATGCATTCTTGGTCATTTTGCTATGAAATGTATTGTTAGTAATTCTATAAAACTGTATTGCTGGTCATTTTACAATATGAAATATATTGTTGGTGTTTTACTATAAAAATACAATTTTTATGCTTTCATAGTGTTTTGTTTTTGCTTGGAGGGGTCACTATTTGCCCATGGCCGGGATCATAACAAGTGCAAAGAACCCAGGTCAGAAAGCTGGGATCCACCTAATTCAAAACCTCTAATCTTCCGATCAGTTGCCTTGCTGCCGGATGTCGTTTATCGTCATACCCAGTAATGCCAAAATACTAACCATTGAAAAACGCATTTCATGGTACTTACTCTTAATAATCGAGAAAGCTCATCCAGAAATTCCATAGCTGGGGAGTTTGTGCAGCAATCCCCTATGTTGCTGTGTTGCGATAAGCTTTTGATAGAGCACGTGAAGAATCCATTGTCTACTGCCTCACTGATTCTGTAAGTAGTGGTAGTTAGGGGGGGTTGTGGTGTGCTGGATATCGGAGAAAATCAGAATGATAAATCGGAGAGCCGAGTTAGAATTCCAGTCAAGTTAGTTGCGTGAAAAAACCCTTGGTAAAGGCATGAATCCAACTCTTCCCTCCCCCTCTCCAGCAGAAAGTACCGGCAATCTTCTGCCTACTCTGCCATGTGTCAAAAGATCGCTCGAACGTGTATCACCTGCGGCACGGATGACTGATTGACTGTCTGACATGTTATTCAGGTGGTGATTTCTGTTGAGTTGATCTATAACCTCACAAAGTTTGCTGATGACATTCAGTGTTTTTAGAACAATACAAGCAATACTTCATTTCGTTACCTCAGTTAACAGGAGGAAGGTTGAAGAGTGTACCAGCCGAAAAGTTGTGATACAATTAATAAAGATGAGGATACTCATTAAAGAAGCCTTACTTATAAGAGTACTTTATTTTAGCACTGTTAAAGGTATTCAAGGTGATTCAAACAACAGACTATCAGATTACCACCTGAAGATTCCATTTAACTGATGGCAAGACTTCATTTTAGACAATACAGGGAAGGCTGGAGAGCGTACTGGCAGAAGCTGTAACGTAAGCATTTCAGTAGTGACGCTAAAGAGACCCCGTTATACACAACGAGGAATAATTGAACAATGCTAAAACATAAAACAAGGCGAGATATGCTTAGGGATATAGAGTCGAAAGCGAACACTCTCATCGTAGATTAAATCAAATGTCTAGTTCCAAATTCTCTTGGTTATTCGAATCAAGGGGACATCTAAAAAGAATGCACAATACTGATAATAATAATAAAGATAAAGACAGAATGTAAATCATGACCTATCATGATTTTTTTAAGCATATCACCCTAAAGCAAAGCGGGAGTGACATTAGCACGCAAAAGGTTACAGAGAGTGAGAGCAAGAGTAAAGAGGGGTGTCTGGGTGAAAGGGTAAAGAGACGGATGGGGATCAAGGTCAAGGCATCAGAAGAGGTTGAGTGATATTACATTTGAATATTTGAAGATTATATCTATCAGGGAAGCAAGTAAGAGGAAAGGAGTTCCGCTGTCGGGAAGTGCGACATAAGAAGCTGCTGAAGTAGAAGAGACTGTTATATTTAACCAATTCGGCCAGTGAAAAGTTGGGACCGAGATGCCAACCTAGTAGCACACTTAAATTCATGCAGTTTGGGCACCAGTGAAAGTAGCTCGTCAGAGCAGTTGCCATGAAAATATTTGTAGAAAAGACAGAGGGAAGTCACATCACGTCTGTGGGAAAGTGACTATAGACGAGATGCCAGATTAGGATCTATCACATTGCATATACGTCTCTGGATTTTGTCGAGGACATTGAGATGAACAGCGAGGACACCAGACCATATATGGCAGCAGTATTCAATGCAAGGACGAATGGTAGATTTGTAGAAAAGTTGGACAAACGTTATCAACTTTAGTGTTTTGTTTTGTTTTAGTGATATCTCTCCACGGGGACTGGTGGACAAGAAGAAATCAGAACAATTTCCCTTCGTAGATTGCGTACATGTTTGACTTCGGAATTTCCTGAAGATTATCGGGATCAGTTTCGGCCGAAACGTTGTGATAATAGCAAGGAAGATGAAGATATTAGACCGGATATAAATAGATTATATATATATATATATATATATATATATATATATATATATATATATATATATATATTACGAACATTTTTACATAGGAAATTTGTGCATGAGAAATTTTTAAATGATGGTGCTTATTTTGTAGGTTTCCTTTGCGTATGTCATATTGTTGTATAATAGATGTAGAAGTAAAAGATGAAGGATGTCTTCTTTGTATTGAATGTATGAGTCATGAACTGGATTAGTTAGGTTCAGGATAGATAATGATGACCAGCCTCACCCAACTCTCCGCTTTTTGGGGCCATGTGCCGCAATGATTGTCTTTACAATAATAAATATATACTCAGGTAAGCATTTCTTGTATTCATTTCCTGGGTGGCTTTTACGCCTTTTACTTAGTCCTCGGAAAACGGCGTACATCATGCGGGTTCATTTTGGGCGATGTTCATTTATGACTTAACTACAAAAGTGTTATTATTTAGCCCATAACACGGGGAGAGAAGTAGATCCATTCTTTTCCCAAGGTTATTTACGCGTAATTGAATCAAAAGAAGCGGACATTGTCTGAAGTCTTTCTATGGAAATAGCGGTTGAGTTGCGAGAGGCCAGCGATGTTTTCTCTTTCAGAAAGGGGTTGATTGATTTGTTTTTTACGGATTTATCTCTTTTTCTTTTCTTTTACTTTTCTTTTTTTTTTAGATAATAATGTCTAAAATGTAAGGCGAGGACCATATTCTTGTATTAGAAAGGCATCATGCATATGTACATTTACTTACAATGGTAGATCGTTTGTTACCATTTTTCCATGTACGTGTTCAGAGGCAGAGTCGACCACATTCTTGTATTTGAAAGGCATCATGCATATGTACGTTTACATACAATGTTTTGTCTCTGTACATGTTTTTTCTTACACTCTAAAGGTCTATCTCGCACGCGGGCGAATATTTACAGTGATGCACTCTCGTTCGCAGAGATATACCCAACGAATATACTCTCGTACACAAATAAGCACACACTTTCATCCTAACAAATTCACATATTGTTATACACACACACACGCCTTTTGTTATGTGCACGGTTTCTTTCATGCATCACACATTCTTTCTTCATTACTCCCTCTCTCTCTCTCTCTCTCTCGCATTCGATACTTAACATATACGAGTACGTATTCTTTTTTCTCCTCTGTCTGTGTCCATCTTTCTGTTTCTCTCACCCACATTTTCGTTCACTTTCTTTCTTGTATAAATGGAAGTAAACGAGCAAGCATCAGTTTTCTTCATTTTAGCTCGTGTCCTTCTCTGCTCCCCACCCCCGGAACTTTTCGACACCCCGTAAAAACAGTTCCGCGTAAACAAGCTATGGATGAAGACCATCTGTCGCTTTCCAGCTGCAAAAGACCTGGCTAACTCAGTTACCTGCCCCTTTTTCCGATCAGATAAAAAGATCAATGGCTCAAAAAGAGAGATCAGGTGCATTGTTGAACATTCATCTTCTCCATCACTGCAACCATTCCCCCCCCCACCGCGCAAAATCGTAACTCAATCAGTATCCGCCCACCATCTACCCACACCGACCCACCCATCCTTTTTTCTTCAATCAATTTCATTCTTTTTAACGTTCTGCCAACACTTTTCTTTTCCTCTTTAATTTTGGAATATCCCAATTACTTTATTATTATTATTATTATTATTATTATTATTATTATTATTATTATTATTATTATTTTTCTTTTTTCTTTTTTCCTAATTCTCCTTCTTTCTTTCTTTCCTTCTTTCCGTTCTTACTTTTCCCACTCACTTTGTTTTTTCTTCACAATTACTTCACATACTTTTCTTCCTTTATGCCTCTTTTCTGGTGATTATATCTTTATTAAAACTTCGAGTCTTCTTTAGTTAAAAAAGGAAGAAAAAAATTTAAAAAACGCGAAAAATACAAGACAAAAACGCGAATAAAAACGAATTAAAATGAAAAAAAAAAAAAAAAAAAACAGTAAAAAGAGAAAAACAGAATAAAAGAGAAACTAGAAGAACGAAATAAAAAGAAAATAGAAAAAGAACAAAATAAATGAGAAAACAGAAAAACAGAAAAACAGAAAAACAGAATAAAGAAGAAAAAGAAAAAAACGAATAAATTGAAAAACAGAATAAAAAAAATCGAACAAAATAGAAAAAGGACGAATAAAAAAGGAAAAAATAAAAAAAGGAATAAACAAGAATAAAAAAGAAAAAAAGGAATAAAAACAAAAAAAAAAAAGAAAAGAAAAGAAGAAAAGAAAAAGAATATAAAAAAAAAGAATGTTGTCTTTCCGTTCTCACTTTCCTTTCTACGCTTAACTCCTTTTTTTTTCTTTTCCCTCTTCGTTATTTGTATTTATTTTGCTAGTCTTTCACGTTTTCTTTATTTCCTTCCTTATTTTCATTCTTATCTACAATTTTTTCCTTGAGCTCTTCCTTTATCGTTTTTTTTTGTTTGTTTGTAAAATTTCATTTTAAAAATGTTAATTCATTCTTTTTTAGTTGACCAACCTTCTTCTTTTTCTTTTCCCTTCCATGATTCATCTTTATTTTTCCGTTTTTTCTTTTTCTTTCTTCGTTTTCATTCCTCTCTCTTTATTTTCCCTTCCTTTCTTTTACCGAATTCTTTCTTTTTTGCTGTAGTTTCTCTCTCTCTATCCCTCTCCCCCCTCTCTCTCTCTATCCCTCTCACCCCCTCTCTCTCTATCCCTCTCTCCCCCCTCTCTCTTTTTTTTACGATTTCATATTCAATGGTTTAGTTTTCTTTCTTCTTTTAAATGTCTTCGCAGATGTACACTAATTTTATTTGTTATTGGATTACGTTGCTTGGCCTTTGTTGCGATTCTTTGAAGTCGAAATTCCTTTTCCCAACCGGAAGAAAAGATGGAGACTCTTATGTTTCACCAAGAGGGTCGGTTGCCGCTTTGGAAAGGACAGTAGCTACTGACCAGATAGAAAACAGATCGAATCAGGGACACAGATGTAGGCTATTGAAAAGTTATCGGCCTGACCAATGGAAGAGATTACAAAATATATTTATGTTTTGATAGATTTTGGTGGGTCGGGCCAATAATTTTTCAGCATCCCTTCTGGCACTCTGTCATATAACTTTTAATATTAGCTGTGAACAACAAATACAGTGTGTAGAGTAGGCTTTCTCATCTCGAACTGTCCATAATTCCCCAGTGACCTATATACACAATCCCCGAAAGGAGTGGTGGCACGTTGTCTGAAGATGGCGTTGAAGCGTGCATCTGACACCCACCATGAAATATCGATTCCTATGCCCACACTATCTATCAGGGTGTTCGAAAAGTACTTCCCCGCTATGAATTATTAATCAGCCAACAAAGGCAGAGCTGATGTTTAATTAGGTTATCATCTCGTAACCGACAGTGTTTCGCTTATAGTAGAATTTTTGATGCTGCTGTTGAAAGTCCTCAAGTAATGTGACGTCTCTTATTTGATAGAGTTCTTTGTTTGTGATTCTGTAGCGCCAGTTCACGAGTTTCGATGAAGGATGGTCTTTGCTGGGACATGCTCCCTCGACGCCTGTCGATCTGTGAAAATGGTTGTAAGTAACTGACGGTTTAGGTATTTCTTAACGACTTTGCCGCCACACATGGTGTCCATATAAAAGTCTCAATCTGATGTGGCTATTTAAAAACATGACAAGAGATTTAGGTTAGTGATTTTGTTTTATATCTGCGAAGCTACCCCTAGTACAAGCTATGCTATGTTCAATTTCCTTAACTCCTACACTTTTCTTATTTCATAAAAGAATACACGGCGTTTTTTGCGTCTGCCTATATCTCTGAGATGAGGTATTATGATTAATTGCATTATTTAGATTATGTTATCCTCATTTCCATTATCATATTCACGTTTCGGCCATTGTACGCTCCTGCTTTCTTCAGGTGATTGGATCTCTGAGATAAGGTATTATGATTACTTGCATGATTTACATTATTCGGAATGTTATCCTCACCTTCATTGCCATATTCACAACATTTCGGCCGTTGTACGCTCAGGCCTTCTTCAGGTTTTTGGATCTCTGAGATGAGGTATTATGATTACTTGTATTATTTACATTATTCTGACTGTTATCATCATCTTCATTGCCATATTCACAACGTTTATGTGTCCCCAAGGACACATTGTCCAGTGGATAAAGACGTTGGTTAGATCCAGTGACTAGACCCAGAGTTGTGAGTTCAATACCCGGCCATAGCAGTGGTGAGCGAAAACTTAGAGAGTTGAGTTAAATGGAAATAACACCTGGAAGAGGCATGTCGCGTGAAACTTGAACAATCTACCCCGGTTGACGGAATAAAGAGTTTAGTTCAAAATTCCAATCACTTGAAGAATGCCGGAGTATACAACGGCTGTAATATTGTAAATATGGCAATGAGGATAACAGTTCGAATAATGTAAATAATGCAAGTAATCATCACATTTCCTTACGAACTTTTTAATTTTGTTTCTTTTTTTTTTCCGTGTTTTCAAAAATCCAGATTGTCGTGGAGACTGTTAAAGTTGAAAAATGATATATATGCCCTATTTTTTTTTATTTTATTTTATTTTATTTTTTTTACTGATATCCGCATTTAATGTTACTACCAATGAAGAAATATGAAACGTCGGGCAATAATGGAAATAGATACTAGATTGAAGTCTGGATACACCAAATGAAATATTGGGTCCAGATAAATTTTAATCAGGCATATCGAAGAAAAAACAAAAAACACAATAAAACTTATTTTCTTGACTGATTTAGAGTCATTAGTTTTATTTACATTTTTTTTATCATTGGATTTAATAAAGACATCTCCAAGAGAAATCAAAGCAAGAATGATAAAAGTGAACGTCTTGACTATTATCATTAAAGGAATGGAACTTGTCTCAAAGACATTTGTACGTTGCTGGACATACGATAATATATGTTTTCATATGATACACGTAGGTAAATAGGAGATACAATGGGTCAGAAAATATATGGAGTTCATAGCGGAAACAAAAGCAAGAAGAACAAAGCCCATTAATATAAATAAAGACAACAGTGATTATAAAATTATGAGAAAGGAAGATCAGAATAAAAACACGGAGAAAGAGAGAAAGAGAGATAAAGAGAGTGAGTGAGAGTGAGAGAGCAGGAGAGAGAGAAAACAGAGAGGGGACAAATAACAGAGAGAGTACAGAGAGAAAGAGAGAGAGAAAGAAGAGAGAGAATGCAAGCGACAGAAAGAAAGAAAGAAAGAAGAGCGAACAGAAGAGAGAAAGAACCGCGAGAGAGTGCGAGAGAGAGAGAGAGAGAGTACGAGAGAGAGAAAGAAAGAACAGCGAGAGAGTGCGAGCGAGAGAGAGAGAGTACGAGAGAGAGAGGGTGCGAGAGAGTGCGAGAGAGAGAGAGAGAGTACGAGAGAGAGAAAGAAAGAACAGCGAGAGAGTGCGAGCGAGAGAGAGAGTACGAGAGAGAGAGGGTGCGAGAGAGAGAGAAAGAAAGAACAGCGAGAGAGTACAGAGAGAAAGAGAGAGAGAGTGAGAGAAAGAAGAGAGAGAATGCAAGCGACAGAAAAGAAGAAGTGCGAACAAAAGAGAGAAAGAACCGCGAGAGAGTGCGAGAGAGAGAGAGAGAGAGTACGAGAGAGAGAAAGAAAGAACAGCGAGAGAATGCGAGCGAGAGAGAGAGAGAGCACGAGAGAAAGAGAGAGAGAGAGAAAGAAAGAACAGCGAGAGAGTGCGAGCGAGAGAGAGAAAGAAAGAAGAGCGGGAGAGTGCTAGACATAGAGAGAGAGAGAGGGAAAGAGAGTGAAAGAACAGCGAGTGAGCGTGTGCGATAGAAAGAAAGGACAGAGAAAGAGAGAGAGAGAGAGAAAAAAACAGCGATAGCGAGAACGAAATAAAAGCGAGAAAGTGCGAGCAAGAGAGAGAAAGAAGGGAGAGAGTGAGCATGAGAGAGAGAGAGAGAGCGAAAGAAAGAACAGAGAGAGCGAGATAAAAAGAGAGCGCGGGAGAGGGAGAGAGCCAGAGGAAGAAAGAACAGAGAAAGAGCAAAAGAAAGAAGGCAGAGAGAGCGAGAGAAAGAAAGGGGAGAGAGAAAAAAAACGAGAGAAAGAAAGAACCGAGAGAAAGAAAGAACAGAGAGAGAGAGGAAGAAAGAACAGAGAAAGAGCGAAAGAAAGAAGAAGCAGAGAGTGAGAACGAGAGAAAGAAAGTAGAGAGAGCGCGCATGCGAGTGAGAGTAAGAGAGAGAAAGATCAAGAGAAATCACGGATAGAGAGCGAGAGAAAGTGAGAGAAAGTAAAAACGGAGATAGTGAGAGAGAAAGAATGAACAGAAACAGAGCGAGAGAAAGAACAAACAGAGAGCGAGCGAGCGAACGAAAGAACGAGAGAGAGAGAAAAAGAGAGGGCGAGAAAAGAAAGGACAGAGAGAACGCGTGAAGGAAAGAACAGCGAAAGAGTGACAGAAAGAAAGAACAGAGAGAGAGAGAGAGAGAGAGAGAGAGAGAGTGACAGAAAGAAAGAACAGAGAGCGAGAAAGGAAGAAAGAACAGAGAGAGAAAGCGACAAAAAGAAAGAACAGAGAGAGAGAGTGAACGATAGACAGAAAGAACAGAGAGAGAGAGAGAGAGAGAGAGAGAGAGGAAGAAAGATCACAGAGAGAGAGATGAGTGACAGTAAGAAAGAACAGAGAGAGAGAGAGAGTGAACGATAGACAGAAAGAACAGAGAGTGACAGAAAGAAAGAACAGAGAGAGAGAGAGAGAGAGATTGAACGACAGACAGAAAGAACAGAGAGAGAGAGGAAGAAAGAACAGAGAGAGAAAGAGAGAGGGCGACAGAAAGAAAGAACAGAGAGAGAGAGTGGACGACAGACAGAAAGAACAGAGAGAGAGAGAGAGAGAGCGTGAAACGACATTTGGCAATAATATCCATGACAGATTGTTTTAAAAAGTTAATGTTAGTTATTGAGCTGTATATATTTTTTTTAAATAATACACTATTATTTGCATCACGTAGCTATAATAGTAAGTAAAATGATTCCCTAATATAAGTAAGCAACTAATCATTAAAAGTTCTCAAAATATCACTGACCAAAGGAAAAAAAGTTGTATACGTGAAGAAAGGAAGAAAGAAAGAAAAAAAAAAAACTAACAAATGAGAAGAATAAAATAATTGAAAAAGAAAAGGTAATATTTTGCTTCAGTTTTTTTCAATTGAAGAAAGACGAGACAAACAAATGAGTAAAAATAAAGCAGGATTTAGAAAGAAAAATCGACATAAAAACGGCAGAAATGTTTAAGTTTACCCCCGCCCCACCAAAAAATAAAAAAATAACCTCAAAGACCCCCACCCTCCACAAAAATATAGGACACTTAAATAAGGCAAAAGCTAATAATCTAATAAAGGAAAGGTATGTTTTTCTTTATTGGATTATTAAGCGAAATTAAAAGAGCTCTCTGATTGAAAAAAAAAAAAAAACAGTTTTTTTTTTCAAAGAGATTCTCCAACCCACTCTACACTACTCAATTTCAACGGATATGATTGTAAAAGCATATTACAATTCACAATATTTTAACTCATTAGGCTGTATAAAAAATATTTTCGTTTTTTCACAGCTTTACCACAAATACGTAATTGTTCCCAAATATATTATTATCGAATTGTTCCCAAATATATTATTATCGAATGCATCGCATAAAAGGTCAAGACTTGGATCGCAGCTGGTAATGATTTAAAATAAAACGATTCAATTTCCTTACATTGGAATAGAAAACTGGAGACAACAGAAATATTATTCTACAGAAGGATGCTGAGAATACAATGGTCAGAGCATGTATACAACGAGGAAGTCTTAAGGAAAATAGAAGCAAAAAGGACACTTCGAATCAGGAAGGCAACAGAATTTTCATGGATAAATAATGAAGAATGGGTTTCAATGGTTCACAAAGATTTTGAATGATTGAAATCTGAGGTTCTTGGCATTGACCGCCCTTCTTTTAGCATTGTGAACTGGCACTGAAAAATTACAAAAAACCGTACCAAATAACGGAAACTACATCACTTGAGGACTACCAACAGCAGCAACAATTAAAATGGATAGCAGATGTAACTCGAAGAGAAAATAACGTATACAAGATGTTAACATTCCAAACCACTTCAAATAGAAGATTAAGAAGGAAATCCTCATCAGTACTGGAAAGAGAGATAATATCTACTGGATTTGAAAATTCTACTTTCCAAAAAAATTAATTTTAGCAAAAGATTTTATAAACTTAAACCGAAAGCAGTATTGGTTGCTCGGTCGATGAATGCCAAATGTTTCCGTGTAGGGAAACGTCTAATAGTTCCATTAATATCAACCTTTAAATCTAGAATTACGTATGGGATTCTCAACAGATTATAGTATTATTTAGAGGTTTCTAATTAAATCTGTTCTTATAGGTTTCTGTTTGCAAGCAGTTAATTTCCGTTGTTTTCAAAGATTGGCATTAGCCGCAAACAAAGAACTGTACTAAATAACAAACCACTTCACTAGAGGACTACCAAAAGCAGCAACAACTAAAATGAATAGCACATGTAACTCGAAGACAAAAAAATTACATAATTAAGATGTTGAGATTTTACACTGTTTCAAGTAAAAAGTTAAGAAGGAAACACCCGTCAATACTGGATTTGGGTCTGTTTTGTTTTACGGCATATCAACCTCAATGAGTTATTTAAAGCCGAAAAGATTTTTATTACTGGTTATATTTTCTATCTATCTATCTATTGGTTTGGTTTGTTTTGTTTTACGGCATATCAACCACAAATGGTTATTTAATGCCAACAAGACTTTTATTGCTGGTTATATTTTCTATCTATCTATCTATCTATCTATCTATCTATCTATCTATCTATCTATCTATCTATCTATCTAAGTAAATATTAGTTTGGTTTGTTTTATTTTACGGCATATCAACCTCAATGGGTTATTTAATGCCGTCAAGATTTTTATTGTTGGTAATATTATTTCCAAATATGTATTGCTGGTAATATTTATTTTCTTAAAAAATGTATTCCTAGTAATAATGTATTGTTGGTAATAATTTTTCCTTCCAAAATTTATTGCTGGTATTAAAATCTATTTCATACTGTTTTAACCCCAGTTTAAGGGTTAACTATTTGCCCATAGTTGGGGCCCTAACAGGTGGTACCACTCCGGGTCAGGTTGAACCTGGGAACCCCAGCAATTAAGAGGTGGTTCCACGTTCGTGAAAACCCCCATATTAGAGGTCTTGCTGCTGGATGTAGTTTATCGTCTTACCTAGGACACCCGTCAATACAGGAAGGACCGATAACAGCTACTAAGCTGGAAAAACTTATTTTCCTGAAACATTGTTTCCAGGGAATTATTTTATGAACTTTAATCAAAAGCAGTGCTGGTTGCTTTGTCAATGAATGCAAATGTTTGCTTTTAGGGAAACGGTTAATACTGTCATTATCATATTGAAAGCAAGGGGAACAGGGCAAGGCAGCGTGATACCTGTTTGACATGCTTGTGTGAATAGATACACGGGTGGAGGAGATTCGGCAAAGGCATAAAGAGGGAATCCAGTACATAGAAACAGGAGTCCTAATAAGAACAGAGAAGGTGAGGAGTTCTTGGAAGATTCAGCAGGAGTAAAGGTCATTACGCTTTCAATAAAACAACAATAAGTTATGAAATATATGACAGACAAATATCTATTTTGCTGTCATTGTTCTTGATTTAAAAAAATTCTTATTGTTATTATACCCGAGCGTCAAGGTTACCATCAACTGAGGTCATGAATTAGACAGCGCCTTTGGAAGGTTGCTCAGTTTTTGGGTGGCATTTGCATGAATTTAGTAAAAACCGCATAACGTAATTCCCTATGGATAATACGCATTTTTTTTCTAAAAATAATACGCAGAATCAACGGTGCTTATTATGCACAGCTACAAACAATGTTTAAAAAAATTGCCGTAAAATAAAATAAGAATTATCATAAAACTAAATTAGAATAATATTATTCAATGTTTAAGACCATTTTTAAATATTAGTAGGAAACAGAGGTCGTAATGAAATTACTGAGGTATAATTTACAGGGTTTGATTAGCAAACAAGGGTTGCTTATTACGCATAAGTAGAAGCATTTTCCAACACTTTCAGCACACTTTTAGGTGTGCATATTATGAATGAAGGCGTATTATACATGGGGAATTACGGTAAGCTATGAAAGAAGAGTTTTATTCGAGAAAAATTGGCATGATTAATCTTGAGACTCTTCTTGTCGCATCTGCATAATGTATCCGCCATTAACATCGATGGATGCTTCAATAGGTTTTTTTTGTTTAAATAACTGTGTCCTTGCATAGCTATCCATCTCTCTCTCTCTCTCACTTACTCTCTCTCTCTCTCTCTCTATATATATATATATATATATATATATATATATATGAACGTGTTTAGAAAATAAAAAAATACATTGCCATTCCTCGATAAACGTTTAAAAAATCCACACGTTCAGTTACAAATAAAAAAAAAATCCTTGATAGTGGTTAATAGAATAGCCGAAAGCACTCGGGGATATGGAAGATTTGGAATTTTTTTACACACTTTATGTCCAGAAGTGAAAACACTTATACGAACATAAGAAAAATTAAATAAAAAACTCACTTGCAGTATCTTGCCAGTCGTTATCAATGAAATATCTATCTATCTATCTATCTATCTATCTATCTATCTATCTATCTATATATATATATATATATATATATATATATATATATAATGCATTATTTTAATATATATACTCTGGTGGTGAGAAAAAATCTGATAATACAATTTGTAACCGATATCTGGTGACCAAATCAATAAAAAAAAAAAGTCTAAAGGCATCCGTGTTGGCTGAAAATAATCAATCAGCACCGCAATGCCTAGCCAAAAGAAAAAGCACGGACCGAGTAAATTAAGTAAAAAAAAGTGCTCAATACATTAAGCAGAGCAAGATCTAAAAATCCAAGTGAGCCAGAACCTAGATTTCACCTAACGGACCTTCAGGGTACTATAAGGTACTGCTGGCTTTAGCTTGAGCCAGTAGTACCCTTCATCGTTAGGTGAAAACCTTGGTAGGTAGTTTATGGCTCAGTAGGTTTATATATATATATATATATATATATATATATATATATATATATATATATATATATATATATATATATATCACAATTAGTAGCCTAAAACAAAAGTGCAAGTTTCTCGAACAGAAAATAATAAACATAATGAAGGTTCTGACTACTTCAAGCAAAAGGTTAGTAAGGAACTCCCATTAATACTGGAAAGAGCAATAACAGCTACTGGACTTTTTTCTTGGATGTAAAGTATTAGATGCGCTTCATTAAAATACTGAAGTTGTATTAAATTAAATTAGAAAATATTTTTGATAACCACAATAATAATAATAATAATTACCAAATATATATATATATATATATATATATATATATATATATATATATATATATATATGTGTGTGTAATTGCCAAATATATATAATTTCAGTAAATGTTGGTCTTTGTAATAAGAACTTTTAGCAATGATAATGGAATCGGTATCCAAAAATGTAAAAATTAATGATACACAAAGAAAAACAGCTGTCAGCAAAAGAAATCGAACTACACAGATATCGAACCCTAAAGTCATTACCTAACAAAAGCACTAGATGTATCATGGAAGACGGATTAAAATTCGATTTAATAGAATGAAATCAAAGGAAAATTATCTGAAAAGGAAAATCTTGGAACCGATATTAAAAAGCAGAGAATTTACAAATGAACCAAATCCACTGAAGTATTTATTCTAAGTTCATGCTGATCCAAAGAAAATAAGACTTGAGAACTAAGTAATAAAGGATAGGGAATTTAATAACTATGTATAAAACCGGGTACTCTACAACTGATGTTTATGCAAAAAGAGGGAAATACAGAACTATGCAGTAAGGAGAAACTACAAAGAAAGGAAACAAATCAGCAAACAAAAAAGAAGTCCGAATGAATAATCTGAAAAACAAGTATTAAACATTAGACGAAACGTAATTCAATAGAGATTTAAATAAAAAAAAAAACGGAAAGAGATGCATATTAAAATACATTCTTATCGTAGCGCAAAGGGTACATCAACAGATAAAGAGAAACACTATTAATAGCAGAGCGAAACAGAAGTGTCTCAAAACGAATTAAATTTGCATAAAGATTCAGCTGCTTATCACATGTCGCTTGTGTAGAAACTAATAAAAAAGTACAATGGTAAATTATAATTGAAGGCAGTAAAGAATCGGAAACGGTTTACGAAAAAGAGATATGGCTGGGTAGGAATAGTTATTCACTGAGAATTTGCTAAATTACATGGATAAAGATTATAAATAATAGAAGAAATAAAATCTAGATTGCAGTATTAGGAAGATGGGATTACTTGTGAATTGAAATTGAGTTCACGTAATCGAGAACAAAGAACGGAGATTGACTGTTACTGCGGAACAAAAAAGTGGAATCTGTGGTCAATATCTGTCGTCATAATTACAAAGTTGGAACAAAACGAATTATATGTTTGAATAAGATTTCAAAAGTAATATATTCTGATCGACTTTTGCTTCAGGTGCGAATTAAAAGTTTCCAGGTGCATCATGTTTTTTTTTTATACTTGTGCTTAGTCTTAACAAGTAACGATGCCATTCACAAGAATCCAAAAGTCAATTCCATGTAGAGGGAGAGGTTTGAGATAGAAATCTTATTTGAGGAAAATGCGGTGTAATGGAAGGGGAAAGAGAAGGAGAGGACGAGGACGAGGACGAGGAGGACAAAGGTAAAAAGGCTAAAGAAAAGTAAGACATAAGAGGAGAACAAAGAGGAGGAGGAAGACAAAGAGAACAAGGAGGAGGAGAAAGACAGTGAGAAGGAAGAAGACAAAGAGAACAAAGTGGAGGAGGAAGACAAAGAGGACAAAGTGGAATAGGAAGACAAAGAGATGAAAGATAAGGGAAAGACAAAGAGAACAAAGAGGAGGAAGAACACGAAGAGGAGGAGGAGGAAGACAAAGAGAACAAAGAAGAAGAGGAAGACAAACAGAACAAAGAGGAGGAGAAAGACAAAGAGTACAAAGAGGAGGAGGAACACGAAGAGGAGGAGGAGGAAGACAAAGAGAACAAAGAAGAAGAGGAAGACAAACAGAACAAAGAGGCGGAGGAAGAGAAAGTGAACAAAAAGAAGGAGGAAGACAGAGAGGAGGTAAAAGACAAAGAGAGCAATGTAGAGGGTGAAGACAAAGAGTACAAAGAAAAGAGGAAGATAAAGAAAACGAAGTGGAGGAAGACAAAGAGCAAAGAGAACAAAGAGGAGGAGGAAGACAAAGAAAACAAAGTGGAGAGGGAAGACCAAGAAAACAACGTACGGGAGAAAGACAAAGAGAAAAAAGAGGAGGAGGAAGACAAAACGAATAGGTGGAGGGGGGAAGACAAAGAGAACAAAGAGGAGGAAGTCGACGACAAAGAGAACAAAAAAAAAGACGAGGACGAAGAGAACAACGAAAAAAATGCCGACGAAAAGAACAAAGAAAAAAGTCAATAGAAAATACCTCACATTGAAAGAAAGGTTATAAAACTATTTGGACCGACTATTATTACTGAAGCGAATTGAAATCTCGTGTTCCATATTTGTTGTTCTTGTGCCAGACTAATCTGAGGTTAATAGATATCATTAATAGCAGGATATTCAGTAGAACAAATATTAAGAAACTGACGCGCAAGGTGAGACTGAATTCAGTAGACCCGCTAAACATCATCGTAATGGTCGACACATCTAGACAAGATATAAGCCGGCTCCATCCATCATGTCAGTGGGTAAAGTTAAAATAAAATAGCATTAATCAATATGCTGAGGGTGTGAACGTTGGCAGGGATGATTAGATAAGGTGAAAACTTGAGCCGATCCCATTTTAAGATGGCGACCTCAAGGCAAAAACGTTGGACTATTTGACGATTACTACTTTTCAACTAACCCTAAGCAAGACGGCTTTACCTTTATTTTCCGTTTCCGCCACATACCTTTTCACCTCCGCTGAGCGCCTGACCCCATCCCGGCGCTGACTACTGCCACGGACCACTGACCGCACGTGATAACTAAAGACGCCGGGACAGGAAAGAGTTTAGACTGTTTGGGAGTTAGGCAGTGCGAATGTTTGCAGTGCAGGTGACTGGGTAGGAGTGGTGCGTTGCGGCTTCCGTTTTATTTATTGCATTGCAAAGTCGATGATCGATGAAGATCGATGAAGGCACAGAGTAAACGTTGGGGTCGGCCGTGTGGGTTGTCATCGCACTGTGGAAGACGAAGCGTAGGAATCTCGTTTTTAGTTGTTCGCGGCTCAGAGGTTTTATTGTATTAGTACATGCTCGGATATATAAGCTCATCTTAGTCTAACAATGAGCCAAATGCTGATAGAAGTGCGAAATAAACGTAGGAAGAATGTATTGCACGTACGGATAAGAGGGGGATTCTGTCTTAAAACATCAGCATGCACGCTCTAGTATTCAAAATACAAGTGCTGTCACCATTAAATTTAAACGCACAAAATCATTTTACTCTCGTCCCTACAACGGTTATTTTTTTTCTTTTTTTATCCTCGTCCCTACAACGGCATCTTTTTTTCTTTTTTTTTACCCTCGTCCATACAACGTATATTTTTGTGTTTCTTTTTTTACACTCGTCGCTACAACGGCTTTTTCTTTTACTTTCTTTTTTTATCCTGGTCCCTACAACGGCATCTTTTTTTCTTTCATTTTTTACCCTCGCCCCTCCAACGGTATCATTTTTTTTAACCTCGTCCCTACAACAGCATCTTGTTTTTCATTTTATTTTAAACCCTCGTCCCTACAACGGTATATTTTTTCATTCTTTTTTTTACACACGTCCCTATAACGCCATTTTTTTCTTTACCCTCCTCCCTACAACGGTATCTTTTTTTTTTCTTTTTTTAACCTCATCCCTATAACGCCATCTTTTTTTTCTTTACCCTCCTCCCTACAACGGCATCTTTTTTATTTCTTTGTTTACCCTCGTCCCTATAACGCCATCTTTTTTTTCTTTACCCTCCTCCCTACAACGTCATCTTTTCTTTTCTTTACCCTCCTCCCTACAACGGTATCTTTTCTTTTCTTTTTTTAACCTCGTCTCTATAACGCCATCTTTTTTTTCTTTACCCTCCTCCCTACAACGGCATCTTTTTTTTTCTTTGTTTACCCTCGTCCCTACAACGCCATCTTTTTTTTTTTACCCTCCTCCCTACAACGGCATCTTTTTTCTTTCTTTGTTTACCCTCGTCCCCACAACGCCATCTTTTTTTTTCTTTACCCTCCTCCCTACAACGGTAGCTTTTTTTTTCTTTTTTTAACCTCGTCCCTATAACGCCATCTTTTTTTTCTTTACCCTCCTCCCTACAACGGCATCTTTTTTTTCTTTGTTTACCCTCGTCCCTACAACGCCATCTTTTTTTTCTTTACCCTCCTCCCTACAACGGCATCTTTTTTCTTTCTTTTTTTACCCTCGTCCCTACAACGCCATCTTTTTTTTTCTTTACCCTCCTCCCTACAACGGTATCTTTTTTTTTCTTTTTTTACCCTCGTCGCTATAACGCCATCTTTTTTTTCTTTACTCTCCTCCCTACAACGGCATCTTTTTTCTTTCTTTTTTTACCCTCGTCCCTACAACGCCATCTTTTTTTTTCTTTACCCTCCTCCCTACAACGGCATCTTTTTTCTTTCTTTTTTTACCCTCGTCCCTACAACGTCATCTTTTCTTTTCTTTACCCTCCTCCCTACAACGGTATCTTTTCTTTTCTTTTTTTAACCTCGTCTCTATAACGCCATCTTTTTTTTCTTTACCCTCCTCCCTACAACGGCATCTTTTTTTTTCTTTGTTTACCCTCGTCCCTACAACGCCATCTTTTTTTTTTTACCCTCCTCCCTACAACGGCATCTTTTTTCTTTCTTTGTTTACCCTCGTCCCCACAACGCCATCTTTTTTTTTCTTTACCCTCCTCCCTACAACGGTAGCTTTTTTTTTCTTTTTTTAACCTCGTCCCTATAACGCCATCTTTTTTTTCTTTACCCTCCTCCCTACAACGGCATCTTTTTTTTCTTTGTTTACCCTCGTCCCTACAACGCCATCTTTTTTTTCTTTACCCTCCTCCCTACAACGGCATCTTTTTTCTTTCTTTTTTTACCCTCGTCCCTACAACGCCATCTTTTTTTTTCTTTACCCTCCTCCCTACAACGGTATCTTTTTTTTTCTTTTTTTACCCTCGTCGCTATAACGCCATCTTTTTTTTCTTTACTCTCCTCCCTACAACGGCATCTTTTTTCTTTCTTTTTTTACCCTCGTCCCTACAACGCCATCTTTTTTTTTCTTTACCCTCCTCCCTACAACGGTATCTTTTTTTTTCTTTTTTTACCCTCGTCCCTATAACGCCATCTTTTTTTTCTTTACCCTCCTCCCTACAACGGCATCTTTTTTCTTTCTTTTTTTAACCTCGTCCCTACAACGCCATCTTTTTTTTCTTTATCCTCCTCCCTACAACGGTATCTTTTTTTTTCTTTTTTTACCCTCTTCCCTATAACGCCATCTTTTTTTCTTTACCCTCCTCCCTACAACGGCATCTTTTTTCTTTCTTTTTTTTACCCTCCTCCCTATAACGCCATCTTTTTTTTCTTTACCCAGTAAGCTACCACTCCCTGCTACTTTATGGAGTTTGTCAGTTTTGGGGCAAGCCACTTTGCACAGAATTTTGTCAAGAGACTGTACCATACTGCTAGCGCGATTTGGCTTACATTATGGTGAAACACACCTATTCTATAGTTAATAGACTCTCCCACCTAATATAAGTAGGAGTAGTAAGAGAAACGGGGGTCAGTCGATGCCGTCTGCGAGGGAGAGATTACCGAGGGTGAGGTCTACGCGGCTTTGAAGAAGGCCGGCAGAGGCAAGTCGCCTGGTCTGGATGGTTTGCCCTATGTATTGTACTTGAGGCTGTCGCACATCTTTGTCCCGATTTTGACTGTGGTGTTCAACAACTTGTTCCGGCAGGGGTCCCTCCCCGACCGGTATTCCAGGGGTGTGATCACGCTGTGGAAAATGGGCAAGGGTGTTGGGCGGCACTTAGACGATTACAGGCCCATAACTCTGCTAAACACAGAGTTAAAGATTTGGGCCAAGATCCTGCAGGAGCGTTTGCAGTCAGTTGCCGAATCTCTGTTGGATCCTGAGCAGACTTGTGCTGTGAGGGGCCGAACAATTCAGAGCAACCTGCATCTGATCCGCACGATCATAGAGGGTCTAAAAGACGACGATGAAGCCGCGCTGATCAATTTGGATCAGTCCAAGGCATTTGATAGGGTTGAGCATCGCTACCTTGCTACTGTCTTGCAGGCCGCCGGATTCGCACCCGACTTCTGCCGCTGGATTAGCCTCCTGTATCGCTCCGCCAGTGCTGTGGTACAGGTGAACGGGAAGCTGTCCGGCGCTTTTGTGCTGTCTAGGTCGGTCCGTCAGGGTTGTCCACTGTCGCCCCTACTTTATGCTTTGGCGTTGGAGCCTCTCCTTCGCCGGATGAGGGACGGGGCGTGCAGTCCGGCCCTATGCGGAATCGCCGTTCCTGGAGTAGCTCGAGCCAGGTTTTCTGCGTACGCCGATGACGTATCTGCTTTCGTGTCGTCCCGCAGCGACATTGAGGCGGTACTCAAGGCGCTTGATCGGTACGAAAAGGTGACAGGGGCCAAGATTAACCGCGACAAGTCGTCCGGCTTGCGGTTAGGTGCCTGGAAGGGGGTCGATCTACCGGGCTGCTTCGGTCGGACGGACGGTCCTGTCCGCATTCTGGGAGTGTGGTTTGGGTCCGACCTCCAGCTGGAGAAAAATTGGTCTGAAGTACGAGCAAAGGTCGATGCTGCCGGTCGGACTTGGCATCGACGGAAGTTGTCCGTGAAGGGCAGGGCGGAGGTGTGTGCTACATACATTTTCCCTCTTGTCCTTTATCGATTGTCCGTACTTCCTCTCAGTAAAGGCCATCGGAAGGCGCTCGAGCGCTCGCTAGCCTCCACTTTGTGGAGGGGACGCGGAAATCGGGTCGACAGACGAGTCTGTGCACAACGTCCGTGTCATGGGAGACTGGGAATGCTACACTTGGTAAGCCATTGGCGTGCCTCGAGGTTGGCTTTCCTACGCCGCGCGTTGACAGGTGGAGATCCGATTATCGAGGGGATTGTGAGGGCCGCGTTCCCTCGCCTTACTATCAGTCCCCCCATCTCGCGGGTTGAGCGCCATCGTAAACCCCGGGATCAATCGGTTTTCCTTCGCGAGTGTCGGTCGGCCTTGCTGGCTGTTCCTCGGTCCAGTGACCTTTCTCGGCCTAGGAAGTTTTTCTATCGTTTGTTAGTGGAGGGGGTTGCGAAGGATTCCCTACGTGATGGTCTCGAGTTGTTGGAGGAGGAGTTTCGCTCTTACTGGAGTTGGGCGCCAGCGGCGGATTATCTCAGTAACACTGAGTTTTCGCTTACCTGGCGATTGGCTCGGAATCGGCTGCCTCTGAATGACAAAGTCTTCATTTGGCGGGGTTTGGCGGATTTGCCAGACTGTGAACGGTGTGACCTTGGTTTAGAAGAAACGGCTTTGCACGCCTTCTACCATTTTCCCCGGGTCCGCCCCCTATGGGACCATGTAGGCGAGCTGACGGCTCGTCTCGCTCCCGAAAAGCTTGTGCCCATTGATCGTGCATACGCGTGTGACAATGTGTCGCCCCCGTATTCCCGGGTGAAGCGGATGGTGTTTCTGACGCTGCTAGCTACGGCTCGAATGGTGATTTGGACAACGCGACAGGAGGAAGTCTTGCGAAGCAACCGTCTTTCTTATCAGGATCTAATCCGATTCTTTGAGCATCAGCTCAAGATGAAGATTAGAATTGATAGAAAACGATTGCATTCGACAGTCTTCAGCGAAAGGTGGGTGACTGAGGCGAGCTTGCTTTGATTTTCCCTTTTAGGTCAAGCCTACGTCGCATCGGGGTGGTTTCCTGAGGACCCCTCCCACTGGTTAGGTTAGACAAGCTTTTGTGTACCTAGTTAATGTGAATAAGTGTTGTTCTCGGCCACTTCTTTGGTTATGATCCAGTTTGAGATTACCAACCTCCCCAGTTTGTTTTTGGTCCCACCTTTTGTCTCGTCTGGGTCAGCGTTATATTCTCCCATGCCCGTACGATTTTTTTATCCTATTCCCACTCCCTTAGCGAGAGGGCTTCTTGATTTTGTCCCAAGGGCAGAATACATCGGCTTCATTGTTTTTGGGGGTTGGACGGGCCCTACTAACATCTGTTATGTTTAATTTGACTTATGTTAATATTTTAATTTATTATTGGGTTCATCTCCCTCCCCTCTCAATCCTTCATCACGAGATTTTTATATGTATATAATTATCATTAAATTTTAATGGCATGGGGCGCGTTTTGTAGGTCCCCTCTTGTGAGGATGTGGTATTATGGTGTAAGGAGGATTAATGGATGATGGATGAGTTCTTGTCGTGAATGGGTAAATTGTAATGAGTGAATGGGTCGTGAATCGGATTATCTAGGTATAAGATAGTTAGTGAAGACCAGCCTCAACTCCTCCCCTTTTCAGGCCTTGTGCCACAATTGTATTTTTCGATACAATAAATATTCAGTCGATGTCGGACGACCGGCTGAACTCTCTGCCTTCGGGCGGGGAGGAACCTGAACAAGTCTATGCCGAAGGGCAGTCTCGTTCGGGGATGTAAACCGACATTGAACCCGTTTATACGGGTTCAAAGGGTATATTTTTAGCCAAGCCCAAGGCTAAGAGATCCCACGTTAAACCGGCCTTGTGCCACATGATACTCTCGTGGTGGGGTGGACTAAATACTCGCCGATGTCGGACGACCGACTGAACGGTTGAACTCTCTGCCTTCGGGCGGGGAGGAACCCGAACGGAGCTACGCCGAAGAGCGGAGTCTCGTTCGGGGAGGTAAACCGACCCTGAACCCGTTTATACCGGTTCAAAGGGTATATTTTTGGCCGAGCCAACGGGCTCGGAGATCCCACGTTTAACCGGCCTTATGCCACATGATACCCTCATCGAGGGTGACTAAGTACTAGTCGATGTCGGACGATAGTCGAACTCTCTGCCTTCGGGCAGAGAGGAACCCAGACGAGGCTATGCCGAAGGGCAGAGTTTCGTCCGAGGAGATAGACAGACCCGATCCCGTTTATGCGGGGTCTACGGGGATTTTTTGACCGAGCCTACGGGATCGGGAACCTCACATTAAATTCGGCCTTGTGCCACATGTGACTGCGTGGGGCAGTTTCTAAATAGCGTCGATGTCAGACGACAGTAGTCGACAGTTAGTCGAATACGAAAGTAGTCAGCGACCACAACAAGATTACTCTGCGTAATACCTATTATATCAAATTCCTAACGTTTTGTACGTCGAACCTATTTAGGACCGATTTAGTACAAATACAAGCCTCCACTGTGAAATAACTCCACAACACTTACCTGAAGTCTCATTGTAGTAATTAGAGAGAGAGAAAGTATGTGTTGTGCTAAGATTTGAGTGATCAGTACGGAACTATTGTTATAAGTTGACGCGAGAAAAGATTTTTACCTGTCCAGTGTAAGACAAAATCTTAAAATTACCAGAATTTTAATATTTGTATCTGCCATTATTACATACGACGTAAATGATTTTGGGGTAAAAAAAAAAAAAGTATAGGAGTTAAGCGATAAAGATAAAAATAAAAGGAGGTAATAAAGAGGAAGGCGAAGGATGAGGTAAGAGAGAGGAAAAGCAAATATGGAGATAATAAAGAGGAAAGGGAAGAGGCGGTAAGAGAGAGGAATGCGGAGAAGGCGGTAATAAAGAGAAAGGCGGAGAAGGCGGTAATAAAGAGGAAGGCGGTAATAGGAAGGCGAAGAAGACGGTAATAGTGAGGAAGCCGAAGAAGGCGGTAATAACAAGAAAGGCTAAGAAGGCGGTAATCAAGAAGAAGGTGAAGGAGGCAGTAATAAAAAGGAAGTTGAAGAAAAATGTGATGAAGTCGAAAAAGGATAAATAAAGAGGAAGGCGAAAAACCGTATAATACAGAAGAAGGCGAAAAACTGTAATAAAGAGGAAGGTGAAGAAGGCGGTAATAAAGAGGAAGGCGAAGAAGAAGAAAGTTGACGGAAGAGACGACATGCTTTGTGCTTTTGACAAGTTATTTATGAAGTCGAAATGAAATGAAGCTGAGGCTGTAGTTTAATTTAGAAATAAGGAGATTATGAAAATAAACCCCGACCTTAAAACAACTTGATGTTATACGGACGAAACAAATCAATCTCTCTTACTCACTCACTCTCTCTCTCTCTCTCTCTCTCTCACACACACACACACCTATCAGCCTATTTGAATAGCCAAACACGCAAATGCTCTTACTTTCACGTAGAAGCCTGTTCTGGCTGTCACACGCACGTAAATATCACCAGGAAGGAAGCCTTTTGGCTTTGTAGAACGTGTCAAATGAAAACAAAATCTACTGATGTTAGCGCCTACTGTAGAGAAGTAATCTCTCTTTGCAGACAAATTCGACAGTTAGGTTCGTGATGTTGGATCTCTCGAGGAGCTCCTATTACAGTGGCCTTGTATCAGAAAAAGTGAAGCTGTTTCCTGTTTTAATCGTAAATCAGTGCGGTTCAATAAGGTCAAATTGTTAGCTAATCTAAAAAAAAAAAATAAAAAAAAATTACAATCTGTTGTAAACTGGGGTAAGACAATGGTTTGTTAATTTTAACGCCCAAAAAATGAAACTCCTTTTTTTCCCTACGGTCAGTATGGCTGATGTCAACCTAAATGGGATTGACTCATTGCGACTTGTCGGGCTAACGCTTCCCGGACATGAGGTAGAAAGATTATATTGAATCAATTGCTAGTTCTGCTCCTAGAAAAGTTGGTTCACTGTGTCGTGCTGAACAATTTTAATCGCCAGAGTCTATCTTACACATTTATAAGTCTATCATTACTACCGTTGTCATATCTGGTCTGTTGCTTCTGCCTTGCGTTTAGAGATAAAATACAAAGAATCTGCAATGTTATTGGAGCTGACCTTACATCTAAGCTACAGTCATTTTCTCATCGAGTTAACGTAGCTTTCCCTGTACCTTTTCCATAAATGCTTTCATGGTAATTGTTCTCTTGAGATTTCCTCTTCGGTACCTCGACTTTACGAATTTACACGAAGTACTAGATTGGCAGCTAGGTCTCATCATTTTACAGTTGAAATAGCTAGATGCAACCGTAAGTTCTATGCCAACAACATCTTCTCTCGCATTTCTCGCTTTTGGAACTATCTTCCGGCTTATGAGAACTTTGATCTTCAAAAATTTAACTGTAATTTTTCTGTTTTCTTAATACCTGTTCTTTTCTTCTTCTCTCTCTGTGTTTTCTTTTTCTCTCACACTCAGTAACCCCTTTTTCTCTCACACTCAGTAACCCCTTGCGTCTATGTGGCTTTATTGTCTTGCTTGAGATATCCGTAGGCATGGAGAGCGGAACCAGAAGAGTGGACACCCGTCGATTAAATAAAGGGTACAGTTCCAATTTTTCTGAGCTCCGAAGGGGTCTGGATCGCACAGCGACCTGAAATATTGTGGTAAAGATGTGAACGAAAGTAAACCATGTAAATAATATTATTTTTATTTCCCTTTTTGCTAAATTTCCACTCAATGCAAGACCCAAGAGCCATTCAAGGTAGAGGGCTACCGAATCAGGTTGTATGAAGTTAAGGGTAGAGGAGAAGTTAAGATATGCAGTTTGTAATGTTAGTAGATATTAGGTTGGTGCAAAAATAATGTCGTTTCCTCACATATGTTACTTTTATATACGATTTCTGAATTATTTCATCGATATATATAGCCATGTTATATATCATTTTGAAGCACGTTTTTCGCTCTATCGAATCGTGTTATTCGTTACCGTTCTCAATTTCTTCATTCATTTTTTTTTGCAGGCTTTTCGACAGCATGGACAAAATTCAAATCTGCACGATTTTCTTGTTCCAGTTCAAACTAGGCTGAAAAGCTGCCGAGACAGCTCGTGATATCAATGATGCGTTTGGCCCAGGAACCACTAACGAACGTGTGGCACAACGGTGGTTCAAGAAATTTCGCAATGGTGACGAGAGCCTCGAAGATGAAGACGGTCGCGGCCGGTCGACTGCGGTAGATAACGAACATTTGAAAGCCTTAATTGAAGCCGATCCTCGCAAAACCACACGAGAAGTTGCTGTTGAACTCGAGGTCGACCACTCAACAGTCGTTCGCCATTTAAAGCAAATAGGGAAGTCAAAAAAGTTGGATAAATGGGTGAACGATAATCAAAAAAAAAAATCGTCAAAAAACGACATTATTATATAGATAGTAGTTAACCCTAAACTTGAAGATATTAAGAGCGTAGTGGTCGGAAAGCATCCTCTTGGGAGTCTGTTCTGTACAATTGCTGTTATAGAGAAGAAGCTGTAAAAGTAGGAGTTCCGTCCTAATGGAATACAAAGGGGGTGAGGATGGTTGATTACAGTGTATGTGACATGGAGCGTCTTAACTGGGAAAGTTAGAACTTGTGGAAGTAAAGCAAGTAGTTCGTTAAAACATTTGCTATTGAAATAGCGACAGAATAGCAAGAGGCGTTTCATCTGTGGGGTGAAAATAATTAAAGCCATGGAGAAACTCTTAAACTTTATCAGAACTGGGATGTTAGGACTGGGAAGTTTCTGGTATCGCCTGGCACAGTATAAAGAACAAATCATGTTTCCAAAGTCTTCAACGATGGATTTTATAAACGAGTTCCACCTGAAGCCTGGAGTCCCAATAAGCGTTAAAGACTAGGCGGTCTCCTTGAAAGAACTAATGTTCATCACCGTAGGAGGCATTCACGGTCCGCTTGGTGATGAAGGAACGTTATTAATTTCATTTTGGAAAATCAACTGTGCTGGGTAGATATTAGATACGATTTCTGGAAGAGAGCTCATAGATTGGCGTGATAGTTTGAAAAAGAAAAAAAAAACACCAGTACGCTCAAACTCTCGGCCACAATGACTTATGACTTTGTGCTAGCACAATTACCTATAGAGTATATATATACAATTGTATGGATATTAATTTGTAACCCTGGCTTTCAATTGTCTGATAATCACAAAAGCGTTAAACTCAGGGTTACAAACTCATATCCATACAACTGAATATGTTAGCTATATAACATATGTTGAGTAATATCCATGAAGTACCGCATATATATATATAAATATATATATATATATATATATATATATAAATATAAATATATATATATATATATATATATATATATAAAAATATATATATATATATATATATATAAAAATATATATATATATATATATATATATATATATATATAAAAATATATATATATATATATATATATAAAATATATATATATATAAATATATATAAATATATATATATATATATATATATAAATATATATATATATATAAATATATATATATATATATATAAACATATATATATATATATAAATATATATATATAAATATATATATATATATATAAATATATATATATATATATAAATATATATATATATATATATATAAACATATATATATATATATATAAATATATATATATAAATATATATATATATATATAAATATATATATATATATATAAATATATATATATATATATATAAATATATATATATATATATATATATATATATATATATATAAAGTTCGTGTCCATAAAGTTCGTGTGCATTTTAAAAAATTTATAACTTTATTTGTATTTGCGATAGAAATAATTTGTAAAAAGGATTAGCAAGAAGTAAATCTATATTTTTTTAAGGTTTTATTGAAATTTTATTTAAGTTTCCACTTGTCCTCCATCATTAGCAATACAAAGGGTAATATGATTTTGCAGTTCACGGAAAACATTTGCCAACTGATTTACAATAATGCCTGAAATCACATTAGTTATTTTAGCTATACTTAAAATTAGGTACATTAAACTTTATAACATTTTTTACAGATTTTTATCGCAAATCCAAATAAACACACACACACACACACTCTCTCTCTCTCTCCCTATATATATATATATATATATATATATATATATATATATATATACACACAGTCAACTACGAAATTATTCATACACCCATCAATTTTGAATATTTTTAGCCATTTCTTAGAACCTAATGCTGGTATGATGCCGGCTTTTTCATATATTAATAAGTACAAAAAGGAATATGAAATCCAATTTTCAGAACAATATATTAAATACAACAAAAGGGACAAGCGAATTATGTAAAATATAGGAAAAGACAAAATTATTCGTACAGTATGAAAAACGGAAAAGCTTGAACAATTTTAACAATATTAATAGTTAATAGCATGGCCTCTCATCTTTATAACTTGCTACAATCGTTTTCTAAAGATTTGAACAAGTCTTTTCTGGGATTTGCTTCCATTCTTCAATGGTTACACTTGCTAATTCCTGAAGGGTCTTTGGTGACCGACGATTTATTCGAACTTTCAGTATTTGTCATAGGTTTTCAATAGGATTCAAGTCAGGACACATTGAAAATTATGACAGAACAGTTGTTTATGAGGCAGCACAGTCCCAGATTTAGACGTATATTTGGGGACATTATCTTGCTGGAAAGTAAATCGGTGACCTAGATGAAGATTTTGCACTGACAGTTGTAGATTTTCATCCATAAAACTGATATAGCCTGCAAATTTAATTCTTCCTCTTATTGCAATTGTCCAATCCCCTTTGAGATAAAACAACTCCAAAGCATCACCGCCTCCATGTTTTAATGTTGCTACTGTGTTCTTTGGGAGGAAAGCGTCACCTTTCTTGCGCCAAATCTTCTGTAAATCATTATGCCTGAAAAACTCAATTTTTGTTCCATCACTATTGTTTGTGTTTCCAAAAGCAATTTTCTTTATCCAAGAAACGGTTTGGCAAAATTAAAACAGGCAACAGTGTGACATGATTTGTGAAAAGGTGTTCAGCGTGATTTGTTTCCGTACAACCCATTTCTATTTAAACAACGTTTTATTGTGCTGGTACTTACGCTAATACCCCATCGTATCCAAACTTTTGTTAATGTCTTTCTGTTATGGTCCGGTTCCTTGTACCACGGTGATAGTCCAAAGTAAAAACCAATAAAGAACTCGAACAAGGATATGGAATAACACAGATATATTACAAACAGGAATATATACAGAGAAGTAGAAAGTGTTAGTACGAACAATCAGGTTTAGTAGGGAGAACAATGTAGTCTCGACCAGTATCACTATTCCAATGTCTTGTAGTAATTGTCTGAACGCGACTCTACTGCTTCTGACTCGACTCTTGACTCGACTGACTGACTCGCTCTGACTGACTGACTAACTTGCTCGCTCTGACTGACTGACAGACTCCTGACGGACCTCACTCCAGACTTCAGACTGAACAGTATTTAGTCACCCCCGGCCACGAGGGCATCATGTGGCACAAGGCCAGTTTAACGTGGGATCGACGAGCCCGTGGGCTCGGCCAGAAATATAAAATAAGTGTTTAATTTTTTATTTTTTAATCGCGATAAGAGCTTTCAGCTGTTAACAAAAATGAAATAGCTCTGCTTTCTTCACCCACAACACCATCTCTGCCATGATCAGGGGGTCACCAAACTTTTTTCACAGAGGGCCAGATAACTGAGATAATGATGAGCGCGTGCCGGATAACTATTTTATTCGGTACAATACACTAAATGAACAAAAAAGAATGACGACAAACATACTTATTTCCTAAGAAGTTATCCTAGAAAGCGACTGTAGGAATAAAATAGTTATATCACACCAAGTGCACACATATCTCACAAACTAAGCAGCACAAAAGGTTAGTGAGATTTGGGAAACTGGCGTTTACCTTTTAAGATATAATTAATATTTGTTTTGGTATTGCTGCAATCAACCAAGAGAAATGCTTTCAGGTGTTCATCAGTCAAAATTATTACATGTGCTGACTTAACATACCTTTAGATTTTATAATAAGTTCAGGTAAAAAATATGACATAATTCGCTGAAGTCAGTCCTTCTTATATACGGCACTCTTCAAACCAGTTTAAACACGACAATGCAAGTTAAAAAAAAACAAAACATAATTGCTGCAGCAGGCTTATAATCGCTTTTCTTAGAACCTTCATTGCAGCGATGATCAGCCAAAGTGTCTCGTGAGTGGGTTATTCTGACGGTTATGGGTTGCCTTTGTCTGGGTTTTGAATATAAGTCCAAAACGGCACGAAATCAACAGCGGATACCCCCCACCCCGAATTCTGAAAACGTCGGTATGCTTCCCACGCCCAGATTCGCGACCGCCTAATAACATCCGCGGATGGACGCAGAGGTAATGTGCGACATGAATTCTTGTGACGTCAGTCCTCCTACTGCTTCTTAGAATCCAAACCGCCACTCTTAATAAAACGAATACCAAAAAGAAATAGTCCTTTTCGTTGATAATGTAGTAGCTTTAGAGGACTCGAGACGACACAGAATGAAACACAATGGTGAGGGGAGAGGTAGAAGCACTGTATGTATCACATCGATAACAGAAAGACAAACTGACGGAGGCTATTCTTCTTTAGGCTAGATTTGAATTTAGAATTCTCCATCACTTAAATGTATTGTGACCTCAAGGCAAAAAGCCCCGTTAACTAGCTATTTAATAGACAGGATATTGATTAGTTTTTTTACATCTTGTCAATCTTTTGAAGGTTATTTAAAGCCAGAAAATTTTTAGATTGTAAGAATTATTTAGAGATAATAGTGACTTACTTAAACAAAGCCTACTACTTAACCCATATCTGTGGAGGGAAAAGTGGGGGATTCATACCTTTCCCAAGGGTATCTGCCCGAAAGTGAATATAACGAACCTGTCTGGAATTGGGTTTCTGATTTCCAGTTCAGTGTCGTTAACCATTACTCCCCACCACCGCGCACATCCAAACATGGTATTCCCAAGCGGTCAACCATCTAGGTACTTAAGAGGTTATACGTTGCTTAACTTCGGTGATCGTGTGACAACCGTGTGATATGGTCGTTAGCCAGTTGGAGAGGAAGGGATAAGGGTATATGGACGAAAGTGAACCTAAATAATTCGGCTGGAATTCGAACCCTGCTAGTCGAATTATCTTTTTGAGTCTCGAACCGCTTCACCACCCGCACACCAAAAAACAAATTAAAACGTTCAAAGATTTGTCTATATTTCTGGGATTCGGTATTATGTACACTATCTATATTATTCGGACTATTGTCCTCATCTTTGTCGCCTTGTTTATTACAAAGTTTCGGCCTTTGTACGCTCCGGCCTTCTTCAGGTAGTTGGAAAATCGAACTTAAACCTTTATTTCGCTTATTGGGGTAGCCTTTTCTAGTTCCACTTGCCATATTTCATGGATGTCAGTTATCAGAGATCTCCTGTTACTTCCTCTCTCCAAGTTCTCCACTGTCTTAACCGGGTATTGAACTCACAATCTTTGGCAGTGTGCGGAATAAAGGGCTCAATTCGACATTCCAAATACCTGAAGAAGGCTGGAGCGTAGAACAGCCGAAACATTGTAATAAATATGGCGACAAAGATCAGGACAATAGTCCGAATAATGCAAATACTGTACATAATACATCATCACAGAAATATAGACAGATACTGAAAGACGGATACGTTGTAATAAAATATGGCAACAAAGATGAGGAGAGTAGTCCGAATAATGTAAATAACGTACGTAATATGTCATCACAGAAATATAGACAGATACTGAAGGACCGATACGTTGTAATAAATATGGCAACAAAGATGAAGACAATAGTCCGAATAATGTAAATAGTGTACATAATACCTCATCTTAGAAATATAGACAGATACTGAAAGAACGATACGTCGGAATAAAATATGGCAACAAAGATGAAGACAAAAGTCTGAATAATGTAATTTGTGTACATAATACCTCATCTCAGAAATAAAGACTGATACTGGAAGGACGAAACATTGTAATATATTTGGCAACAAACATGAAGACAATAGTCCGAATAATGTAAATAGTGTACATAATACCTCATCTCAGAAATATACACCGATACTGAAAGACCGATATGTTGTAATAAGATATGGCAAGAAAGATGAAGACAATAGTCCGAATAATGTAAATAGTGTATATAATACCTCATCTCAGAATTATATAACGATACTGAAAGACTGATATGTTATAATAAAATATGCCAACAAAGTTTAATACAATAGTCCGATAAAGTAAATAGTGTGCATAATACCTTATCTCAGAAATATAGATAGATACTGAAAGGCCGAAACATTGTAATATATATGGCAACAAAGATGAATACAATGGTTTGAATAATGTAAATAGTGTACATAATACCTCATCACAGAAATATACACCGATACTTAAAGACCAATATGTTGCAATAAAATATGGCAATAAAGATGATGTCAATTGTCCGAACAATGTAAATAATGTACATAATACCTCATCTCAGAAATATGGACACATACTGAAAGACCGATATTTTGTAATAAAAGATGGCAACAAAGATGAAGACAATAGTCCGAATAATGTAAATAGTGTACATAATACCTCATCTCAGAAAATTAGGCAGATTCCGAAAGTCTGATATGTTGTAATACTATATGGTAACAAAGATGAGGACAATAGTCCGAATAATGAAAATAGTGTACATAATACCTCATCTCAGAAATATAGACAGACACTGAAAGACCGATATGTTATAATAAAATATGGCAACAAAGATGAAAACAATAGTCCGAATAATGTAAATAGTGTACATAATACCTCATCTCAGAAATATAGACAGTAACTGAAAGACCGATATGTTGTAATAAAATATGGCAACAAAGATGAAGACAATAGAATGATGATGGCAACAAAATCAAGACAATAGTCCGAATAATGTAAATAGTGTGCGTAATACGTCATCTCAGAAATATAGACAGATACTGAAAGACCGATATGTTAAAATATGGGAACAAAGATGTGGACAGTAGTACGAATAATGTAAATATTGTACATAATACCTCATCTCAGAAATATACACAGATACTGAAAAAACGATATGTGATAATGAAATATGGCAACAAAGATGAGGACAATAGTCCGAATAATCTAAATAGTGAACGATCAAAGAGTTTAGAACTAGAAAACAGAAGTTATTCAAATTTGTGTATCTGTTCTTATTTCCTTGACCTCTAGTTTTTTTTTAATGATCTCTTTTCCGTTTCATTTATTCTTGTCTTCGCAGTTGTGATGCGTCATCAGCGTAGTGTAGATTAACTTTTGTTAATTTTTGTTAATAACTTTGTTTGAAGGTGGCAACACTTTAGAGAGATCGTGTTCATAATGAGTGTACGTGTTGAAGCTAATGTAGACTGGGAAAAATTAGGACGTTGAATATTTATTTATGCAGTCTATAGATTTTACGACTTAACCGCGATTGAATAAACAACCAAGCAGTCACAAGTGTCAAGATGTTTCCGTTGATATTTTGGTTTGACCAATATATTAGGTTAAAAAGTCTGAAATATGTTTTGTGGTCGAGAAACAGGGAAAAGTAGTTGAAAGCCTTGGAGTAATGTTAACAATGCGTATGTCAATTTAAATGAATGGAAACCTACTAGTTGTACAAAAGATTTTATTATCATAAACGTAAGGTAATGAGAGACGAGTCGAAAATTTAGCTGGAAATCTTAGTCTTTCACCAAGTAGACCGATCAGCCATTGTTGTATTTCGATTCTGGTTGCGCGGATGTGCACAAAAATTGGAAAAAATTCGGATGTACTTTAAAAGACGAAAACGTCACGAGTAAAAAAAACACGAATCCTGTTACCTGCTATTTTAGTCCTGCTTAGTGGAGGGTATGAGATTTCATTAGGTCTTCGAAAATCGTACATTAAGCATATATATATGTATATATATATATATATATATACACACACACACACACACACATATATATATATATATATATATATATATATATATATATATATATATATATATATATGTGTGTGTGTGTGTATGCATGTGTGTGCGTGTGTTTCGCGCGGGTGTGTATATATATGAGTTGGGCACCTCGAGGCGATGTGATAGTTAGCAAGCTTGTCTCGCTAGAACAATTACGACTTAGTAGCGAGTTCGATCCTCAGTGGGTGCCCCATACTTTCATCCTTGTGCCACATCTAAGTTACGCTTGGAAAATCACTATAAGCATATATATATATATATATATGTCTCTCTCCCTCCCTCCCTCTCTCTCAATATATATATATATATATATATATATATATATATATATATATATTGAACAATAAAAAAATATTAAAAAATTAAAATCTTTAGACACACTGGGTTGTAGATTAATATTCTTTCGTTTTTTTTATTATTATCCCATTTAGATTCCTCGACTAGTTTCGGCCAAAATGGCCATCATCGGGAGAAGAAATATTTCTGCTTGCTGGTAGCAGTAAACTACTGAAATGAATGTCTTGATGGAGAAAATGAACTTTTGTCTGTAGTTTTCATTTGTTTTTTTTTAGTTTTTTTTTATATTTTTAACATGAATCTTTTAACATTTCTTGTGTTGGTCAAACAGTCTCTTTTAAGTTGTTATTTGAGATAAGAGCTGGATAGATACATGTTGCTCTGAATTCTCTGGTCAGTTTGGCAGTTTTATTGGACCTGGTGAGGGGACGTGTCTCTGTTTAGTGTTTGTGTGTGTCATTTGGTTCTTAGGGTGTGAGTGAGTATGATATGTGTAAGCGTGTGTATTGCTGTGGGTGTGTGTTATCATTTGGCTCATTAGGGAGTGAGTATGATGTGTGTAAGTGTGTATATTCGTGTGGGTGAGTGTATAAGTGTGAGGCCTACACACCTCCGTAAGCATGTCTGTCTTGTGTGGGTGAGAATTGTGGGTAGGTTTTGATTTGTTGAGTTATATATTCGTACTACTATCTATATATTGTTATATTTATAGTTTAGCCCGGCTGGATATTTTGTTTTTAGACATTGTATCCACTTATTTTCATGGGACTCTAAAATCTTTCTAATGTTATCTGCTCTGAACTTTTCTATTCTCTCAATTATAGTGAATTTGGCATGGGTTTTGAAATCGTGTTTTTCCAGGCGGAAATGTTGTTCTACAGGTAATAATTTTTCATGGGGAGTCGACTTAATTCGATTACGATAATTATTAATTCTGTAGTGAAAGGGCCATTCAGATTTTCCTACATATTGTTTCTGGCATAGTGTGCATTCTAGGAGGTAAATTATGTTATGACTTCTATAGTTAGAATCGTGGTAGATTTTGAAAGTAGATTTAGTGATTGAGCTAGTGAATGAATTCGTGTGTTTAATATGGTTGCAACTTAAACTTCTTTTGTTGTTACATGGTTGGGAAAATCCTGTTGTTTTTGTTCTTAGTTTATTACGGATTACTTTGTCCCCTGAAATGTGATTACTACCTATGATTTATTTCTTTCTTTTAGGTTCTTAGGTCTACGATATGCAAGAAGGCCGGGTTCCTTAAACAGTTTTTTTTAGTTCTGGTCTGGTGCTTCTGCTATTCATCTCAAGGTTCTTGACAAAATCCAAAAAATGATCTGCAATATAATCAGTCCTGACTTTCCATCTTGACTTCAGTCACTTTTTACAGACATAATATGGCTTCCCACTGTCTTTTCTGCAATCCTTGGTTATTATGATAAAGGCTTCAACCTGTTATTAGGTTGGTGCAAAAATAATGACGTAATAATGTCGTTTTTTGACGTTAAAAAATACGTCAAAAACGACATTATTATGTCATTATTTTTGCACAAACCTAATATATTATTTAAAATTTTAATAATCATAGGGAATGTATTTAACGATATCTATATGGCGTCATTGTGAAACCGCCTTCCTTGATTAGTGAACATGATCTGTACGTGACTGATTCGTGTATCATTAAGTGACTTACTCGAGTACAGGTCGCATGTACGCTGTCCACATTTTATTTTACCACAAGAACTACGATAAAAAATATAAAAGAAATAGATATTAATAATGCTATGTAATCATTTCTCTGCTGGGGTTCCTTGACGCATGAAAACTTATTTCACAGAGGTAAAAAGGTTGAGAAACGCTGTTCTAAACTATCAATTGATTCTATTCGAATTGTAGCACGTTTAAAATGTAGTCGGGTCACCAGAGGAAAAAATCTCATCAGGGCAGTTGCCATCAAAATATTTGAAGAAAAGGCAAAAGGGTAGCCACATCACGTTACTGAGATAATGACTGGAGTCGTGATGCCTGGTTAAGCCTTGAAATGTTTGCTTTTGATTCCACCTTTCCATGAATTATTTCAATGTCTTTCCTATAAACCTACCCGGCATGTGCCATGTAAGATCTATTTTCAAATCTAGTAACACGTTTAAAATCATGTAGTCGGTTCACCAGAGGAAAGCTTATTAGAGCAGTTGCCATGAAAATATTTGTAGAAAAGACAAAATGGAAGCCCCGTCACGTCGCTGAGATAATGACTGGAGTCGAGATGACTGGTTAAGCCTTAAAATGTTTGTTTTTGAGTCCATCTTTCCGTGAACTTTTTAAATATCATTCCTATAAACCTACCTGGCCTGTACCAGGTAATATCTAGTTGCCAATCTTATATCACGTTTAAAATAATGTAGTCCGGCCACTAGGGAAAAAATCTCATCGGTGCAGTTAGCATGAAAATATTTGTAGAAAAGACAAAGGGATGCCACGTACGTCAGAGAGAAAATAACTGAAGTCGAGATGCCTGGTTAAGCCATAAAATGTTTGCTTTTAGTATCTGCAATGAAACTATCTAAGAGTTCACTTACATAACAAACGATTATGCAATTATTTTACCCTTTTTATCAAGTCACCGAATAGCGGTAAGGTCGTCCCCAGTTTGGAGACCAAATATGCACAACTAATTCTCAGGATATTTAAAATGCTTCGATACTTTCCAGATGTCTTGCATATTTGCAAATCGCCCGTGCATTGAATACTGCTGCCGTATCTAGTCTTGTGCTTCTGCTATTCATCCCAAGGTTCCTGGCAAAACCCAAAGAAAGATCTGTAAAGCAATAGATCCTAACATGGCATCTCGAATTTAGTGACTTTCTCACCGATGTCACGTGGCTTCCTTCTGTCTTTTCTACAAATATTTCCATGGCAACTGCTCTGATGAACTTTGCCCACCTGGTGTCACAACTACATGAATGTAATTCTGCTACTAGGTTGTCATCTAGTTCCCACCCACTTACTGTTGAAATAGCTAATTGAAACCGCCACCCCCAACGCCTATGGAAAACCTTTCCGCTTAGTTGATTACCTGATAACTACAATATTCAAAAAATTTAAATACAATTTTAATCGCGATCTTCTATCTTCTTGAATCCCATTCATCTTTTGTTTTTCCCTCAATCCTCCCTATACTCAGTCTTTTCTCTCACTTTCACTCCCTGTAACCCGATGCGTACTAGTAGCAAATATATATATATATATATATATATATATATATATATATATATACATTCGGGCAAGCAACGAGATAAATTTCTTCAAAAAATAAAAAAAACATATGACAAAGTCAGATATTGTTTTTTCTTTTAATTTCCGATCCTGTCGTTAAAGAGAAAAGGTCACTCATCCAAACGATGACCTAGCTTTGGCAATACTTATCCGTGGTCCCCAGATTTCAATCTGGTATATCAATATCAGCAAGGAGGCAAACGTGCCATTGCGATATCACTGAAATGGAGCTTCGTGATAATTTTCCGTCTTAGATAATTGATGGACGTCAAAGTTATTTCAGCGTTCATTAATATTTCAAAACCCTAAGAAGAAAGTCAAGCCGGCGTTTATGCTTTTAATCAATAATCAAGATGTCGTCACAGACCACACAGCATTGAAATACTGTAAAATCACAAGGCATTCAGATGTGAATCTCTCTTTATCCTTCTTAGCTGATTTATTAGATGGATTTGAGAAAGAGCCTTATAGAAAGTATCCTCTTTTTTATTTCTCGCAATATAAACACACAATATAGTAATATTTGCCGTTTCCTTACAAGGAAACTTTTAGGATTCATTGACCGACCAGCCAGCACTGCTTTCGGCTGTAATTTATACATTTCTTCTCTTAAAACAATATTTTGATATCTGTCTATTTTTTTTATATTTGTCTATATTTCTTGGATGAGGTATTGTAACTATTACACTATTGTCTTCATCTTTGTTGCTATATTCTCAGGACGTTTTAGCCGTTGTACGCTCCGGCCTTCTTCAGGTGATTGGAATTTCGAAACAAAATGGTCCAGTGGATAAGCGCTGGTTGGAGTAATCCAGTGACTTGAACAAAACAGTTGTGGCCACGGCAAAAGTGAACAGAAAACTTGGAGAGTTTAGTTACTAAAGGGAAAATAACTGAAACTGAGACATCCGGAAGAGGCATGGCACGAGGAACTAGAACAATCTATCCCGGTGGTCGAAATAAAGGGTTTAGTTCGAAATTCCAATCACCTGAAGAAGGTCGGAGTGTATAACGAACGAAACGTCGTGAATATGAAAATAAATATGAAGACAACATTCCGAATGGTGTAAATTGTGGAAACAACTTTTTTAGGAAAACAATTTTCTCAAATCCAGTAACTGTTATCGTCTTTTCCGGTATTTTTTGTTCTTTCTAACATTATGGTGTGGAATATCCCCATCTTGATCATGGCATGATATTCTCTTTGAGTTACATGTGCTATCCATTTTGGTTGTTGCTGCTGTTGGTAGTCATCAAGTGATGTCGTTTCGGTTATTTGGTACTTTGTTTGTGATTCTGTAGCGCCAGTCTACAAGGTTCAAAGAGGGGTGATCTTTGCCACGTCTCTCAGTTGTCACTCGTTCAAACGTTTGTATACAGTTGCCGGTTCAGATATTTCTGACCAGGTTTAGCGCCATGCGTAACATTTATTTTTATGGTCGATTGTAAACAACTTGAAGACATAAGTGATCATGACTCTCCACATTTTCCTGTCTTTTATAGCTCTTAATAAATTTTTAATAATATTTTTTCATTAATACTGTTTTATCTCTCCTAAACCTTGCCATGCCATCCATATACTCACGCTCGCAGGGGTAGTTTATGCGTTATTTTCCTATGTCCCTCTTGTCTTCACTCTGTTCTATGAGTATTAGATTTTCCAATCACTCTTTCCTCATTATGTGCCCTATAAATTTTAACTGTTTCTTCCTGATGTTAGATATAAGTGCCCTTTTTGTTTCCAATTTGTCTAAAACTTTGTCGTTGCTCACATGTTCGATGCATGTTATTCTCAACATCCTTCTGTAGAACCGCATTTCTGTTGCTTCAGGTTTCTTCTTCATCTTTGAGAAGATTGTCGAGCATTCAATGCATATAGGTGAACTGACATTACGCAACTTTTCATTACTTTAACAAAAATCCTTAAAATCGGGAAATCAAAATGAATTAGCAAAGTTAATAGGTTAAGTAAAAAGTTTGTTCAATGCTTTATACATATATTGATAGATATATATACATCGGCAAACAGATTATATATATATATATATATATATAATCTTTTTAATCTATCTCATTTTTTAGTATAATTTATTATTTTTTAACTAGGTACTTAACTTTTATATGTATAAAAAAGTATTACCAGCAATACGTTTTTGAAAAAAAAAATATTACCAGCTATACGTTTCTTAAAAAGCAACCCAAAAAACTATTACCAACAATACGTTTTTGAAAAAAGTATATTACCAGCAATATGTTTTTGAAAAAAAGAAAAAAAAAACAACAAAAAAACTATTACCAGCAATACATTTTTGAAAAAAAATATTACCAACAATACGTTTTTGAAAAAAAACAAAACAAAAAAAAAACTATTACCAGCAATACGTTTTTGAAACAAAATATTACCAACAATACGTTTTTGAAAAAAACACACAAACAAACAAACAAACTCTTAACAGCAATACGTTTTTGAAAAAAACTATTACCAGCAATACGTTTTTGCCAAAAAAAAAATTATTACCAGCAATACATTTAAAAAAAAAAAAAAAAAAAAAAAAAAAACTATTACCAGCAATACGTTTTTGAAAATAATATTACCATCTATACAATTTTGAGGAAAAAATATATTTCCAGAAATAGATTTTTAACAAAAATATTACCAGGAAAAAATAGTTGTCGGCATTAAATGACCCATTGTGGTTGATATACCGTAAAACAAAACAAACCATATATATATATATATATATATATATATATATATACTGAACAATAAAAAATATTAAAAAATTAAAATCTTCAGTCACACTGGGTTGTATATTAATATTCTTTCGGTTTTTTATTATTATTTCATTTAGATTCCTCGACTAGTTTCGGCCAAAATGGCCACCATCAGGAGAAGAAATATTTCTGTTTGCTGGTAGCAGTAAACTACAGAAATGAATGTCTTGATGGAGAAAATGAACTTTTGTCTGTAGTTTTCATTTGTTTTTTTATTTTTTTTATCTTTTTAACCTGAATCTTTTAACATTCCTTGTGTTGGTCAGTCTCTTTTAAGTTGTTATTTGAGATAAGAGCTGAATGGATCTATGCTTATCTGAATTCTCGTGGTCAGTTTGACAGTTTTATTGGTCCTAGAGAGGGGATGTGTCTCTGTTAAGTGTATGTGTGTGTGTGTTATTTGGTTCTTAGGGAGTGAATGAGTATGATGTGTGTAAGTGTGTGTATTGCAGTGGGTGTGTGTTATCATTTGGTTCATTAGGGAGTGAGTGAGTATGATGTGTGTAAGTGTGTATATTCGTGTGGGTGTGTGTATAAGTGTGAGGCATCAACACCTTCGTAAGCATGTCTGTCTTGCGTGGCTGAGAAATGTGGGTAGGTTTTAATTTGTAAAGTTATATCTTAGTACAATCTATATTGTTAAATTTATGGAATAGTATGTTTTTAGCCGTTGTATCCACTTATTTTCATGGAACTCTAAAATCTTTCTAATGTTATCTGCTCTGAAATTTTCTATTCTCTCAATTATAGTGAATTTGGCATGGGTTTTGAAATAGTGTTTTTCCAAGCGGAAATGTTGTTCTACAGGTAATAATTTTTCATGGGGAGTCGACTTAATTTGATTGCGATAATTATTCTGTAGTGAAAGGGCCATTCAGATTTTCCTACATATTTTTTCTGGCATAGTGTGCATTCTAGGAGGTAAATTATGTTATGACTTCTACAGTTAGAATCGTGATAGATTTTGAAAGTAGATTTAGTGATTGAGCTAGTGAATGAATTCGTGTTTTTAATATGGTTGCAACATAAACTTCTTTTGTTGTTACATGGTTGGGAAAATCCTGTTGTTTTTGTTCTTAGTTTATTACGGATTACCTTGTCCCCTGAAATGTAAAATGATTTCTTTTAGGTTCTTAGTTCTACGATATGCTAGAAGGCCAGGTTTCTTAAACAATTCTTTTATGTCTGGTTTGAGATGTAGTATTTCCCAGCGACGTTTGATTATTTGGGATAGTGGAGGCAGAGTGGGGTTGAAAGTGGTTACTAGAGGAATGCGGCTAGATTTATTTTTAATCTTGTACATTAGGGTGTCTTCTCATTCTCTCTCTCTCTATAAAACACCTTAGGCAAGAAAAATCCCGATGGAAGAAAGGAAAAAGAAAGAATTGTTTTCCGCTAGCATGAAGTGGGAAGATCATATTGAATCCAATTCCTAGGTTTGCTACTAAGACATCTCATTCACTGTATCGTATTAGACACATTTCCTTTTTGCCAGAATCTATTTATAACCTGCTATTCATCCAGACCTTAAATTACGCTGTCATGTTTGCTCTTTGCTATATATATATATATATATATATATATTATATATATATATATATATATATATATTATAATTTTATCATATAGGCAAAACCATTTTACTCACTACAAAGATGCTACTTCGTTTTAGTGCATTTCAACTGCACTTCGACGGGTGAGAATCGAAAATGGTTATGAACAATGAAGAGGATTGTTCATAACAATTTTCAATTGTAGTGAGTAAAATGCTTTTGCCTATATGATAAGATTATAATAAATAATTATTGCTCTACTCTCGGTATCGAGCCCTCTTTTGGATTAATGCTGTGAACTTTGGAATATATATATTACTTTCGTTCTCATCGCATCGGATATATATATATATATATATATATATATATATATATATATATATATATATATATATATATATATATAATACTATGTGAATTAATTGAGAAAGTAACTTTAATAAAATAGAGAAATAACATATTAAATTATGTTTATTTTTCCCAAAAGCTTTACATAACGGTTCTAAAATGTCGCAAATCAGTGTTTTATATGGCCATCCCTACATTTAATGAGCATATGGACATATTTTGGCATAGATTCGGTCAGTTTCAGACACATGTTGCCCAAACCTTCATTGTGATACCATATCCGAATGACCACACAGACTAGCTTCTCCATGGTGGTACAGTCGTGTTTTATCAGCCAATACTGCACAACTTTTTAATGAGGTTTAGGACAGGGGAAATTCCTACTTGGTCCAACACATTTACACCCTCATTTTGTAAAAGATTCTGAATTTTTATAGATGTGTGGTAGGTAGTATTATTTTACTGAAAGGCACCATCTCTATCTGGGTAAAACTCTTCTATTGTTGGGAGCATATGAACTTCAAAAGATCTTCATATTTTGAGCTATTCATCATCCCCTCAATTATTCTCAATCTACCTAAACTATTTACATTAAAACCACCCTAGTACATTTTCTTAGGAACGTGTTTCAGCTTTTGTTCAATATGGCCATCCTTTATAAGCTCACCTTTGCTTCTCCGTACAAAGCGGAATCGATGACCTCTCACTTCAAAATGCATTTAATCCGAGAACAACATTTTTTTCCCAATCTTCCACCGTCCAGTCTTTGAGATTTTAGCCAGTGGAGTCCTTTAGCTTTCATTCTTTCTGTCAAAACTGTTTTTTTTTTATGTGGTTTTCTAGGTGGTCGCTCCATTTCAAGTAACCATCTTCTGACAGTTGTGTCAGATATGGAACCAATGGATTCCACTAAACCTGCTCCCATGTCTCTTCTACTCTTGCTCGCGATTTTAATACTTCTTCGTTTCTTTTGGTCGTTTTCATTTTTCTTTCATAACTTCACTTTCTCAAAATCTTATTGTGACCCAAAAGAGCCTGCCTTTTCGTAATGTGTCCAAAACTGGACTTGTTTTTCTTGAGGCTTTGGCTTATTTGACGTTCATGGAGCGCAATAACCAGTGATCGCTTTCTAAGATTTATATCTATTTTTATTTTACCTGTTGAAAGAAAATAATCAGGTTAATTAGTTCTGAAATCAGAAGCACTAACCTAAAAAAGACATTTAAAAAAAATTGATTCATAAACAAAACATTATAAATCACACAATTCTTAACTAAATACAAAGTTTAGTCCGAAATAAATACTAAATTATTAAAAATTATTTCAAAAGTGTTCTATAGTAACAGGTGTATGAACAATAATGGCTTCATTTGATTAGGAGTCATTAAACTATTGTGACGCTGTCACGCAGTGGTTTTATTGACTTGATTCTAGTGAAATTATTTTTTTTAAATTATCCGAGTGCTAAAAGTAACACTCTTTAAATCGAGGAAAATTGGGTTAAGGAAAACATTTTCTACGCTCTTTCTCTCTCTCTCTCTCTCATATATATATATATATATATATATATATATATATATATACAGTGGCCTATAAGTTATAGCCCCCCCCCGCTGATAAAGTTTTCCAAAAGATCAGTAGTTAGTTATACAGGCGATAACTACTGAAATGCTTCAAAATGTGTTTCGCAAGGGCAAAGATGGATTTGAAATCTGAAGGGACACAAATGGTGCATATGTTGAAGATTTTCAATAAAGTTTTGATGTAGGATTTATAAATTTATATATATATTGTGTGTTTAAGCAGCAATCCCTCATTTATACATGTTTAATTAAAGACGACAGACAAGGTACACTGATTAAGTTTTTTATTTAATTTTAAATTTGATAACAATTTCACTATTATAAAAGATATTTATGTAAAAATATCATTACGGGAGCAACGTAAAACTGAATATCGATATATTACAGAGCGTATCAACCCAGCTTATAGAGGATCAATCATAGTGTGCACCTCGGCGTGGTGTAATGATTAGCAAGCTTGTCTCATTAGATCTGTTACGACTGAAAAGTGAGTTCGATCTTCACAAAGTGCCCCATACTTTCGGCATTGTGCCACATCTAACCTACACTTAGAAAATAACCCCAGTCATTGTCTCCATGCTGTAGAATGCCATAAGCTGCAACACAAGACGATGTTGCAACAAAGTAAATCTCTACTCGGCATGATCTACAAGATGCTCGACAACATTCCTGGCCCACACGACTGCTATACATGTCACCTATTAATAACAATGTGGCCCAATGTGACGACACTTGACCTTTTGTCAATTAGCCGAACTACAACCCTCTTTGTGACGTTCAGTCCTAGGTATGACGATAAACTACATCCGGCAGCAAGACCTCTGATTGGGAGATTAAAGGTTTTGAGGAGCGTGGAACCGCCTTAATTTCTACTGTTCCCAGGTACACCCTTTAAAATGATAGGTATCTATCACTTCCCAGCTTTTTTGATTAGACAGTTGACGAGTTTCCAGTTTAAGAGAAAGATTGTAAACTGACACCAAATCAAAACACTAACCTAAAATCTAGTGTCGTGTTCTTAAATAGCCTCTTTAGATCAACACATCTACTAGATTGGCATATAGGTCCCACCTGTTCACTATTGAAATAGCTAAATGCAACCGTCACTTTTACTCCAACGGTTTCTTTTTCCTCGCACTTCCCACTTTTTTCTTTTTTTTTTTTTTTTTTAAGCATTTCACCCCTAGCAAGGCGGGAAGCCACTAGTACGCAAGGGGTTATAGAGGATTTGGAGCGAGAGCAGGTAGGAATGTATGTATTTTATTTTTGTATTTTTTTAAAGATGAAAGTTAACTTTCTAATTAGGGTTAGGCGTTTTTTTTTTTTTTTGGTTATTCTTTCATTTTCATTTGTTAATTTTTTTTTTTTAAGAAGAAACTTCTTAACTTTAGGTGTTTTGTTTTCTTTTGTTATTCTTTTATTTGTCGATGTTTACATATATTTGAAAGTTAACATTATTCATAAATTAAGTACAAAAAAAAAAAAAAAATTAAAAAAAATCGCTTTACGGAAGCGCGTACTAATTTCCGAAAGAAAATAATTCAGCAGTAAATGACGCTCGGGTGTTAAAATGAAAATTTACCAATTCCACAAACACTGTCCCTTTATTCAATATTGATATTTTTCCTTACTTTTGTTTTATTACTTTAGTATTTAAATGCTTTTTTAACTTAACTCCCATTTCAGCTTCCCGTCTGTAAGTGTCTTCTTAAGTAATAAGTTAACTACATCATTCATTTTGAGAACAGGATAAATTAATGATTAATGTCACTTGTAAAGTTGTATTAGCGGAAAAGAGTGAACTTTTAGTCTTAACAGTTGCTAATCAAATTCATTACAAAACTCACCTATCGATAAAAAAAAAAAAAAACAATTGTTTTTCTCGGGTTAAAGTATGAATTTTAATGGTTTGTGATCGGATTTTCTTCCCTAACAAAAAAAAAAAAAAATAGTGCCCTTTCGACCATCTTCAACTATTGCGTGAAAAGTGAAAACATTTATATACTTTTTAAGTTTTTTTCTTGAGCGCAAGCGGCTGTAGTCACGCCAGTACTAATAATAAATAAATAAATAAATAAAAAAAAACAAAAGAAGAAGAAAAAAAAAATCTCCCTCGTCTAAGTGGACGAGAGAGAGAGAGAGAGAGAGAGAGAGAGAGAGAGAGAGAGAGAGAGAGGGAGAGAGAGAGAGGGAGGGAGAGAGAGAGAGGGAGAGAGGGAGGGATAGAGAGAGGGAGAGAGGGGGAGAGAGGGGGAGAGGGATACCTGTTACTGGCATTTAGGATTTATGTTTCTAAAAGTAAAGGATAAGTTTCATTACGTCTGTCCGAAGTTGTAACGGATTTCAAAACACGGTAAGTATTATGTACCTCTTGTTTTGGATCATGTATATTCCTAATGTATGTCTAGCAGACATTTTTACGTCCACATGTCATTTGTTTTAAACATAAATTCTTTAAGAATGGATTCAATCAGTGGTGTAGTTTTTGCTGTCCCTCAAGTTCGACGCCTCTCCTAGAAGGAATACAATATTGCAGAGCACATTAACCCTCTTTATATATCTATATATATATATAGAGAGAGAGAGAGAAAGAGAAGAAGGCTTTAATTATCCATTTCATTTAAAATTGTTATTTCGTGAATATTGAGATGTTAAATTAATGAAACCTCCTCAGCAATCCAGTCAGCGATGTAATTAGCCATCATTTTTTAAATATTTTTTTATCCATTTCCTAAAATCAAATTCCCTTATGATGCCAGGTTTTTTTTTTCTGTATTTCTTTTACAACGTGGTATATAACTCCTCACTGATAAATTAATTTAAAAAAAAAAATAAAATCGGGGATATTGGGGGTGGGGGGGAAAAAAAAACGGAAATTTTTTTTTCTAAACCTTGAAAACATTAAAAACTTTTTACGATGAAAGATTTTTTTAATTTTTTTTTGTTATACCCTCGGTTTTATTTAAAAAGAAAAAAAAAAGAAACACATTGTATTTTTAATTCACAATTTATCAGGTTTTTTAATATTTATTTCAATTTCAACAAGTGCGGAGTCATGCCACTTTAACACAAACACGAATCGTTTTTCTTTTAAAAATGTAAAAAAGAAATACAATGTCTTAAAATTATTTTATTTTACGTAGCTGGAGTTTATTACTAGCAAAGAAAGTAGTAGAAAGAGTCCGAAAATTAATTTTTAAAAACTGCAATAAATGTTATACTTTTAAAATTTTTTAATTCTTAGTCTATTTTTTTTGCTTAATTTTAAAAATTTTGCTACAACTTTTCTGAACAAAAAAAAAAATTTGTATTGTTTACAGTTTAGAACTTTACACGCAATTAATTCTACAGACATTGTTTATTAATATTAAGTATCTACTTAACTTAATTCCCTTTTTCAGCTTCCCGACCGTGTATTTCCGCCATTCAGTTTGAGCATAGAACGACACTTGTAAAGTTGAAAGGAGTTAACAGTTGCTTATTAATTTACAAAGGAGAGCGAGGTGGAAATAATTGTTATTTCAAAAATTAAGTGTTTGTGTTTAGGATTCCTGATATTTCAAAATTTCATTATAAAAAAGAATGGGATAACTTACATTAACAACACAGACACTCGGCCCCCAGAGTGAAACAGTAACTCGGTCATTCTTTGCTTTTAAAAAAAAAAAAAAAAGATAAGAAGTTGTAAATGGCTTAAGAAGAATATCCTGGTTGAGCTGAAACTTATATCTGTCACACCCTACTACTTTAAAAATATTGCTAATGCCCAGCTGTAGTGGAGGGAAAAGAAATTATTTCTTTTAGGTCGTTCTTGTTAGTGGGTTTACGATAAACTTTAGTTTTAAAGTCTGATTTGATTTTAAAAGGTATTATTAATTAGATGTCGAAATTTGTTTATTTGAAATTCATGTGTCATTCATTACGCACTAGAGGTTTTCTTTTTTTTTTCTTCTATTTAATTATGAGTTTTTTTTTGTTTTTTTTTTTTTTTTTTTTGACACAATCATTCCAAATAGACGTCAGCTAATCGGGAAAAGTCGAAATTAAAAGAACAGAGTTCACATACAGAAACTTACACGCATGTAATTCTACAAACGTCGCTTTATTGATATTTTTCCTAACTTTGTTTATTTTTTTATTTTTTTTTTTTTTTTTTTTTTTTTTTTTTTTCGGCTTCCTAACTGTAAGTGTCTAAGTAAGTTTAATTTACCGTCCAATATAACCACAGAATTATAACGACACTTGTTCTTGTAATACAGTAATAATAATAGTCACTGGAAAGGAGCTAGCAAATTCATTGCAAACCCACGAGGAAACTCTAGGAAAATATTCTGGTTTTAAATTACAGTGTAAAGAGAACCGGAGAAGAAGTCTCTTATATCCAGTTATTTTGTTTAGGTAAGTATGGGAATAATTTGGGACCAGAGAAAATATCTCTTCTATCCGGGTCTCTCATATCCGGATTACACTGTTTCTGCAAAGGGTTGATAAGTCGTAAAAAAGGGAATCTATCAATTTCCAGATTATAATTTTTACAATGATTTAGATAAAATTGTCCAAATGAACACTGCTTATTATAAAGAAGCAGTGTTAATTACATTTTCCGGACTGATTTAGTGTGTGGAATCTTCCACATTAGCCTTTAATCTCCTTCAGAAAAATGTATTCTTCTCTTAGGTACCTTCCACGAAATCGCTAAAAAAAAGAGCATATTATAGTCTGATGAAAAAGACGCCAAACTTTATGAAAACAAAATTTTATCGTCTAAATGCTTATGTTTTTATGAAGAGGATAGACCAAATTTTTTTTTTTAATTATGTAAAAAAACATTTTTCCATCTTTTTAGAATATTCTAAATTTTGATTTAAAAACTTTGTTTATCTTTGTTGCAACAAGGGGTACGGTAGTAAATAATATCATAGATAATTTTTAGCGCGTTTTTTTGTATTTACACACATTAATTTGGAAAATCTTGCAAAAATAAAAATAATTGTCAGATGTTAATGAAACTTTCAGGAACTATTCACAGATGATCGAAATTATTATAAATATGTTGTTTTTTTTATAAAAGTCATGGCAGAAATTTTTTTTTTCATTTTTATTAGCACCCCATAACTAATTTTATGAAAAACTATAGAAAATCGATCGCGCCGCCCCTTACAGATTGTAATAGTTAAAAGCACAAGGCTTTGAAGAATGCAAATCATGTATTTTTTTTTTTTTTTTTTAATTGTGGCCAACGTACCTGAAAATCAGCTCTGAATTGTAACATACAAAACTCAAAACAAATATATTATTTAATTTCAAATGCTTTTATTTGTTTTTATGAATATGGACAATATTTTCTGAAAGCAAAATTTTTTCAATGAATTTTTAATACAATTATTTGTTATTTCTTTTAATTATAATAGATTTTTACATTAAGTTTTTAAAAATATTGTTAAAAAATTAGTTCAACAATTTTATATTTTTAAAAACTTAATGTACTCAGGTACCTTCACGAAAATGTAAACAGAGATAGCATGATGAAAAAGACGCCGAACTTGACGAAAACAATTTTTTATCGTCTAATGTTCATATTATTATTAAAGAGGAAAGATCAAAGTATTTTTGGGGTATTTTTTTACATTTTTTAATCGTTCCTAGCACGTCCGAAATTTTCGTTAAAAATTTTGTTTTTTGTGTCAAAAAGGACAGATAATCATTTTCAATCATTTGATAAAAAGATGAAAATCTGATTTGATATTCTTTTAAAAATCAATTATCATTTTTTCAAAACTGATTTTAATAAAATTAGAAATTATAATGTTTATTTAAAATATTTTGAACCAAGCTTAACTTAGCTTCTGCGCCGAAAAAATGTAATTTGAAAATAAAACAAAGCAGGTCATAACCTTTCGCGTCTTTGACAGGTGATGACAGCTGTGATTCATGACGTTTAGATAACTTACGGGAGGATAATTCTTTCTACGGATGGAAGGAAGTGAAATTATTTAGATTTAAATGAACAAATTATTTAACTCGTTACTTTTAAGGAAAACTTTCAGCGCTCTAATTTTTCATTTTTTTTTTTTTTTTTGTACTTAGCTTTCATCTTTACGTTTACGATGTTTTATGGAAAATATAAAGAAATTAAAAAATAAGACTGTTAAGAGTGAGATTAAATTTCATAAGAAAGAGGTATCTATTATACGTACCTTATGAATTTTTATCGGAAGTGTACATAAAATACTATAATTTTATGTACATTTATTACATTTTACTGTGTTATTTGTATTTCCATTTATTTTGTTATTAATTTTGATATTTCATTTATGGAAAAATGACATAACTGAGATTAAAATCAAAATAAGATCATATAAATTAAAGTTTAGCAGTAGTTAAATTTCATAAGATGATACTGATACTTATAGGTACCCTTCTCAGTTGAAATTGAAAAATCAAATTAACTTCTCCATACGTGTTTCGCAAAAGTAAAGGCCTTGAGAGCGGAGAACAATGCTGAACTCAAATAATGCAACTAAATTGTATGCTGGTTGATCTTCCGTACTTTATAATTACCGCTCGATTATAAGCACAAAAGTTACATTTTTTAATTATGTTGGCTAATCCGATTGGTCCAAACGATACAATTTTCAAAGCGCTAGACAATGACAATCTCATCTGGACACAATTCTCAATTTGCAACAACACGTTGATGTACGCAGATAGTTGTTATACCTCAATCTCTACGTACAGATATGCTGAAAGAATTTCATACCAGTCATCCTGGAATGTCTCGGATGAAATCACTTATGCGTGGTTATGTATACTGGACAGGAATGGACAAGGATATTGAAGGTTTTGTAAGACTATATAGAGGTTGTCAATTGGCTGCAAGGGCACCTCCGGTCAAAATGAATCCTTGGCCGAAAACGGATTTGCCGTGAGCATGTCTACATATAGACTATGCAGAACCAATTAATGGGTACTATTATTTGATATTGGTGGACTCTTTATCGAAATGGCCTGAGGTAGTCAAGTGCAAGCATCCTACATCTAGGAACACCATCAGTGCATTGGATGAAATTTTCAGTCGTTTCAGGGTTCCCAGGACATTGGTTAGCAACACTGGTATGGCGTTCACAAGTATGGAGTTTAAGGATTTCTGTACTGCCTTAGACATTGAACACATAACTACACCAGTGTGTCATCCCAGGTCGAACGGTCAAGCCGAGAAATTTGTTGACACTTTTAAACGTGCTTTACGTAAAAATCAAGGTATGGACACGGAAGAAAGAACTATTCAGAAGTTCTTAGCAATCTATAGGGTAACTCCTAATGAGAACAATGATACGAAAATGTCACCGGAGGAAATTATGTTCGCAAGGAAAATTAGATCAATTTTTGATAGATTGTTACCCCTATCAAAAAAAAAAGTTGCTAAGAAAGAGGAAAAAGTCAACATAAAAAAATACACTTCAGGAGACAAAGTTTTTTTTTTTTTAATTTTCAAAGTGGAAAAAGCTATTGGATGGATGGCATAATCCAGAAAAGGATTGGTAAAGTGATCTACATGATTAAAAGTAAAAAAATTTACGTGTAAAAGACACATCAATCAGATTAGACCACGATATGGTGAAGAAAGTGAAAAAAGCGAAGAAGAAATTCCGATGGAAGTGCTATGCGATACTTTTAACATGACACTACCCAATAGTGTATATGAACCTGTATCTCGTGGACCAGCCTTACGGGCTGAAAAGCGAAAATTATCTTTGCCAAAAAAGGATCTAATTGTGACTTCTAAAAGAAGGAGCACACGGGAAAGAAAACCAATGGAGCGTTTTAGCCCGGATCCAAAAAGACAACATTAGAAGCAGAAATTTTCAAAAGTGAGAATTTCAGCTTCGTGGGGAGGTGCTGTGATGATATAACCCAACTTCCCCATTCACGATAATGGATGGACTGGTTGCCGATTAAGTACGACCACAGCGGACAGTCAGGGGGAACTTCGTTTGTAACACCTATTGAGGTTAGGATACTCTCGACTCTGTCTCTGTACTTGTCTGCATGACTCGATTCAGACAGTCAGCCATGGGATTTTGAAGTCAGTCCGTCGCTCAACTCTTGAACGACAGATCGATTGAAATCTCTGCATTCAGGCGGGAGGAACCCGAAAGAGGCTACGTTTATACGGGTTCAATGGGCATATTTTTGGCCGAGGCCACGGGCTCAGAGAGCCCACATTAAAAAGGCCTTGTGCCACATGACGCCCATGTGGGTGGAGTGACTGAATATCGTCAGCCATGGGATTCCAACAAGATGCTACCAAACTACACACGTGACAATTCACTGACTCACCACATTGAAATCTCAAACTTTCATCAACCATTGTCTGCATGTTAACCAACATCTACAGTTGACTTGGGAAGTAAAACAATTTCACTACTAAAAAGTAATTGGATATTTCACCAACTTAGCCTACACAGACAGAAACAAGCAACTCTTGATAACATTTATTCTTACTTTTAAATTACACACGTACACACACTGATAAATGAACGAACACAAATAATTTCTTTCCTTTCAGAAACCAAATCATTTTAAATTTCTTAATCAAAAAGTGCCAACATTTTCTTAACATTACTGCACAAACATTCCTTATGACATTAATTATCTTAATTATCACAACAACAAACATTGTAATTGTTATATATTTTATTTAGGTACCTCAATGAAAATCAATAAAAAGAGCATAGCATGACAAGAATGGCCTTAAATTTGATGAAAAAAAAAATTATCTGTTTAAGTATATATATATCATTATTAAGAAAATACCAAAGTATTTTTTGATTATTTTTTTTTTTTTTTTTTTTTAATTTTTTACTCATTCTTAGCATGTCCAAAATTTTAGTTAAAAATCTTTTTTTTTTTTTTTTTTTTTTTTTTTTGTCAGTGAAATTACTAAAAAAAATCAGCTATTTTTTAAATTTTGTAAACTCAGTTAAAATCCTAGTTTAAAATTCTTCCAAAAATCAATTATACTTTTTCAAAATTTATTTGACGAAAATTAGCAAATTTAAAGATTATTTAATATATTTTGAAAAAAAACTCTTGCTTACTTTCTTCGAAGAAAAATGTTGTTTAAAATAAAAAGGAGGCGATCCTGACATTGTTGGTCGTTGACAAGTGATGAATGATTGTTGTCATCACATATCGACAGCTAACGTGAGATTCGAGTTATCATACAGAAGGACATAATTGACTAACGTTTTTTTTTTTTACATAAACCAGCTTATGTAGTACCTCGTAATTATTAAAGTAAAAAAAAACCTTTCAGCATTCCAATTTCTTTTATTTTGGTTTTTTACTGTAGCTTACACCATATGTTTGTTGATACTATCTGTAGAAATTATAAATACTATAAATAAATTAAAATACAAGTGCTGTACAGTTTTTTGAGGGCAACTATAGCCCCCGCCTAAAGTCAATACAGATCTGCTATGATAAAACATTTCTATCCCAAGTAAAAAATCATCACAAACATATCAAAAGTTATTTTGTTACAATTTGAACTAAAAAAAAAAAAAATTGAAAGATGACTTTTATCATCATCTGAACAAAATATCAAGGAAACTTTTGATCTGCACCCCATGAAACTAGGTATTTCCTGAAAGTAAAGAATGCTCTTTCATTTCTAAGGGAAATTGGTTGGTGTAAAATGATTATAAAAACTTTTTTGCAGGGCATAAAATATGAAAAAATAGTTAAAATTGCTATTTTTGAACACTGGAAACTAGGATTTTTTTAATGTTTTTATTTTTTTTTTTAAATCATCGATAAGGAAAACAGTGTTGAAATTAAGCCAAAATTGACTGTGTAAATATAAAAGTGGACACTTAGAGGCAATAGTCTGTTTCATGCTATATACAATCGTCAGGCCACGTGTGCATCCGGACAATACCAAGCTATCAGCTTGTAAAAAAAAAAGAAATCTTTTTTTTTTTTTTTTTTTTTTTTTTTTTTTTTTACATCTATGTATGAACAATGGCTTGATGTATTTTTGTTTATTAACACCTTTTGAGCAGGGTGATGACAACAACACTTAAGGATAGAACTAAAAACAGTTTGTTTGAAATAAGAAATTCACATAAAATTGAAATAAAGACGACTTGCTGAAAACTGTAAAACAACTTCAAAAAATTGAAATTGCAATGAAATATGTAAATGAAATAAATGATACTTTTAAAAATGTAATGTTGATGGGGGAAAATGGCTTAGGATGATGTTCAGATCTTTTAATGAGTAAAAAACGCTAATTCAAAATGTTCAGCATGTATTTTGCACAAAGAATTTGCAATGATGTAATCTATGTTCAGCGGAGAACACTTACACTCAAGCCACGTGACATTTTATTGCTTGTGACCTTCCGTACTTTTTAATTACTGTGGATCTTCTGATTGGTCAAAACTATACAATTTACAAAGTGCCAAAAAATGATCTATCTCATAAGGACACTTAGGCTTTTAACTAATTTTATAATATTTTAATAACTTATTGTAAAAATCTATTATAATTAAAGAAATAACAAATAATTGTATTAAAAATTCAATTTTCATTGAAAAAATTTTTTGCTTTCAGAAAATATTGTCCATATTCATAAAAACAACAAAAAACAAATAAAAGCATTTTTGAAATGAAATAATATCTTCATTTATTGAGTTTTGTATGTTACAATTCAGAGCTGATTTTCAGGTATGTGGGGTCCAATTAACAGAAAATAAAACATGATTTGCATTCTTCAAATGCTTTTAACTATTGTAATCACTAAACCCAATACAATCAAATTTTTAATGTTTCCATAAACTTAGTTATGAGGAGGTAATAAATATAAAAAAAAAAATTTGCTATGGTTTTAATAAAAAAACAAACAAAAAAAAAAAACAATTTTGATCATTTGTGAATAGTTTTTGAAAGTTTCATTAACCTCCGACAATTATTTTTATTTTTGCAAGATTTTCCAAATTAATGTGTCATACAAAATAAAAAAAAATGTACTAAAAATCATCTGTTATTTACTAGTTCCACTGATACAAAGAGAAACAAGGTTTCTTTTTTAATCAAAATTTAGAATGTTCTAAAAAGAAGGAAAAAAAATTAAAAAAATAATTTAAAAAACTTAGGTCTTTCCTCTTCATAATAACATAAGCATTTAGATGATAAAATTTTGTTTTCATCAAGTTTGGCATCTTTTTTTCTCAGACTATTCTCTTTTTTTAATGAATTCGTAGAGGTACATAATTTTATTGTTTGTATAACCTATATTTTGTGGGATACGGATGCTATCAGCACGCATAAGCTTCATCTTAATTTTGTCTTCTGATATCTTTCACTCCCCATTTCATATGTGCAACTTTTACTTGGACATCATCTTACTTGGTTTTCAGTTTTAGTTTTCTAATTTTACTTCTATTATTTATCTAATTAAAATTCCTTCATTTATGTTTGATATTATCATTATTGTACTTTTTATTTATTATTTGTATTAAATAACTTTTTTTTTTTTTTTTTTTTTTTTTTTTTAATTAAACTAATTTGAAACTGGGCTGATTTGACCTGCCCAACATAACAGGCCATATCAGTCAATTTTCCGCTAAAGGGACAAGGGTGAAGAAGAATAATAAAAAAAAAAAAAAAAAAAAAAAAAGTGAATGAGAAAATTTGTGCCAAATTTCAAGTAATTTGGTGTTGGTGGGTGCAGATTTCAACTTTTTGCTGGTGTTTTGACATCAAGAGGCAGCTGAAATTTCTGGGTCACATAATGAGAAAAGGGAGGCTTGGTGAATCTGATACGCACAGGTCGAATACAGGGAAAGAAAGACAAGGGAAAGCAACGCATGACAGAACATGGCATAAAGAATGTAGCAAAGGGACAAAAATTGAGAGCTACAAGGAATAGGGGGGAGTGGAGAGCCATGATCTTCTATGTCCTGAAGGGACACTTCACATAAAAAGAAAAAAAAAAAGATTTCCTTCTTTCCTTTCTATATCCTCTCTCTCTATCTGTCATTTAAAATTAATGTTGCCACTTACTGGTAGGTCACACCGATTCAAAAATTTAAGACAGTGTGCCAAACAATTTTTTATTATCTTTTTTTTTTTTTTTTTTTTTTTTTTTTTGTAAGGAACAGTTAATGTGGCATTTAAATAAAAAGCTTACATTTGTGTTTTGTTTTTATTAAGGTTCATGTATTCAGCAAATGCAGCATGTATATAAGAAAAAAAAAAAAAAAAAAAAAAAAAAATATATATATATAATATAATATAATATAATATATAATATATAATATATATATATATATATATATATATATATATATATAAGCATTTGAAGGATCTCTTACTGTTTAACAAGTCGATACTTTATCTTTTTTTTGCTTCAAACTAATTGATGATTAAAATCAAACTGACTGAATATTCTCTTATTATTTTTCAGATAATATTTGGAAATGTTAAATTCATCTAACCAGGAGTGTAGGTTCCTTTGTCCTGAGCTTCAGGAAATGCAAAGACACAACTCTTTTAACTGGAAGCGTTGTTGGATTGTGGCTGCAATTATTATTATTATTATTATTATTGTTATTTCTCTATTTGTTCTCTTAACTTACTATAGATTCAATTCTGCAAAACCAAATGAGACACAATACATGATGTATGCATATAAATCCCATGATTGCAACGATAATCTCACTTTACCGAATCACGTGAAAAAGTGGGAAATAAATTTTAATATCACAGGGCTTAATTCAGATGCCTATGTCGTTATAGGAACAATATTTGATGAACCATATACTTTCGTAAAACAGCGTCATCTGTGCATTACATTTCCCTGCCATATCAAAAGAATCGGTTTCAAAGACGGTGATGAAATTTTCGTATCTGTTACGTCGGAGAAAAAGATAAGTTGTGAATGGATCCTAAAAGAAATAAAAAATGATTAAAGGAACAATTCTTTTAAGCGCTATACCAAGTGAACACAAAATCAACGATAAAATGCAGAATCTACACAAACAATAGACCTTCTTCACTGTTAAGAATCGCAAGGTATAATTTCCCCAATAATCCACAGTACTGATTGCTTAGCCCATCTATAAAGCACATAGATAAATGAGAAAGGCTATACTATAACGAGCCTGCGAATATTCTAAGAACTGTACTGGGATCAACCAAATGAGGGAATACAAAAGTAACCATCCATTGCTTCTCTAAAAGAAAAACGAATGCACCTTTATGCAATTTCACATCTTCAATTTTTACTCTTCGATTCTGCGGTAGCTTGTGAATTGTTTGGTATATTACTACTGTGATAACTTAGACTTTTGATAGAAACAAAACCTGGTCTGTCTAGAGATGACGGAGTTACCATCCTGTATAATAACAACAACTCATGAAATACAGATTGCCTAAGAAAACAACTTAATAAATCTTTCAAGTCTCAGGGACTAAATATCACCACTAACATCAATGCTAAGGTGATTAACCTTCTGGACACCTCTTTCAGCCTATCCAAAGGGGAATGTGCAATCCTTTCACTAAAGAACTTTATAATCATAAATATATTAACAAGGAATTCAACCATTCCCCAGGAATTTTAAATACAGTGTAACCCGGATATAAGAGAAACCCGGATATAAGAGACTTCGTCCTGACAACTCTCTTATATCTGGGTTACACTGTAATTTGCATAAATCAATGCAAAATAGGTTCTCTACTAACTCTAGTAATAAAAATATTTTTTACAAATATAAAACTAAATATGTAAATGCACTAATAAAAATCAAAAACAAAGTTAATCTAAGACACCTTGACAAAATGCATAAGTACAGAAAACGCAACATAATTTGATATAACCCACTGTATATCAGTAAAATATCAAACACAACATAGGTAAAATTTTCCTCAATTTAATCTGCAAGCATTTCAGAAATATTCGATTGCTCAACAAAATTTTCCACAAGAACAACATTAAAATTAGTTGCAGTTTTACAACAAAACAAAAATTCAGCAGTATATAAGACAAGATAATAATTTAATATGAAACAAATGTTTAAATAACTTTAATAGTAATGGCAGTACTGAAAAAATTGTATTTCACAAAAATATAGTACTTGCCCATTTAATACTAAAAGCATGAATAAAGGTTATTTACAAAGCTACTACTGAAAATAATGGCAAAACTAATTTTATTTTCATTTCACTGTTAACCAATGAAGAACCTATCATTACCTTCATAAAATGACTCTTACCAATAAGCAATATTCAAATACCACGGCGCTTTCCAAATCTTTCTGGGAAATTAAAGATAACTATACACCTGTAGTAAATTGGGATCTCATCATTATAACAAAAACCTTTTTACCTCAACAAAGATAATGTATTCTAGACTTATTAAAAAAGGAAAAAAAAAACTATTCTCAAATATATCATTTATGATTACATGCAAACACAGAAGGATGTCTTATCTGAAATATTTCAATGTTGCCGAGAACAATTAACGTATCTCTATAATACTCCAACTGACCTACCTCTAATATTTTAAAATTTTTTTCCATATCCAGTTACCTCCATTATACCATCCAAGCGATTAAAGGTTTTTTTTTTGACCTCGTGTTCCTTTTTTGTTTTATTACATTTATTATTTAAATTTTTTCTCTACCCTATATTCTTTTTTTGCCTACCTTCACTTTATATTTGATACCTACCAACTTGATTTTAATTTGTATTGCAATAATTTAACCATTGATTCAATATCTCTATCAATAACTATTTTTCTTTTGAACAATAAAAAATATTAAAAAAAAATTGAAATCTTCAGACACACTGTTGTATATTAATATTCTTTTGTTTTTATTATTTCATTTAGATTCCTCAACTAGTTTCGGCCAACATGGCCATCATCAGGAGAAAAATTCTGCTTAGTAGCAGTGAACTACAGAAATGAATGTCTCGATGGAGAAAATGAACTTTTGTCTGTAGTTTTTATTTGTTTTTTTTTTTTATTTTTTTTAACATGAATTTTGGTCAGCTCTTGTGTTGGTCAAACAGTCACTTTTAACTTTTTGTAATTGGGAATGTTTTGTTGGTTATTTTAAAAACTAAGCCATAGCTGAATTGCATATATTTAGGATGGCGTTATCGCTAGTAGCAATCAATGAAAGTGTTTTGTAAATTAATAAATTAAGAGATGGAAATTTCATATGTTGAATACATAAGTTTTTTTTTTTTTTTTTTTTTTTTTTTTTTTTTTTTGAAACAATAAGTTTTAATTTTGAAATTAAGATATAAGTATAAATGTATATAAAAGTACGGGATATTGATATAAAGTTATAAGCAAATTTGTAACAATGGTTGGACTATACAACCAATAGAATAAGTATGGGTTTAAATCAGTTTCTCTGAAAGTATAATTAGTATTATATGTGCGCAAAAATACATTTCAAAAATCATAACCAGATTAGTGGAGAGGGGTATAGAAGAGGGGGTAGAAAGTATATTAACTCGCCTCCTTTGATGTAATTTCTACTGTCTTACATTAACTATTAAGTGTATTTTCACCAAAGTCAATTTTTTAAAGGAATTTTAAATATATATTTATATGAAAAATTATCTTTTAAAATGGATAAATAGGATTTATTTCTATTAAATCAAATTCTTTCCTGGTTTCTATGCATATTTTTAGTTCTTATGTGCACACAGTCAACTATATGAAAAGCAGGGCTATTCATTAGTTGTAAATATAATAAAATAATTTTTTTTGTGTATGAATACTTGTTTCTTTCCAGTGTGTGTGTGAACTTATGCTCTGAATAACTAGCCTAAAACACGCATATAAATTTTAAAATCCATAACCCATTTACATAGTTTTAATTACCCACAAAAATTGATAACCCTTTATGAAGTCGTCAAATAACAAAAGTTACGGCCTTTTCATATACACAAATCCCTTTCATAAAGAGATATAATAAAAGAATAAAATAAAAATAAATTAATAAATCTCCGTAGACGCTCAAGCCAGACTATGCGAAAACTTCCTCCGTCGTAAATTTAGCCACCCCCACCTTACCGTGACCCGACATCTATAAAAGTAACTCTATACTGATACAAATTATTAACACCCCACCCCTGCCGATTCCAAAAAATCCGCCCTTGATGTTACCATGGAAATTTTTGATTTCAATTCTGACCATACCATTAAAACTCGTAAACTTCAGAAATAAGTCATTCCCAAAAAATTTCGCTTGAAGATGGAACAGAGCCTGCTTTAACTCAAGTTAATTCAAATATTATTTTGAAGTTTTCGGCTGTTGTTTTGAAACATGAGACCTCTTATGTAGCGTGTTGGAATCATATTTTTAAATAAATAATTATATTTATGCTCTACTTTCGTATCGAGCACTATTTTCTAAAAATAATTACAAAAATACTAAGGAACTTTGGATTATTTACCAAACCAGTTTCTTTCCTATTTTCTACAATATTTTCACATATATTATAGTTATATATATATATATATATATATTATAGTTATATATATATATATATATATATATATATATATATTATAGTTATATATATATATATATATATATATATATATATATATATATATATATATATATATATATATATATAGTTATATATATATATTATAGTTATATATATATATTATAGTTTTATATATATATTATAGTTTTATATATATATATATATATTATAGTTTTATATATATATATATATATATTATAGTTATATATATATATATATATTATAGTTATATATATATATATATATTATAGTTATATATATATATATATTATAGTTATATATATATATTATAGTTATATATATATATATATTATAGTTATATATATATATTATAGTTATATATATATATATATATATTATAGTTATATATATATATATATATATTATAGTTATATATATATATATATATATTATAGTTATATATATATATATATATATTATAGTTATATATATATATATATATATTATAGTTATATATATATATATATATTATAGTTATATATATATATATATTATAGTTATATATATATATATATTATAGTTATATATATATATATATATTATAGTTATATATATATATATATATTATAGTTATATATATATATATATTATAGTTATATATATATATATATATATTATAGTTATATATATATATATATATTATAGTTATATATATATATATATATATTATAGTTATATATATATATATATATTATAGTTATATATATATATATATATATATTATAGTTATATATATATATTATAGTTATATATATATATATATATTATAGTTATATATATATATATATTATAGTTATATATATATATATATATATTATAGTTATATATATATATATATATATTATAGTTATATATATATATATATATATATTATAGTTATATATATATATATATATATTATAGTTATATATATATATATATATATTATAGTTATATATATATATATATATTATAGTTATATATATATATATATATTATAGTTATATATATATATATATATATATTATAGTTATATATATATATATATATATATTATAGTTATATATATATATATATATATATATTATAGTTATATATATATATATATATATATATTATAGTTATATATATATATATATATATATATTATAGTTATATATATATATATATATATATTATAGTTATATATATATATATATATATATTATAGTTATATATATATATATATATATATTATAGTTATATATATATATATATATATATATTATAGTTATATATATATATATATATATTATAGTTATATATATATATATATATATTATAGTTATATATATATATATATATATATTATAGTTATATATATATATATATATATATTATAGTTATATATATATATATATATATATTATAGTTATATATATATATATATATATATTATAGTTATATATATATATATATATATATATATTATAGTTATATATATATATATATATATATTATAGTTATATATATATATATATATATATATATTATAGTTATATATATATATATATATATATATATTATAGTTATATATATATATATATATATATATATTATAGTTATATATATATATATATATATATATTATAGTTATATATATATATATATATATATATATATTATAGTTATATATATATATATATATATATATTATAGTTATATATATATATATATATATATATTATAGTTATATATATATATATATATATATATTATAGTTATATATATATATATATATATATATATATTATAGTTATATATATATATATATATATATATATATATATATTATAGTTATATATATATATATATATATATATATATATATTATAGTTATATATATATATATATATATATATATTATAGTTATATATATATATAATATATATATATATATATATTATAGTTATATATATATATATTATTAGGTAGCTCGAAGCCGATTTCTGAGTCGACTCCACCCACAGTGAACTCCCTTGCCCACGCTGTGAATTTGATCTCAATTAAGCCACGTGGGTTTTCGCTAGGTGTCTCTCTGCCATGTCGAAACAATTCGGATGCGGTCGCACCATTGGGTAAATGAAAGAGCACCAAATATACACAGAACAACCCCCTGAGTAAGTTGTAGAAAAGAAAGTCTTTATATACAGAAGAATTCGGAGTACAATCACCAATTGTCTTCTTCCCAACCCCTGTTCCTAAAAAGCTGACCACGGAACGGGAGTCTCGACTAATTTCTTTAAGGGGTGATCTTCATGTTTTCTGGTTGGCGTTATTTCTTCACTCCAGTCGGAGTTCTTGGTTGGCGGCAATTCTAAGTGTCTTTGTTTTTCTTTTTTTTTTTTTTTTTTTTTTTTTTTTTCACATCGAAGCTTCACAGAAACTGATGAAGACTCTCTGATTGTTGCGGAGGTTGGCGGACGGCCGTGTTGGTACTTTAAGCCTCACGCCTTGGCTCCATTCTTTACTGGGATGGGGACGACGGTCACTGGGGTGTCTATGAGAACCTCATCTCAGACCCTTGTTAGCCAATGAAATGACGGTTTCATTTCTTTGTTTTCTTCCCTCGTGACACAGCCAATGAGATAGCATTATTTCTATGACATCATTCTTTTCGTCTTTTTCCCTCGTGACACAGTCAATGGGATAGTGTCGTCTTCATGGCGTCACTCCTTTTCTCGGCCCATTCTTTCTTTCCAAAATACCAAATTAGTTTCCTAGAATTCATTTCATATTTTTTTTTTTTTTTTTTTTCATATTTCACCAATTAGCATAACCTTTGAACCTGCCATAGATAATCGAATAAGCAATTTCCTTATGACGCACTTTATAAATGCGTTTTGGCTTTGTTCAAATTTAGAATTTCCAAACCACCTGGCCTGTTTAAATCCTGTTAAGAAAATTCACTTCCAACTCATTCCGTTGGTGGGGGGTCAGAGGGCATCCATTGTTCTGTGTTGACACATTTTTGGGGTTTACAATCCATAGCTGGAAAATGCTTTCTCCTTGATTAAACAGTCCTGTTTCATAGCTGTCATCATCAACAGTTGATTGACCTCCACAACCTCATCCGACGTGACTCTTTTACTTTGAGAATACCATGACTCTTGTGATAATTTTACCTGCACCTAATTCCGGTTCAATTATAACTCCATTCATTAAAAAAAAAATCGTCTTTTTTTTTTTTTTTTTTTTTTTTCTGTTCATATTGGAAACAGATTAGAAAATCACCTTTATATAATTTTCTTCCGTTTGGCCTCTAATAATCAATAGTATAAACTAATGCAATTTCTTCCATTCGGTCATGCTAAATATTGTTATATAGTGGGCTCTTAGGTCATATTGGACGTATGAGGGTCTAGGAGTTCAGTTCCTAGGAACCGACTGTCAAACACCTGCGCATATGATTTGTTTATAGTGGTGAAGGCTTTGTGCAGAACCAACCACACTTTTTGAAGGGCCGAATACAGAGACCCGGTGCACTACGTGCCACAAGGTCCCCAATTGACCCTCCGCAGATTTTCAATTCAGAGTTGTCTTTCTTCTAGACCAGTTAACATCCAAGGCTATAGAACCCAGTCTGTACTGCTATTTACCCATAGCAGGAGGGAGAAGAGGAGGATTAATACCTTTCCCAAGGGTATTAACACATGAGTGAATGTAATGGATTCAATTTGAATTCCTCAATCCGAGCTGTTATCCACCATGCCTTCTCTTTCTCTCTCCATATATATATATATATATATATATATATATATATGAGAGAGAGAGAAATCCTTGAAGCTATATACATCAAACAGTTAAAACCTAACCTAAACAAAATCAACTATGGAATCCCTACAAATGTCTATAATTGGTAACAGAATCCATTGGCTTATACCAACGGCTTCCCATACTTGATACTTCTCGAATTCACTCTCGCGTGGTCATGCGTGACGCCATGAGCTACGGTGCGATTTTCGCTTCTAGCGTCTTAGATGATTTTCAAGCAACGATAAACACGTGCATATATGTAAACAATAACAGACTATCATCACTGTCCTGTCCGTATATTGCTTAATATGTTGTACAGTAATTGAAATCTTTGATAATAGCTTATGTAAGCCGAAAGCTTAGATTGGATTAAAGAATATGGATCAATATTGTGATTTTCTTTCTTAGTTTAATGATAATGTTATTAAGCTTATCAGACGTTATGAAAAGAATTTACATAAAAATAGACAACACTTGTCTATATTATTTAATGAAACATGTATGTATGTATGTATGAGTGAGTGTGTGTGTGTGTGTATATATATATATATAATATATATATATAATATATATATGTGTGTGTGTGTGTGTAGAATGGATAGATTAATATAATGAAGGGCAATCTAAAAAGTTACAAATATTCATTAAATATCAAACATTTGAGTGAAATGAATCATGGAGAAAATCTTCGAATTTTCGGGCATACCTGTGTCCTTTGTCAGTGATCCTAGTAAAACAAACAGAGAAATGGGAATTACTTATTGAGAAGTGTTTTATTAGATAAGGTATTTTCCAGTAGAAATCATTTGAGTCAAGCCAGATCTCTGTCGATGTGCAAAACTTTTTATGAAAATAAAATAAAATCGAATTAACAGTGCTAAGCAGATCTAGTGTTACTACTGCGATTTATTCGTTGGGGAGGGGGGAAAGACGTCTCGTATGTTGTAACAAAAATTGACGGATCCTGTGGCCGAGTGTAGAAATCTAGTGAACATGGTCGCAAGAAATAGTGATGTAAAAGAAGGAAGAAAGAGAAAATGGAAAGGAAGAAAAAGTTGGGAAAAGGAAATATGCAATAATAAAAATGGAATACAATAAACTAGAATAAAATAAAATTTAAAAAAATGTCCTTTGGAGGACAAAAAATTGTTACAAAATTGGTAATCTATTGTTAAAAATATTTTAATAAAATATAATTTAAAATATAATCATTAATTTATGTCATGCGTGATACACGTTTAGGCGATCATGTATCTTTCGATACACGACTGACGAGGCAGATTTTTTTTCCGCAGTAGGTTGCCATGATCGCCTACGTCCTGAATGGACACGTCTCATAAAAGAAGAGTGTGTCTCATTAACAGAAGGTGAGGAGGAGGAGAAGGTGTAAATGATTAAAATGGGGGAATGTTTTTAAAGAAAGACACGTGGAAAGGAAGATTAAAGAATGAGAAGGGCGTGAATAATTGAAGAAGCCGCCGCCTCTCAAATCAAATCAGATCAGATCAAAGGCTTTGCTGCTGGATGTAGTTTATCGTCATTCCCAGGACACGTAAAATTTTAAATTAAATTTTTAGAACATCATATTTTTGTTCTCTGAAAACAGTCCGAAACGCACCGTGAACCATTGACATTAACTTCCCAAATATCATACACACTCTATCACCGACTTTGGTCGTACACCTTCAGCATGTGGGCGATCGGGGCTCTGCACGGTTTCTCTACTTTCGCTGCTTTAATTAATATTTATCTCCTTACAATCGCACGCAGTCCCTGTCTTACTATCCATCGTTAAGTAGCCTACTCGCTATTCCCATCTGACCTTCTTGCCTTCAATATATCTTCTGGGTGTCAAATTCTCCAAGTTTCCTTTCTTCTTCATGTACCCCAGAAATTTCAATCCTTCTTTCTGATTCTAAATTAGTGTTGTTCTTCGTTGCCTACACGCCCCTTCTATGGTTTTTTTCAGCATCCTTCTGTATTACCATATCTCCGTAATTTCGTCAGATCTTCATCTGTGAAGAAATTGTTCAACATTAACTGACATCTAGGAGAACAGATATTATATAGCACTTCAGTACACTTTTTTTCATTCCTAGGAACATTTTCACTTTCTTAATACATTGCTAAGCTTTTGGAAGGCACATTTGCCAATTTAATGCACCTTCGCATTTCTGTGCCACGTTTTATGTCTACATTTCCCAGATAGATACATTTCTCTATGTTACCTAGATAGACAAATGGATATACAAACAGATAGATGGATGGATGGATAGATGGATAGATAATCACACAGACGGATCGATAGATCGACATACGAATAGATAGATGGACAGTGTTATAATTTGGGCTAATCCTCATCTCCAAAATGCTGTAACCTAGGGAAGGTTAATGAATAGAATAATCACACGAAGACTGGTAATGAACGATAATACTTAGGATACGAACAACACATATAAGATCCGCCAGCGGCGCGTCGAAGTAGTCAGATGCTAAAAGTGAGTCAAGTGAATTCCACAATGAATCTCTAACTGTAGACCAACATACAGTATTTACTACTGAATTTATGTGAATGCGGGCATACCCATTATCGTTCGTATGTATGCTAAACACTTGATTTTAGCGTCTCCAGTTTGCAACTCGCATCAACTGTTGCCCTCTTTTTTTAATGATTCTGTCTTCATATAATTATTAGTTAGTCCTTTCAACCAGCTTTCCTTTACTGACTTACCTAGGTTGTCCTGCAGTTTGCTTTTTGTGTCTGCCATTATTTTGGAGATGAACTCACTTCTCCAGAATATGACTTGCACTCGTCCAAATAGCATATAAACGTCAGGTGTGAGTGAACCGCTCGAAGAAGCTCTAAGATCTGTTGAACTCAGACAGAGAAGAACCCAGACGAGGCTATGCCGAAGGACTGAGACTCGTCTGAGGAGGAAGACAGCTACCAGATCCTGTGTATACGGGGTCTACAGGGTCTACAGGCAATTTTTGCCTGAGGCCAAGGGCTCGGATCGCCCCACATTAAAATTGGACTTATGCCGCATCTTACTGAGGTTAGTAAATACCGAGCTAGCCGAAGCAAGTCCTATATCCTTATTACAGAATTCAGTAATACTACGTTGACTCCAAGCGACAATATTTTTATGACTGTTATCTTCATTCACCAATACAGTTTGATTGATTGATTAACGGAATATCAACACCTCTATGGGTTATTTAATGCCCAAATCTAAATATTTTTAACGTAGTTTTATGGCTTCAACTATAGATAAAATGTATTGTTGATTATTTTACTAAAAAATCACTGTTGGTATTTCTGCTTTAAAAATGTATTGTTGGTAATTTTATTAAAAAATATGTATCGCTGGTATTTTTACTATGAAAATGAATTATACTTTCATATTGTTTGTGGATTTACTATTTGTAAATGATAAAATGTTCCTAATTTTATCAGAAAAATGTATTTTTATATATTTTTTTGTGTTTCATTGATTGTCATTTTGCAATAAAAATATATTGTTGGTCATTTTATTACAAAAATGATTTGTGACTGGAGGTCACTGGATTTGGTACCCTAAAATGGGTTACGATCCCGGATCAGGGTAGATCCGTGAACAACGGCAATTAAGTAGTGGTTTCACGTTTTTCCAAACCTCCAATCTTTCAATCGGAAGCCTTGCTGCCTGTAAGCGTTCTGAAAGCAAAGGAAGTATTTGTCGCAGATTACTTCCACAAGACAAAGAAGAATCACTAAGTCCAGACTCGAATATCGTGGACAGAAAGAAATGCTGAAAACTCGATTCGCCGGTACTATTTCAAATCACAATGCGTGTAACCAGTCAGAAAAATAACTCGCTCACTAACAAACGCCGAAACCAAAAATACCCGAATTTTTTTTTCTCCCGAATTGAGAACACCAACTGCTTTTATCGGCAGAACCTATTTCTTCCATTCGTCGACAGCTGGGATAGGATTTTCCGTAATTTGCATATCAAAATACTTTTATAGCGACTGACTTGTTTTTTCTTTAATTCAATTATTCCATTTTCAGCGTGTTATGCGGAATACGTGCCCTTCTGTTTGGTAAGTAGTTTTCTTTTTCGCCACTTTTTCCGTCGTAGAATACACGCGACACGCTGTCGCTTGATTTGACGAGGTAAGTCGCCGTTTTCTTCGCTATACTGCCAGATGTAGTTTATCATCATACCCAGAAATAATCAACATAATGACACCCACATATCTTATATTTTTAAGATTGTGTACATCCTGGTATTTGCGCAAATAAGTTGCTGAATGACTGGTAAGTACTAAATGGTATACCCATAAGGATTGATTTGAACATCAGCTCTTTGTCATTCTCTGGAAAATTAGAGATCAACTGCCGGAAAAAAAAATCCTGTCCAAATCTCAACTTGATCTGCTTACTTATACCTCGATTGATTGATTTGATTTTTTTTCGTCTTATCAACCCTTTGCATGCTATTTGAAATTAGAAAATATTTTTAGATTGTAAGAATTGGTGGGGAAATAATAAATATTTACTGATACTAAGCCTACTAGTCAACTCATAGCTAGGGGGAGAAGTTGTGGATTTATACCTTTGCTAAAGGCTATTTGGACGCAAGTGAATGCAACGAACCTATGCTCTCCAATTTCCAGTTCTAGGCCGTTATCTATTACACCACCCACACATCCAAGACCCTGATATTCCCAAGTGATCATTTACCTAATTACTGTCTAGACTCAAATGTTGTTTTGCTTCGATGATCGAACAAGAATCTTTGTTTCAACGTGATATGGCCCTAAGCTCCTTGTGCTTAGAGAATAGCCATCTGAGTAATTGTAATAAATAGCAAGTAAAATAAAGACTGCATAAATGCTATTAAAAACTCATTAATGATTTTTAACGACTCTCTTTTATCGAAATGGATGGCGGAAGGGGATAGCAGGTGAGGCGAAATAATTGAAAGACAATCAAAGATTTGGAAACAATTTCAAAAAATTCATATGCCAAAAATAAATTTGATTTCAAAATTTAAAATATATTATTATGGATTACTTGTAATTACATGCATGAGTCCCCGTATAAGTAGTTATAAATAAATAGTGATCGATTTTATCATTGTAATATTTTTGCATTATATCAAGTATTAAGAATATAGTTAGTAGGGTTTGCAAATTGGAGGAGTGAGTTATCAATCATAATGTTCCGACTTTGAATCCGGGGTTATCTCCCTTTTGCGTTCTCTTTTAAATGTATATTTTATCACATAAAATTTGAAAAAAATTGAAAATAGTAAAAAAGTCTGGAACCACTCGTCAATATATGGTCTTTTTGGTAGAGAATCATTTTTAAATTAAGTCTTTTTCCTGTTTTGAAGATCTGTTTTTAATGTTTACAGCAAACGATACAAAGATGAAGGTCTGCCAGGAATCTTTCTATACATCTAAACTCGAGCTGCCACTTTGAGTTTGATGTAAAACTTGGTCTATCGTTGATTCTTTTTTTTTTTTTTTTTTTTACAGAAATTTACCAAATTGTAGCACAAGTATTTACGAATATAAACTGAAATTGCTATCATAACCAAATCTCTATTTTTTTTTTTTTTTATAATTACGCGTTTTATACTTTGGATGCTACAGTACTTCTAGTTTTCTTGCTTATAATGAAATACACACTGGTTTCATTTGTAATATATGCAACATGATGCAAAGGTCAACGAGTAGAATTCCCTAACAGTCAAAATCACAACACCAGGATAAAAATGCAGAAAGCAGTAAATTTACTTGCTTAAATGTAGGTCAGACACGAATTTATTTTATTAGGTTGGTGCAAAAAGAATGACGTTTTTTGACGTAGTTTTTAACGTCAAAAAACGTCATTATTTTTGCAACAACCTAATAAATTCGTTTACTAAAACTGAAAGTTGACATTTTTGTGGGTGTGTATATGTGTCTTTATTAATGTATGTGTGTATGATCGCTTA
>OZ010597.1:21853531-21883531 GCA_963932145.1 Acanthosepion lycidas
AGGCCTAATGATAAACAAAGTGAGGCTACGGTATAGAGAGCCTGTACCAAAAATGCATTAGGACACTCTCCTTACATATAACATTTAGTTTCTCATTATATATATCATAACATACATAGCGGTCAGAATAACCTCCTGAGTTTAAAAAATGTGTATCAGCTGTTGGGCAGGATGCGTGCTGTGGCGTTAATAAAATACATAAATTGTATTACAGTTTTTTTTAAATTTCTGTGGTAATAAGATAAAAATATGTTCACCAAATAAAAGATTAAATAAGATATATTTGTGTACAGTCGAGGCACAGTAAGTAGTGTACAGTAATTGTAAAGAGTATTGCACTTATTAATATTAGGTTGGTGCAAAAAATAATGACGTAATAATATCGTTTTTTTGACGTTAAAAGATACGTAAAAAAAACGACATTATTACGTCATTATTTTTGCACCAACCTAATATATCGCTCTTCACTGAGTGTTTAATCTTAGTGTATCGGCTGTTGGGCACGGTGCGTCCTGTAGAATTAATTGAAAGCTTAAATTGTACGACGATTTTATAATTATTTAAAGTGTTAATACGCCAAATTTGTTTAACAAGATTTAGTGATATATATTCGTGGCAGTAAGGTGGAGTTTGGGGAGACGGTGTACAGCAATTGTGAGGAGTTTTCTACTTATTAATATATGGCGTAGCAGTCAGTGTTTAATCTTAGCGTAAGAGCTGTTGGGCACGATGCATCCTGTAGCATTAATTGAATTCTTGAATTATTTTATATTAATTTCTATGTTAATACGCCAAATATGTTTAACAAATACAAGTTTTAGGGAGATATATTTGTGGCAGTCAGGTATAGTTAGGGTAAAAAATGGTGTACAGTAATAGTGAGGAGTTCTCTACTAATTAATATATGGTGTTTCAGTGGCTGTTTAATCTTAGTGTATCAGCTGTTGGACACGATGCGTCCTGTAGCATTAATTTAAAGCTTAAATTGTCCTACTATTTTATATTAAGGTCTGTTGACGTTCCAAATATTTTTACCAAATACAAGATTTTGTGAGATAAATTTGTGGCAGTCAGGTGAAGTTAGGGTAAAAGTTATTCATTAATTGTCAGGAGTTCTCTTAGTTTTTGTCAGGTATATTTGTGGCGCACTCTGGTAGAGTCAGGTTAAATGGTCTACAGAAATTTGGGGAGTTGTCTACTTACTAATATACGTTGCTTCAGTGAGTGTTTAAACTTACTGTATCAGTTGTTAGGCATGGTGCGTCCTTTAGCATTAATTGAATATTTGAATGGTATTACTATTTTATATCAATTTCGGTGAATTAACAGGAGATAACTGACATCCATTAGACCTGGCACGTGGAACTAGAATAGTCTACCCCAGCGAGCTCTATAAAAGGTTCAGTTCGATATTCCAACCACCTGAAGAAGGCCGGAGCGTAAAACGGACGAAACGTTGTGATAAATATGGCTACAAAGATGAGGACAATAGTCCGAACAATCTAAATAGAAACAAGTAAAAACAATGACACGCAGATGAATTCATGTATGTTGTTACATCAATTGTCCTTTTGGCTGTAGGAAAAAAAATAAATGATGATGAGGGGGTTCAAAAAGAGCAGTGCGACGCTCGCCGGCAGGCCAGCTATTTTTCTTCTTCGGTCGCCTGAAGGAAATGGATTGCGTGACTCCCTTTCTCGACCGTTAAAACTTGGCAGCGCCTACTTCACCTTTTTCTTTGTCTGTATGTCCGTACGTCCAACTCTAACACACGAAGTCCGCCGAATGACTTCTTGGTGCTGCTGACGCCCCGCTTTTTATGCCATTCCAAGACGGCCAAAATTTGTATGTGTGCAAATATCGTCCCGTTTTGGACGAGATAGGCGCGCATAAATTGTGTCTTCAATAGCGGCCATATTTCTTTTTTTGTCATCACTTTGCAGGCAAGACACGTTCGCGCTCGTTTCGAATTCCGAGTTATGTCATGTCTTTAGTAACATTGGCTTCTTCAGTTTATAATGAAAGAAAGACAAATCTGAAAGAGGAAAATACCTTGGGTACTCTGACATTGAGAGGTGATAAGCTAAAGTAATTTAATTTGATTTATGATTTTTTCTTGTCTTCAGAGATCCTCATCCATTTTCTCTCACAGTTTTGTCACTCTTCCATTTTAAACTGAGGAAGCCAAAAAAAAGCATAAACTTTCCGGCGAAACTTTGTCTCATCCTCATCACTTTTGTTTAGGATTCTAGTATACATTGTGCAAACGTGATTCATCCCCAAACAAGGTGATAATGCCATTAAGACGCAAGTGAGCTACTGGGACTGAAAGAGAATGAAGAGACATTAGAAGGAATTGGCAACCCTACCCTAAACAGGAAACAAGAGATAAACCTATATTATTCCCAGTCGGTCACCCATCTAAGTAATAATCAGGCTCGATGTTGCTTAACGTGAATGAAAAACAATGAGAAAGAAAGAGAAAGTGAATAGAAGGAAACGGGAATCCTAAAGAGGGAAACAAAAGATAAACTTCTGTTATTCCATATCGGTCACCCATCTAAGTACTGATCAGTCTCGATGTTGCTTAACGGGCTACTGGGAGTGAAAGAGAATGAAAAGACTTTAGAAGGAACACGGAACCCAATCCCAAACAGATAACAAGTTCTGAATCTCTGCTCTCTTCAAAAGAAGTTTGAACCTGGCGATAGGCGAACTTTCAAACTAATCAGGAACACTTCTTAATATAGCGCAACAATTATTTCTTTTCTTCGTTAAGCATGCAGTTATGTAGTAAATACAATTCACCTATTCATCAGCATACATTGAAAAGTAATAATTTTGAATTTCAAGCAAAATGTTGGTGTGTGTGTGTGTTTTTTGTCATCGCCTTTTGTTTAAAGAGTTATAAATTTAATTCATTTTTCCAGTGCTAATGGCGTCATGAGAAAACGGTTAACGACATATGTAAAGCTGTCTGGAATATTATGTTGCCTGAGATGGCTTTTATAATTATCGTATTTATTAATATACAGGACTCGAAGCTGAAAGATATTTTGTTTAATACAAGCTCTTTTTTTTATCATTATGGCTACAATTATTTGTAGCGTTTCTGCAATTTTTCTTATAATATCTATTTTAGTTGTCTACACATGTCTGGCGAATATTGTTAGGAATATAATAGCCTCATATGCTATGTTGATCAATAGAAGCTTTTATGACACTATTTTCTAGAACAGACGTCTACGTACGGATAATTTTACACATATTGCTACCGAACATCCGTTATTTTGTAGGAAAACCAGAGAATATTACAAAAACATGATCAAACAAATATTTTATGCTATATTCAGTAGGAACTGCTTAAAAATAATGGTAAAGTATATATTATCTCCTCCATCTCTCTCTCTCTATATATATATATATATATATATATATATATATATATATATATATAAATTTCCAGGCAGAACACATCGTCCAGGACAGAGTAAGAATATAATATAAAAGGCTCAAACACTAATATTCCATGGTTATAATTTATTACATTGGAATGGTAATCGCGATCCAATTCATCAAACCAACAAATATATGGAGAGAAAGCGAGAGGGAGATATCCCCCTTAGAACGTATTACGTTTTGCGGCAAAGTATCTATACTGCTTTTCCGTGCTGAATTAATGGTTAAAAATAAGTAACTATAAGTACATGTGTATGTACAAAATACTTATGCGTACATATATAGAACGAAATTTTCATTGATCTTGATCTTGTTTGTGGCTCAGTCTTGTTCTTTGTTCGCCATTTTTGCATAATTCATTACAAGCAAGGCAATAAAGTCACTGAAACACAAGGGATTACTGAAAACGAGAGAAAAATATTATCAAGGAAAGAGAGCAATAAATCAACAGGATTAAGAAGATAGAAGATAACGATTTATATAATATTAAAATTTTTAAAGATCAAAGTTGTCTGTAAAGCAAGAAGGCGGATGAAAAGAGCGAGAGCAAGAACTGTTTGCCTAAATATCCAAATCAACGGTAAAAAGAGACCTTGTTGCCACTGTGCTTAAATTCCTAAAATCAAGGTACCATTGAGGAAAACTCATTAGAACAATTACCATATATATATATATATATATATATATATATATATATATATATATATATATAATAACTAGTTACATACAGACAAACAAGTAATCACTACAAAGATGTATATTTGTTTCGATGCTTAAAGGTAAGCATCCCATCAGGTGAGAAACAAAGATGGTTATAAACGATTTTATTAAAAAATGCTATTTATGAAACATCACTTCTTTTTACATTATTTAAAAATTTTAATATAAAAGATTTTCTCCTGGCTAAAAACTTTTATTATATATATATATATATATATATAATGTGTGTTTGTGTGTGTACAAATATGTGTTATATATATATATATATATATATATATATATACGGGAATATAACTTTGGAGAGGGAAATGACGACAATTAACGTATGTGGATATATAGCGGCCAATCTGGAGACACATGGATTTATATATTTTTAAAAACATTTTATATTTTTCGGTTAACGTTTGATAGTAATTAAAGTGTTTAAATTCTTCATAAAATAAACTAGGAATTTAATATAAACTGAATATTGTATCAAAAAATAAAAATTTACTAATATTAATATTTTTAATATTGTGAATAACGATTAAGGGGTAATATTTCTTAATTAAAGTCTAAGTCATCAAATTTAATTTGAACCTATTTCGAGATCAGTAATATTTCTTAAAGAAAAGTCCTCAAGGGCACATGGCACAGTGAATAAAGGCGTTAGTTAGATCCAGTGACAGGACCCAAAGATGCGGTGGAGAACTTGGAGAGGGGAATTAATAGGAGATAACTGACATCCATTAGACATGGCACGTGGCAGCGAGCGAATTAAAGGGTTACGTTCGACATTCCAATCACCTGAAGAAGGCCGTAGCGTACAACGGTCAAAAGGTTGTGATGATTATGGCAACAAAGATGACGACAATAGTCCGAATAATGTAAATAGTATATATATATATATATATATATATATATATATATACACATGAATGCACATATACATATATATACGTGCCAGCACATACATGCGCACGCCCGTGCGTGCATACAAGTATCCTCACATCTAAATACAAGCTAAAAATACTTCCGTATATAAACATCTACATATACATACACCAACATACTGTATGCTTACCAAATGGATACCTATAAATATTAGCCTAATTGTAAGGATATATCAACACACATATAACGATATACAAATGCATATATATTACAATATAGATGATAGTTCGTATAGAGAGACATCGGGTATTATTTCAAATATTGATAATTTTGACATTCATAATTTCAATGGACAGTTTTTTTAAAAATATGTAGTTAGTTATATTGAGATGATTTCTGTGTCTGTCTGTATTTAAAGAACATCTCATTGTGCTGGTTGAGTAAATCTTCAGGATTATTATGCTTGATTATCAGGATTTTCTCTTTAATGTAGAGGTCACATGTGTCTCTGAATGTTTTTGGAGTTCGAACTCTAGAGATGATTCTCCATTTCACATGTGGGGTGAAGCCATTTTCCACCAGATCTCAATAGTATTTCGACAGCGCTGTTTGGTGTCTTTGGGATTCATTAGTGAAGAAATGGCGATGGTTGTAGAAGGGCTGTTTCCAATTCCCAACAGATATTCCTATATAGATTTTTTTTTTGTTTTACATTTTCCTTGGTGGAGATTGTGGCTTCGTACACCACGTTTTCTGTCATGCAAACTCCTCCTAATGGACATGCAGTTCTTACTCTGCAATTATAGGTAGAATTCTCTTTCGGTAACTGGTTAGCATTAAAATCCCATTGTAACTGGTTAGTATTAAAATCCCTAATGATCTTACTGTTGTGAGAATTTATAATTTTCTCTACATTGTTCATGCATGAGTAACTAATTTTTAGATTCATTTTATTAAACATTTTTTTCAATAGCTTATCTTTACTAAAATGCTTAACTATTAACTTTAGGAATTATTTCCCTATATTGATGTTTCATAGTTTACAGAATGGAGGGTTGAACCATATAACCTTCCTTTTTCTATTTTTGGACTTACTGGACGTGTTATTAGTTGGTTTATCTATAATTTCTAATGTTTGTTTGAAGTTACTTTTTAATAGGGCTTGATTATATCTAGGTTTCTTTTGATTAAAATTTGTTTCGCTAGAAGACAGTTTGTTTATTCTGGCATTGACTGTGTTAGAAATTTGGTTTAGAATTGCTTTGAGGTGATTCGAGTTGATATTTATGTATATGGGAGTTTGGTTTTCCTTTCGGAAGTATTTCTAGGTGTTATTGCGGAAATTTCTAGGAAGTTAACGATTTTTAAGTTGAATGATATGTCGATTTTAAACCCCCAAAATTTGAAGGCTTTAATTATTTTTTTAGTTTGGATATTAGACGACCATTGGTAATAGGCATAACAATATGTCCATCATCCTACGTTTTGGGGGTCTAAGAATCTACTTAGAATGTCTAAAAAGTATATACATATTAAATCTGCTATGTGGGCAGAATCATATGCTCCCATGGGAAGATCGAAATTTTCATTGTTTTCCTTAATCCAAGTAGAGTCATTAAGCATTAGTATAGACTGTCTGGAAGCCATTGTAATTTTTATTTCGTCGTCAGTAATTTTAGTATAATTTTTAGCAAAATTTAAGCTAAGGTTTTTAGAAATGGAAGGGTAGAAGTCGATAATATCTAATTGAATAAATGAAGCTTTAGTTTTAGATTTTAGATTCTGGAGCCAATTAATGGTATCCAAAGAATATTTCTAAAGGTTTAAGGGGTATTTTTCTAATATAGATGTGTTTATTTATTTTTTTTTTTTTTAGGATATTTTTAGAAATTAGGCCTAAACCTGATTTGGAAGTATTTATCAGTCTGGATTGCAGGTTATTTTGAAAATTTGATTTATGGTCTTTAAAAAGTAGGTAGGCGTTTTTTAGGTGATTTGTACCCATCCTTTCAGCAATATTATATTCATAAGCGAATTTAGCAGTTTCTTTGAGTATAGAAGATAAGTATATACAGTTTATATATATATATGAATCCATGAAGACAAAAGAAAAATTTATCTTAACCGATGCGATTTTTATATCTCTTTATCATGGCAAATGCGATTTGTATATATATAAACAAAAGTAAAAATGTTATTAGATTTTCAAAATGTTTAAATTTAAAAGACACTGATAGATATTCATCCGGTTAACAGAAAAGTGTGGGTAAATTATGACGGATACAAATTGACGTCATTTAATGTCTGATAAGCAAAAGGGAATAAATGACGTTGTTGAAATTTTATATGCAATTAATATTTCAATTATTTTAGTATAGGATACATTTAAGTACTATATATATATATATATATCGCAAGTAAAGTTGTTTTTTTGTGCCGTACATGAAACTTGTGAAGCAACTTGTTACTCCATCACAGAAATTTAGAAACTTAGAGGGGGCGGAGAACATCTTGAATAAGTTCGAAAATCATCTATGATCGATTTCATCACGATACTTCTGTTAAGCTTGGAGAGTAGTTATATATTCTTATTGATCAACGTAGAGCCCAATAGTGTTATAAAAACCTCGAAGAATTCCAGTATGATATCTTTAATCATTTCTAAGATACAACGGTTCAGAGCTTAATCTAACAACTGTACAATTTTGCTTTTACACGATCTGGACAATTTTGTTGTTGCACCCGGTATATATATATATATATATATATATATATATATACATACACACACAAAGAAATATGTTTCTATTTATATTGGCATTATAAAGTGTTCATTTTTTTCTGTAAGGCGTTGGAAGAGATTGTCTGTTTCTTTACCCGGTATATATATATATATATATATATATATATATATATATATATATATATATATATATATATATATGTGTGTGTGTGTGTATGTAAAATTAAATATATAAACAAAATATATCTGTAAAGACAATATAAATAAAAGACAAAAGGAAAGTCTTTCTTTACCAACGTGTTTCGTCCCCGTTCACTTTACCGTTGGAAAGAGGGGGATATTATTTTGCAATTTGTAGTTGTACACAGAAGTAAGTTGGAGAAAAATACCGTTAAGTTTTCACATTTTAAATTTGTGTACGTTCTAAAATATTCTTAAAGATACCTCTGTAAGGAACGGTAAACTATGGCGGATGCTAAGTGATGTAGTCATTGGCAGCCTTTGGACATTTACGAAAACCCTTGGGTCTATGCTTGATCGAACCTACACCCTGATGCCGAGGGCTATACTTAACAACTCCTGTTGACAATATTCAACTAAATTACAGCAATATGGACCCATTCTTCATATTTCAACAGTCTGACGCGAATACAGAATGCGATTTACAGGACACTGCTGACAAGCAAAACAAGATCTACACCCCGCTGATACATGTATAATACTCTTGCTTTTCTCCTCCACCCCTTCTTCTTCTCTTTCCTTTATATCTTCCTCCTTCTTCTTCTCCTACTCCTTCTCCTCCCTTTCTATCAAACCAAACGCAGTTTGTTTACTTATTTTTCTAAAAATAATATGGCGTTATTTTTTTTTTTATAAAGCGTTGAGAGGTCATTTGATGAAGGTCGACTGAGCAGTGGCGTAGCTAGAGTAAACGTCACCCGGGGCGGCTCGCTCAAATGTCACCCCAATGACCCCGATTCACCCTATGCTGAATGGAATTTTCATACATGCTCTACCTCTACTTTACTCTACTGACCGGTACGTTACTGTTTACATGTATGATCCAAGACAAAATCCAATACCACAAAATAATCAGTTCAAATCAAAAGATTTTTAAAGTGCAACTGTTCACTTTCAGAACAACTAAATACAAAACACGGCAATATACAAAAGAATGACATTCGATACTATGGTCTTAGAATGAATGTTTTCTTGTTTTCATTGTGGCAAACTGGCCAATGACATCGTCAAAATCTGTTTGTCTTGTAAGCTCGTTTTCAATGGACAGCACAGCCAGATCCGACAGTCTCGACTGGCTCATGGTTGACGTAATTTTCTGTTGCTAATTTTCCGGTGTCCAATTTTCCGTTGAATCATTTTCTGGATACCATTTAATTATCAATGATGTTTGAAAATATTTTTCTTGACAAAAATGTTCTATTTAATTTTTAAGCATTTTTCGGAACACTGTAAATCAACTGCATTCTTTTAAAGGTTACCTAGAGAATTTATGCAAAGTTTATTTTTTTGTTTTTCTTTATACAAGTAAAATAAATTTACATCGTAATTTGATGTTATTATGATTTTAGTTTTATTGATAATTTAAAAACAATAAATATTTATCATTAGTACCAATAATGGAAAAATTAAGTTAAAAATTTAAAAGAATCGTTTTTGGAATCGGAAAATAGGCACAAATTTTTCCGATTCTGATCCCGTTTCCGATACCCCAAAAAGTTCCGATTTTTCCGATTTTCGATTCCGATTAATCGTCCCAACACTAGTAGATATATATATATAAAGTATATCGCTCACTCAATGGAAAATTGTATCTCAGCGAATTGATACACGGGCAAGACTGAAATTGTTGCACTTTTGGCTTCGTATTTCGCTTTGCTGTTATTAATGATGCAGAGTTAAAACACCATATCATCCGATAAAATGTTACAACAATGTCTCTTGTTAGTAACCAAGATTGTAGCAACTGAAACACATGAAAGCTAAAAACATTGCTATTTTTCCTACTCACAAATTTCCCGACAATTTATTAGAAAATTTCTGATGGGGGTACACAACTGGGGGGGGTCATAAATTATTTCTGGGGGGTCATATGCCCGCCTGTGAAACCCTGTGTCTCCACCACTGTTTTCAGATTATTTTTGGCGCCTTAGCCTGGTTGAAAAATTTTGTTGGGTGTGACATTGTGTTACACCTCCTGTCCTGGCACCCGTGGCGGTCCGCCCCCTCGCCCCACTTTAGCTACGTCACTGCGACTGAGGACACCGTAAGGTTGAAACCAAAGCAGCCTATTCAACTGACCTCTTAATTTTTAAAGTTAAAATCTCTACATGTTATTTTTTAAAAAAAATTTTTCACACGTGTATTGATCACGGTTTAATACTACTGTTCCCTGGCCTAATTCAAACCTGACCATTAACCTTTTATGCATTATATATATATATATATATATATATATATATATATATATATATATATATATATATATATATATATATATATATATATATATATATATTACTGAATCAACATAGCGAGATGATTTTATATGTAGACATAGAAATCATATCAACTTAACTCAATACATTAAAAAAAAACTATATACGATGGTAAATATTGTTTTACTTTTAGATTTGAAGATGATTGTATGAACACATGTGTGGGGATACATAATTGTATGTATGCAAATAGTATATGGACTTGGATATGGATATGTAGATTTATATGTATATGCATATGTATGAGTGTATATGTATATATATTGTAGGCGATATGTAAATAATATATATGTATATGTTTATTCGTAATTTTTGTTAGGTATATGTATTTGTATCGATTCATGTATATGGGGTGGCATATGTGTTTGTATATTTCTGTTTATGTGTAAGTATTTATGAGTTCATATATGTGATATGTGTGAATATATGTGTGGGATGTAGTGGCAAGCATATATATGCATATATGTATAAATGGGTGTAGGTTTTTCTTTATATATATATATAGAGAGAGAGAATTCTAATGGACGGACATGAAATTCTTTTATTAACGATTATTCTTACTTTCTCCTTAAATAATTTCTAATTAGAATTGTAAGATTGGAAATTTTAGTGATTTGCAGATAATCGAATTTGAAATTGATCGTTTTAATTTAAATTAAAATATGTTGCTTCTTAACTATTAGTCTTCATGTTAAAAATATTAAAACTAAATATATCTTTTGAAATTTAAATCCTTAATGATATTTATTAATCCACCCACGAGGATTAAATGTGGCACAAGGCCGGTTTAATGTGGGTAGCCCGCGAGCCCGTGGGCTCGGCCAAAAATATGACCTTTGAACCCGCCCAGACGTGTTCAGGTCCTGTCTTCCTCCCCGAACGCAACCTTGCCCTTCGGCAAAGCTTCGTCCGAGTTCCTCTCTGCATTAGAGAGTTCGACAGACACCCGACCCGGCAGCTCACGAAGCGCAGATACTACACTTTGATCATAGCCACCGGGCCGAGCGGGTAATACTTATTAAATTTAAATCCTTAATTCACCACGTAACGTTAAATGTAAAATTTAAGGAAAAAATTTAAATAGGTATACTTATGAATGTGTGTATAAGTATTAGGTCGGTGCAAAAATAATGTCGTTTTCTCTACGTGAGACATTATTTTTGCACCAACCTAATAGGTATAAATATGAATCAGTGTGGAAATTTGTAAATGTATGTGTAGGTATTTGTATATGAATATGCATATATGCCGGTGTATATCGATACATGTGTGTGTGTGTTTATGTGTGTCATTTCACATGTACAGGAACGTGTATATGTGATTTTTGCATAAATGTGTATGTGGTATACATATAAAACGAACTTTTTTTTACTATTACCTTCAATTCTTACTCTATCTTGATTTGAAACCTAAACTTTGAGTAAGAAATATTACCCATCTAAAAATAGCTACAAATTACATTAATGAATTAGACTCAAACTGATTAAGATGTTACGCTAATACTCTTTCAAAATATTAAAATATTACTTTTTAGTAAACTTTTATATTCTTTTTTATTATTGTTGTTTATTAATATAGTATTCAACACATATTAAACCCCTAATTTATTTGTAGAGAAGTTGAATATTTAAATTACTAACAAGCATTAAATTAATTTCTTCATGGAATTTTTAAACATTTAAATTACTATCAAACGTTAAAATCTGTTTTTATCTAAATTGCTAAAGCTATACCACCCCTCTTCTTCCTCCGAAAACCCTAAGTACATCTCTTTTTTCTTTACTTCCCCTTTTTTCTTTTTCCCTCCTCCCCTTCCATATATCATTTCTGTTGAGTTGACCGATTAAATAGGTCAATGTCTGATCCTTACCCCCTCCTTCCTCAATATTAAGTATCATAAAGAAATATAAAAAGAAATTTTAAAATTCTCCCTTCCCTCTTTAAACTCGACCATGTCTCTCATACCATTCCTCACCACCTTCTATGTTAACTTATATAAGCTTAATACTGCCCGTCAAAAGTGTAAATTTTAATTTCATTTTTCGTTTCACCTTTTGAAAGTGATGACTGAAGATCCAGGAAGAGTTAAAAATCCTTGGTGAGATAAACTATTACAATGGAACCTTAAAGTGGTCTCTTTTTCTTTAATATATATATATATATATATATATATATATATATATATATATTTAGAAATATGATTTCAACACGCTACATAAGAGTTCTCATGTTTCAAAACAAGATCCGAAAACTTCAATATAATTATTTGAATTGAATTAAAGTACCAAGCTCTGTTCCATCTTCAAGCGTAATTTTTTTTGGAATAACTTATATCTGAAATTTACGTGTTTTATAAGCATATTCATTATTAAAATTTCTATGGTAACGGCTAGAGCAATTGTTTAAAGAAAAAGGTGCGTACGGTGTTAATAATTTGTATCAATATCTCGGTTACATTCACAGATGTCAAGTCAGGGTAAGGTTGGGGTGTCTAAATTTAAAGCGGAAGAAGACATCGCCTAGTCTGATTGAGCGTCTATGGAGATTTATTTATTTTTTATTTCATTTTTTTTTTTTTCTGAAAGGGTTTTGTGTATATAAAAACTGTCGTAAATCACTAACATTTGTTTTTTGACGACTTCATAAAGGGTTATCTTTTTTGGTAGGGCATTTAAACTATTAGGACTATGGATTTAAAAAATTATTTTATTGTTTGTTTTTATGCTAATTATTCAATGCAAAAATTTGATGTCGGGAAAAAACCGTTCACTCATGTCTATTGTTTAATAGATTTTTATTATTTAGAAACTTAATAATGTGTATATATATATATATTATATATATATATATATATATATATATATATATATATATATATATGTGTGTGTGTGTGTGTGTTTATACAATAGTAAAAAAAGAACAGTAAGGTATGTAATACGGTGTTATTATTGGTATCTTTATTTTTACAAAACAGTGACCAATGTAAATTTACAGAACATAAATATTATAAATTAACTGATTTAAAAATATGGTTTCATCGCTACACAGGAATTACCATGTTTAAAAAAAAGAAGAAACCAAAAACTTCAAATTCATTTATATTAAATTAAAAGCTTTAGTTCTGTTTCATCTTCAAGCGAATTTTGGAATAACATATATTAAAATTTACTAAAAGCACATTTAAAATCACATACATTCATGATTTTTGCTTACAAGGATACAGAGAAATCCAATCATTTAGACAAGGGCGGTAGCGTCTTCATTTTTATTAACTATTATTGTATCAAATAAGACTTACGTTCGAAAATGGGTTAAGTCTAGGTAGGGTAGGGATGACTTTTTCAACGAATTATGACATCCGTTCAACGCATGTCGTCTGTTTTTTTTCAACGGCAAAAAGATTTTGAAACATGGTAATTCCTGTGTACCGATGAAACTATATTTTTAAATCAGTTAATATATATATATATATATATATATATAGAGAGAGAGAGAGAGAGATGGCGGAATGCTAAGCTTGCAATCAATTCGATTATAACTGATAAGAACTGACGGTTTTGTCACCTCTCAGTATGTGTGATTGTTATGAGTTTAAAGTCACCTGTTCACGAGAAAAAAATGTCCTGCTTTGAACCGACCCACACAAAGAAAATCTCCTTCACGAGTTACGTCCGTTCAAGCCAACTTCGTGACTCTGGCAGAGATAAATCGCTAATGTTAGTCGATTTTATCCTGCCATGAACTTCTTTCATGATTGAACCGATTCCAAGTTTGGTCACCAAGAATAGATTTTATTCTTTTCGACGAGTTTTCCCTTGGCTTACAGGTTAACCTAACATTTACAGACATCTATTGAAATGGTAAACATTTTTGTTCAGCACGTTATGTCCTGTCCAATGTCAAAGCATAAGTACCGTTATTTAATATCTTCTTTATGTGCCGATTACGTTCATGCCGTTGGCGATCATGGCTCTCCATCATTTCCTGTCCTTCATATCTCTTAAAAAAAATTGTTTTTATTATTTCTCCTAAATCTTGTTCCACCATCCAGTCATTCAAGCTCCCCAGACAGATTTATGCATTGTTCCACCCCCCTTGTCTTCAAACTTTATAGTGAGGCGTCTTTTCTCAATATGTGTCCTAGAATTTTCAACTGTCACTTCGTGATGTTAATCATAAGTTTCTGTTTTGTTTCCTATTTCTCCAATTCTTTGTCGGTGCTCACATCTTCGATCCATGCTATCCTCAACATCCTTCTGTAGAATCATATTTCTGTTGCTTAAAGTCTCTTCTTCATCTTGAAGATTGCCCAGCATTCACTGCCATAGACAAGGACTGATATCATGTAACAGTTCAGTACTTTTTTTTTCTATTTCTTCATACGCAAATGTAACGTATTTCGGTGTATAAGAAGCACTTTTTGCTCCCCCCCCCAATTTAATATAAAAAACAGCTTGCATGCAACACACACACACACACACACACACACACACACACACACACACACACACACACACACACACGTGTATATATTCAGGCACACATAGATTGCGATGGATAAATTGCCGCTTAAATTTCGCAAAAATTAAAATAACACTGACAACTGTTATATTTGCCAAAACTACACAAAAATATCTTGAAATAAAATCGCCAGTAGCTTCAACCACGGTCTACACACAACTTCGGAATCTGCTGCAAGTATTCAGGACGGTCTCTTTGGTTAAGTTGGTGAATGCTGCCATAACACTTGCTTTCACTTCATCTTTAGTATTACAACGAGTTTTGTTGGTCTCCCGCTCAATTGCGCACCAAATAATCAAAGGGATCTGGGCGTAGAAATTGTCTTACAGCCATGCCTGAGTACTCATGCCTGGATACTCCTGCCTGTGTGGCATGGTGCAAAATCATGTTGGCAGACATAGGGTCTTCCAGGGCAGCACTACCTGCTCAAGGTACTTGATATAGGCCTCCGTGTTGATTCTGAGGGCCCGTAAGGAGTTGAATGGAGGCATAACGTAGTCATCACTAGGGATCACTCCAAACACCTTCGTAATCACCATTAGACTCATTCAACTCTTTCCGATCCTCTGAACTGTCCCCAGATTGACAATCCAAAACTCTGAAATGTTTCTATTGGAACTTCCGGTGCGAATGCCAAGCAGTACAACATGCCGTTTCAAAATTTCTGGCGGAGTGAATTGCGTTATAATGGTCTTTTTCGTTTATCCCAACTGACCTTACTATACTGTGCAGTTGACACAAAACAAACAATACGCATGCGCGAAATGAAAAATATAAAATGGCGACAATTTACTAATATATGATTGGAAGCATAATGGCGTAATGGATTTCTTGCATTCACTTACTTGCTATTACATTTGGGAAAAGTATAAATCCATCTCTCCTCGCCCTAGCTATTGATAAATAGCAGAACAGAGTGGGTCCTATAGCCTTGGATTTCAAGAAAAACAACGCTGAATTAAAAAAAAAAATGAAGGCCTAATATACACCATATTCCGCAGTCTTCGGTTGACGATCAAGAGCTTGGAAAGGAGATGGGCGCAACCAAGCTACCAGAAAGATCACTAGACGTATCCTCTGGAAGATGAAGTCCGTTTCTCCTGCACACAAGTTAGCCCCGCAGATTGAGTCAGTTCAAGGGTTAATATATATATATATAAATTCATGAATCATTCATATAAAAAACAAATACAGATGTTAATGATTTAAATGGCGAGAATACATCTTCGCAAACCATATAAATAAGATACACCAACCCCAAACCTGTATATGAATGATATGACCCCTGTTTATAAATTAACCTCTATATTTGTTTTTTGTATGAATGATTCATAAATTATAATGGCACCTTTAATTGAAATTAAAATAACTGATCCAACGTGCAACTTTCGGATAAGTATGACATTCCTGTAATTATTGAACAATATAGTTCATGCCACGTTGACGGAAAATCTGCCAGTAAAAAAGAATTCTCTTATTGCTATATTTGTACAAAAACGCACAACCTTAAAATTTAAATTCAAACTCAGCGTTGCGACCGCACGTTCCAAAACAATAACACATTTCTCATAGCATTTTTCGGATTACATCTCTATTTTCGTTGTTCTCTTATTACCGACAAGTAAAAACAAGAACAAATCTATTTCCACACCTGAGGATGTCTGTAGGAACAGACGAAAGCTTGTAAAAAATTAAAAAGACCTTATGCAACTGGAATTTATAAACAGGTATCATATCATTCATATACAGGTTTGGGGTTGGTGTATCTTATTTATATTGTTTGCGAAGATGTATTCTCGCCATTTAAATCATTAATATCTATATTTGTTTTTTGTATGAATGATTCATGAATTTATAAATTATAATTGCACCTTTAATTGGAATATATATATATATATATATATATATATATATATATATATATATACACACACATATATATATATATAGAGAGAGAGAGAGAGAGAGAAAGTGTTGACAGTTTGTTTCTTGTCTAAACACAATCTTTCGGACTGAAAGCATGAAAGGGACAAAATGGTTTCTTAAACAAGGCTGTTAAAACGTACTCTTACTTGAAAGACAGCATTTTGGAAAGAGATACATAGGTTTGCGTATCACCCGGTTCACACTCCTCTAATTCTTTTGAACAGGGGTAGAGGTTTTGCTATTGTTTCCTATTTAGGATTGGGTTTCCGGATCCTCCTAAAGGCTTTTCATTCTCTTTTACCTTTCACTGCTAGTAGTCAGTTGAGTCTTAATGGTATTATCCTCTTGCTTGGAGTGAACTGAATAGGAAGGAAATAATGAAAAGTGCTACATTTGTATTGGAAATCATTTTATTGGATAGAAATTCAATCTGATATTTTACAAATGAGTATATTTTGTTCTAAACATGAAAGATTTCAACAGGAAATGTATAATTTTTTTTTTAATTAACTACACTTGACTCGAATATAACTACGCATTAAAGCCTCGCGTCCTTGGTAAGGCGATAAAGTACATCCAGCAGCAAGGCCTCTGATCAGGAGGCTTTGAGGAGTGTAGAACCATCTCTTAGTTGCTGTTCTTCCTAGGTTCATCCTGATCCTGGTTGGTAGCAACTGTTAGGGTCCCAGCTATGGGCAAATAGTTAATCCCCAAGCTGGGGCTAAAACACTATTTTTTGAATAAAAAATTATTACCTATTACCAGCAATACATTTTGCATTACCAGCAATACATTTTTGAGAAACAAAATACAGCAATAAAAATTTTGTTTGCATTAAATAACCCATTGATGTTGATATGCCGTAAAACAAACCAAACGAAACCAAACTAATTAAAGCCTCATTTCTTTAGACATCAAAAATGGCCTCAGGTACTACGGCTTATCTAATGTAAATTGAATTGCCGATTAGACGATTACTGACACTAAAGGCATTGAGTACACTGATTGGTCAAACGCATTGCACAATTAAAAGCCATACTAAAATCATATCATCTCGTGCAAGGCAGACAAAAGATTATTGAGTGTGAATGAAGCAGAAACATTATTAAGAAGCGAGAACAATAAAAGGAGACTCAATTAAACAGTAGATAACGATTGACCTTGCATTTACGTATTTGAAAATCAAAGTTGGCTGGAAAACATGAGCCAGGAACAGTGCAAAAGCGGTAAGTGCGAGAGACGAAACTGCTAGCAAAAGACTTCGGGTTGCATTTCGCGAGTAAAATGATAAGACCATGTTACTAATCTAGAAGTGTGCTTAAATAGGTACCATAGAGCAAAGTTCATCAGAACATATGATAAATATATCTCACCAGACACCCCGATAACAAGCTAGAATCATATCACCCCGTGCAAGGTTACTGGATGCAAAACAATAAGTAAAAGAGAAACATTATGAAACTGCGAGAACGATAAGTTAAAGAGTAGATAACGACTAACATGGCATTTACGTTTTTGAAGATCAAAGTTCACTGGAATGCATGAAGTCGAAAGAAATTTTCTGCAAGCTGCGAGAAAAGAAACTTAGCATAGAACTTACAGTTTCATCTAGCCAATTCAAGTGTGAATTGATGAGACCTTGCCGCCAACCTAGTACTGCATTTAAATTCGTAAAGTCTAGGTACCATAGCGAAGAGTTCATTCAAACAGTTACCCTGAAAGTATTTATAGAAAAGGCAGAGGGAAGCTACATTACAGCGGTGGGAAAGTGACTGAATCCGAGCTGCTATGTCAGAACTAGTAACATTGCCGATTCTTTGGATTTTATCGAGGACCTCTGCAAACATAGCAAGAGCATAGGACCATATATGGCAGCAATATTCAAAACAATCTGTATTTTTCATTTAACGATCAGCATACACAGAAAAATCTATCTTCAGTGAAATATTGCAATCATCCCAACGACTGAATAGATCGAAGAAAAAGAGATCCATAAAATCGATGTGATAGGTATCTGATGACCAAGCGGGGTGATTTTCAAATTCAACCTCTACACAAAAATCCTAAAAAAAAATTCATATATATAATAAAAGTAAATCATTTTCCGAAGAACGTCTTGAAATATAAAAGCCCAATCGTAGGAAGTGTCAAACCAAATGTATGAAAAGGGACCCACTTTCAAGAAGTGCCTAAATCTGCGAAGAGATAGAACCAAATTCGCATTTTACCAAACCAATTCTTGAACTATTTAAAGCAAATTTACGATATACAAGTCCAAATGGGCGTATTGTCCGACAGGAGCGCCAAGTGGCAGGCCAAATTCGCCAAATGCTTTAAATTCACTAAGTTTCAGAACAAAATCACGAACCGCCCCAAAACCTAAGGCCATTTTTGATGTCGCACAGTGTAAACTAAACTCCTAGACACATGGCACAGTGGATAAAGTTAGATCCACTGACAGGACCCAAAGAGTGTGAGTTCAATACCTCGTTAAGGCAGTTGAGAACTTTCAGAGGGGAATTATCAGGAGATAACTGACATCTATTAGGCATGGCACGTAGAACTAGAACAGTCTACCCCAGTGAGCGAAATAAACGGTTCAGTTCAGCATTAAAACTACCTGAAGAAGGCCGGAGCGTACAACGGCCGAAACGTTGTGATAAACATGGCGACAAAGATGAGGACAATAGTACTAATAATGTAAATAGTGTAAACTCATAGAGTACTACACCGAATTCACAAAGTAATCACTGCAGAATTGCGAAATGACATTCCGAAAAAAACAAAGAGCCAGATCAAATGAAATTTCAGTTGTTTTTTTGTGAGTCTTTTACCCTTTAAAAACATTTACGCAGTTAAAACCGCACTGTTCCTTGAGAATATTTAAATTTTATTGCTCTCTAATAGTAACATGAGAGCTCCAATTTTTCTAACTTGAAACTGCAGAGTAACCGTGTTTATTCATTTAAATCAGCTTTTCCTAAAAAAATTTTTTCTCTGGGTTGCATTTTCGGAATTAAAATTTGCTCGCAACTCTTCAAATTTTATTTGATAAAAAGTACATTTAAAAATAAAGACAGAGAGAGGATTAAAGGGAGATAACCGCAAATTCGAAGTCAGGACATTATCATTGATAAATCTCTTCTCCATTTTGCAGGTCCTAGTTATATTCTAAATGCTTAATATAATGCAAAAATATCACAATGATAAAATAGTTCAAAAATTATTTATAACTGTTTATACCTGGAATCGCCACACCTGCTATCCTCTTCCGCCTTACCTGTTATCCTCATCTGCCTCATCTGCTATCCTGTTCTGCCTCACCTTCTTTCCCCTTCCGCCTCACCTGCTATCCTCATCTGCCTTATCTGTTATTCTCTTCTGACTCAACTGCTATCCTCTTCCACATCACTTTCTAACCTCTTCTGCCTCATCTGCTATCCTATTCCGCCTCACCTTCTATTCTTTTCTGCCTCACCTGCTATCCTGATTTGCCTCACCTGCAATCCCCTTCCGTCTCAGCTGCTATCCTATTCCGCCTCACCTGTTATCCTATTCTATAACGCCTCACCTGCTATCCTCTCGGCCTCACCTGCTATCCTCTCGGCCTCACCTGCTATCATCATGTCTCACCTGCTCTCTTTTCTGCCTCATTTGCTATCCTCTTCCGCATCACTTTCTATTCTCTTCTTGCCTCACCTGCTATCCTCTTCTTGCCTCACCTGCTATCATCATCTGCTTCACCTGCTATCATCATCTGCTTCACCTGCTATCATCATCTGCCTCACCTGCTATCCTCATCTACCTCACCTGCTATCCTCTTCTGCCTCACTTGCTATCCTCTTCCGCCTCACCTGCAATCCTCTTCTTGCCTCACCAGCTATCCTCTTCCGCCTCACCTTCTATTCTCTTCCGCCTCGCCTGCTATCTTCTTCCGCCTCACCTGCTATCTTCTTCCGCCTCACCTGCTGTCCTCTTCCGCCTCACCTGCTATCCTCATCTGCCTCACCTGCTATCCCTTTCCGCCTCACCTGCTATGTTCTTCCTCCTCTCCTTCTATCCTCGTCTGCCTCACCTGCTATCCTCATCTGCCTCACCTGCTATCCTCTTATACCGTACATATAAAGCGTATGGCACTATTTGATTATAACTGTCTCAGATGATTAAGTTATTCATTAGAACTGTGTTTTTCTGTATTAGAATATTCAAATGACTTTATTAAATTAAAACGATACATTTTAACAATTCCAGAAGTTAGGTTAGCGAAACAACTTTTTACCTTGCCTAATACGAGGCATGTTCAATTTCTTTGTTAACTGTTCAACAAGACAAGGCTGAAGGTGGTGCACTTTAGCTGAAGACAGTTTCAAGGCTAGAGACATCCATTTCCATCAGCAAAGGATGTTTATTCAAATGCCAGAACATTGATGGCTGTCATTTTGAAAGTGCCCTGTTTCTAAAGAAAAGTATTTATAGATTATGACAAAGATATTTTAAATTTTTTCATCTGAATATCCGTCCTTTCATGCACATAAAAAATGATATGCTACGGTGTGTTAATCGATAGCGGCCCGGATTGAGAGCCGAGTTCAAATTCTAGTCGAATCCATTATATTCACTTACGTGCTAAAACCCTTGGAAAAGGTATGAATCCTCGTCTTCTCTACCCACGATAATAGCAAGACAGACTGGGTTCTATAGATGTTAACTGGTCTACCGAAGAAAGAAATGGCAACCTACTGCGGGGAAAATCTGCCTCGAACGATACATGATCGCCTAAGCGTATATTACGCTTGGCACATTTTAAAAATATATATGAAAATTGTTCAACTCACAAGTCTTTCAATCCAGAGCATTAGAAAGTTTTATTTTTCTGTTGAGGTTTCTTCTATTAGGTTGGTGCAAAAATAATGACGTAATAATGTCGTTTTTTGACATATTTTTTAACGTCAAAAAAACGACATTATTACGTCATTATTTTTGCACCAACATAATAGATTCGATGGATTACTTACTTATAATTATCTCAAATCCTCCTAATTTCTATCACTTGTATATCCTCGCTTGAACCGGCTTTTAATGCTCTGGATGGAGCGACTTGGGCATAGTAGTCGTGGCTCGTAAGGGCACAGTTCTATGGGTAAAAGAGAAATTCGGATGAGTTCCACAATAGAATATGTGATTGAGCGACGCAATATCGAGTCTGATTCGCTACCTCTTTGTTACCGAGGCCAATTGGAACAGCTCATATGATCTTTGCCTGATAACATAACTGTCAATTCTCGGTAGATGCTCAATGCTGATATAGGACGAAACGGCCGTCCAGTGCTTTCTGCATTCTTTTGAGGTTTATTCTAGACTCGATGAATACATATATATATATATATATATATATATATATATATATATATATGATACACGCTTCAGACATCACTTCTCATTTGATTTATGACTGACAAGGCAGAAGGAGTTTATCGTTTCTTTCTGTGGTAGGCTGGTTGTCAATCAGCTCTGTAAGGTTCATCTATTCAATCCATAATTATGGGAAGAAGAGTTGGATTCATACCTTTCCCAAGAGTATTTGCGTGAGTAATCGTTTTGAATGAATGTTCTCCAAAGTATATATATATATATATATATATATATATATATATATATATATAGTTTATGCAAAACTAGGTAATCCGCATGGGTAGATCCAAGTAGGATGATATCCAGAGCTCAATGTAAGATTCAGAGCAGATATGTTTGAATAAAAACAGACCACTTTAAGGTTCCATGTAATAAGTTATTTCATCACAACCTCTTTAACAGGGCTCTAGATCACCAGACTTTACTTCCAAAAGTTGAAATGAAAAATGAAAAGAAATTCACACGTTTTTGATGGACCTCATCAAGCATATGTAAAATTAACGAAGTGGGGAAGTAAGGTGGGAGAGTAGATAAGATATGAGTGGGTTAGGTGTACCATTTCAATTTCTTATTCTTAACCCCAATGTGTGTCGACTAGACGTTGCTTAAGCCCAATGCGTCTTGTCTCTAGATATCGATGGGTAAGGGGTGAGACCGACATTAAAGGAAGAAGCTACAGCAACCCTAATAAATTACATTCCACGAGGACAGGTTTCATTCAAATTCTTAGACGCTGTTAATTCGCGTTACTTTAACGGGCATATTTGGGAGGTTACGGTTTGATGTAAATCTAAATGTCTAAACAATCTACGAAGAATTTAATTTGAAGTTCGTTGGAGTTTTGGGTATTTTCTATGAAACAGTCGATTAGAGAAACTCATAGACAGTTCTTTGAAAGAGTAATCCATTTTATATTTAGTAATCTTTTTTTAAAAACTTTTGTCTTATTGGTTGTTAAGTTGACATCTATTCGTTTCATTTTTGTTCATTAAATAAACTCGTGGTTGTTATTAGGTACGCAATTATCAACGGTTATTCCAATTTAAATAATTTTATAAAGATTATTGATAAAATCCAAAGAAAAATCTGCAATGTTATTGGTTCTGATTGCTATCCTGACTTCAGCCACTTTTTCACTATAGTAACTTAACTTCCCTCTGCCTTTTCTAGAAATACTGTCATGGTAATTATTCTGACGAGCTTCCATCTCTTGTATGTAGTCTATATGAATTTGAGCGCAGTACTAGATTGGCGGTAAGGTCTCATCCTTTTACAGTTCAAGTGGCTAGATCTAACCGTAAGTTCGACGCTGACACTTCCTGTTCTCGCACTTTTTGCTTGTGGAACTCCCTTCCGGCTTCTTGCTTCCCAGTCAACTCTGATCTTCAAAAATGTCAGTTAAATGGAAGTCGTTTTCTACTGTCTTCTTAATCCCTGTTCTTTTTAAGGTTCTTTCTTCTTTAAAGTATTTTTCTCATATTCTCTAACACTCAGTAATCCTTTTACGTCTTAGTGGATTTATTGCAATGACTGAAGTGAAATGTTTTTAAAGAAAATCAACAAACTAAACACTTCTAATGCCGTTCGAAAATTGAGACAAAATTAGACGTTATACTCGATAACTACCCCAAGGAAATTTACTTTTTAATCTTGTTCTACAGTTACTTTTCGAGTAGATTCTCAAAGCTTTCTAGCTGTTTTATTTCAGATAATACCTCACCCAAATATTCAGGGTTCAAGGTGACTTTTTGAGTAAAAAGTTATCAGCTGGAAGTAGCCATATTGAGCATCGGAATGGTGAATCATCTCTCCATAATAAGAAGGCACGATGTGTGAAATTTACATACGAGGAGCATTCAGTACTTCTTTATTGATTGCATTTTTTGCTGACACGTTGAACATTTGGGATATTGATGCAGCGCGTGTCTAGTAAAGAAAAGGAACATTCAATTTCAACGCCTTACAGAAAAAATGAACACTTTATAACGCTAATACTGCCTGTATATATATATATATATATATATATATATATATATATATATATATATATATACTAGGTTGGTGCAAAAATAATGACGTAATAATGTCGTTTTATGACGTATTTTTTAACGTCAAAAAAAGACATTATTACGTCATTATTTTTGCACCAACCTAATATATATATATATATATATATATATATATATATATATGTGTGTGTGTGCGTGTACCGGGTGTAACGAAAATTGATCAATTAGAAATGATTAAAGATATCCGACTGGAATTCTCCGAGATTTTTATAACACTGTTGGGCTCTACTTTGAGCAATAAGAATGTATAATTACTCTCCAAGCTCATCAGCAAAGTCGTGATGAAATCGCTCACAAAGAAAACTGACTTGTTCATCATTAGTTAATTATAGCTAAGGATCGGAAGCTGATGAAGGATTTTAAATAAAGTTCATATATATATATATATATATATATATATATATATATATTCCACGAATATTTTTTAAACTTATTCAAGATGATCTTCGACCTCTCTAACCTTCTAAGTTTCTGTCCTGGAGTAACAAGGTGCCTCATAGGTTTCATGTACGATTTCATTTACAAGTCTCTTTGGACTGTCAGAGTTAAATCTCCTTTCTCACGTGCCATAATATCTTCTGTATTGAGTTGGATCTTTTCTAATTGATCTCATTAGCTCTAAGTTGAAATGATGATCCTTCATGCTGCTGTGAACTCCTGATACAGTTTTCCTCTCTACTGTTCCTTCTTTTAAAAAGGTATTCACAGTTCGCTTGATGGATCTTGAATAGACTTTGAAGATGGAAGCCAGAGTATGAATATTGATATCATTACTGAAGGCATGAATGATATTTTTCCTTTCACAACTGCTCAATTGGGAAGACAGTGTAGCTGACACAAAACGATTTTAACCTGAATAACTCAAACGTTTTTCCGTGATTCTTACGACAAATGGTGTCATAATGGCTAAATGTCTTATCTGAAAACCCGCAAAAAAATAAACTTAATTAATGTTCTTTTTTTTAAGATATTAAACATTTTGTGGAATGAACAATTATGTGACACGATATGGACAATTTTGCTGTTACATCCAGTGTGTATATATATATATATATATATATATATATATATATATATATATATATATATATATATATAAAAAGAAATATAGTCTTAAGGTGTGCTATATTTATGGAATAAAGTGCTCAATATCAGAGATAGAGCGTGTGTAAATATAAAAGTGAACATAGAAGTCAACACTTAGAGGCGACAGTCTGTTTCATGCTATATGCAAACGTCAGGCCACATATGCTGTTATTTTAAAAAAATAATACTAAAAAAATAAAAACAAGCATATATAATTTGACCTAAATAGATAAACAAACGACTTCCGGTGAAATAACCGCCATAACAGAATACCCACAATACACCACTAACCCGTATATATATAAATAGCCGAGAAAAATAACAGCATATGTGGCCTGACGATTGCATATAGCATGAAACAGACTGTCACTTTTATATATATATATATATATATATATATATATATATATATAATTTTGTATTTAGGAAGCAAACTCTATTTTATGTAAGTTTCATTAAAAACGACTAAAAAGGTATTTTATATTGACTTATAATTTTATACTTTTCTGATCATAAATTATGTAGATATCGTCCGAATGTTCTGTTTGTGCGAGTACGTTCAGCTATTCATTTGGTCTGGTTTAAAGAAATTCAATTTATTTGACAAAACTGACTTTTAAAAATTTCTACGCATTATCTTTGGCGCTGGTGGTGCTGATGAGGCGGAAATGGTACACTACAACAGAGGCTTGAATCGTCATATTGTAAAGAGATGTATGTTGATAGAGTTAACAGCAAATATAATAACTTGAATGAAACTGAAAGTCATTATCTAGGATGGTTTTATTTTAGACGAAATTATAGCCGAAAGCACTTGTCATTCCAGTATATATATATATAGGAAGCACTTACTAAATGAAGAAAACAAGACCCCCCCACAGAAGTCATCATAAAACTCATGGAACATGTCCTTACATTAAATACTTTCAACTTCAATAGACCACAATACCTTTAAATAAGAGGTTGTGACATGGGCACCATTGCAGCTCCATCATATGCTACAATATTCATGGGAAAATTTGAGGAGACCCATATCTATCCAATCATTGGTAGCGACTGCGTATTCTATGCAAGATATATCGATGATATATTCTTTGTATACACGGGTAGTGATGACAAACTTACCCAATTTCTTATGTCCCTAAACACAGTGCACGACTCAATTAAGTTTGACTATGAAAAATCCACAAGATCAGTAACATTTTTAGACACCCGCATTTACATAGATGAAAACAGGAAACTACAAACGACACTACACACTAAAATCACCGACACCCTCAACTATCTACACTTTAAGTCTTCCCACCCTAAACATCTCAAAGAGAACCTTCCCTATTCACAAGCACTTAGAGTCAGAAGGATATGTTTCAACAATGAAGAATTAAATAAACACATTGAAAATCTAGAGCATCAATTCACAACACGTGGCTATAAACAACACCTAATCAGGGAACAAATAAATAAAGCAATTTCCACACCTAAAGAAGACACCCTGATGTACAAGATTCAAAATAAATCTAGCCGCATCCCTCTAGTAACCACTTTCAATCCCACTCTGCCTCCACTATCCCAAATAATCAAACGTCGCTGGGAAATACTACATCTCAAACCAAACCTAAAAAAACTGTTTAAGGAATCCGGCCTTCTTGCATATCGTAGACCTATGAACCTAAAAGAAATCATAGGTAGTAACGACATTTCAAGGGACAAGGTAATCCGTAATAAACTAAGAACAAAAACAACAGGATTTTCTCAACCATGTAACAACAAAAAAAGTTTATGTTGCAACTATATTAAAAACACGAATTCATTCACTAGCTCAATCTACTTTCAAAATCTGCCACGATTCTAACTGTAGAAGTCATAACATAATTTACCTCCTAGAATGCACACTATGCCAGAAACAATATGTAGGAAAATCTGAATGGCCCTTTCACTACAGAATTAATAATTATCGTAAGCGAATTAAGTCGATTCCCCATGAAAAATTATTATCTGTAGAACAACATTTCCGCCTGGAAAAACATGATTTCAAAACCCATGCCAAATTCACTATAATTGAGAGAATAGAAAAGTTCAGAGCAGATAACATTAGAAAGATTTTAGAGTCCCATGAAAATAAGTGGATACAACGTCTAAAAACAAAATATCCAGCCGGGCTAAACCATAAATTTAACAATATATAACTCAACAAATCAAAACCTACCCACAATTCTCACCCACACAAGACAGACATGCTTACGGAGGTGTGAAGGCCTCACACTTATACACTCACCCACATGAATATACACACTTACACACATCATACTCACTCACTCCCTAATGAGCCAAATGATAACACACACCCACAGCAATACACACGCTTACACATATCATACTCACTCACACCCTAAGAACCAAATGACACACACAAACACGAAACAGAGACACATCCCCTCAAGAAGTCCAATAAAACTTTCAAACTGACCAGAGAATTCAGAGCAACATGTATCTATCCAGCTCTTACCTCAAATAACAACTTAAAAGAGACTGACCAACACAAGGAATGTTAAAAGATTCATGTTAAAAAGATAAAAAAATAAAAAAAAAACAAATGAAAACTACAGACAAAAGTTCATTTTCTCCATCAAGACATTCATTTCTGTAGTTTACTGCTACCAGCAAACAGAAATATTTCTTCTCCTGATGATGGCCATTTTGGCCGAAACTAGTCGAGGAATCTAAATGAAATAATAATAAAAAACCGAAAGAATATTAATCTACAACCCAGTGTGTCTAAAGATTTTAATTTTTTTTATTGTTCAATATATATATATATATATATATATATATATATATATATATATATATATATATATATATATATTAGGTTGGTGCACAAATAATGACATAATAATGTCGTTTTTTGACGTTAAAATACGTTAAAAACGAGATTATTACGTCATTACTTTTGGACCAACCTATATATATATATATATATATATATATATATGGGGTATTTCAAAAATACTTTTATAAACTCTTGGGAGTCGATTCCACAGAGCAGCGGTTTGCGGGAAGAAGCTGTTAGTGGAACTTACTTCTCACTGATGAAATACGGAGGGGTTATTTGCTACAATGTAAGTGGCATGATGTGTCCTTGTGAAGGTTTGAACTGGCAGAATGAGGAAATGTAGTTCGTCCGAGTACTTTCCGTGGAAACAGCAACAGAGCAACGAGAGGCTTGCCAGATCTCGCTTGTGAGAAAGAGGCTGGATGATGGAGAATAATTCGTTACCCAGAAGGGATTGCAGACGCTGTTGGACTGTTTTGATGGATAGAGCGCGAAGCAGAATTAAGAAATAAGACAAGAATAATTATGCTTTCGTCGAAGATATTGAAATAAGAAATGCTATGTTCATAATCAGAATAATTTCAGCTAACCCACTACAAATGCAGAAGGAGATAAACTTATATTTTATAGACGAGGCAAAACATTTGATATAGTACGACTCAAAGAACGATTTGAACGTTTAAGAAACATCTATTTACTTGCGAAGGATGTTAGAATAATCCAGGACTTTCCCTGGGAGCAAATCGAACGTGTGCGGATTGAAAATGAACGAAATACACCCAAATAGAAAAGAATGTATAATAAGAATATGTCTTTTTACTAGATTTATCTAAAACTAAATGTCCTAACAGGATTTAGTGTCAGTGGGCGCTATCTTGACAATATAAGATATGCAGCTGACATTGCGTTGATGACAGACGCAGAAAGATAAGTTCAAGACTTTCAATACAGTGTAATGAAGGGATGCAATAGTAAATGACTATCAATTGAAAGAAAAGAGAACGTATGGTTTTCAGCAAGAGGACAGGTTAAATTGGATTAAATGAATGCTTCAGTTCAGAATTCCCTGTAGATTACCTTGATCGATATATATCTGATGAAGACCGGAGGGTACAACTGTCGAAACGTTGAGGCAACAGTAACAAAGATGAGGACAAAAGTTCGAATATCGTCGTCTAATGTGCTGTGGGTGATACACCCATGGGCGAATGGCCCGAAATTAGAGAGGTCTACTGGGCCATGCCGTGTCTTAGTTTTGTGTTTGGTCGAACCATTGAACTAAGCCCGTTATTTTCTGTCGCGGTTCGAAGTAAAGAGGGCAGTTCTTTTGTTTGAAAAGCCATACGAGGTGGATTTGTTTTTGATGGTACCTTCTTCCAGTCTTTGCCTAAAGAGGCAGGGCGTATAAAGCAGCAGGTGATTTGAAATCAGAGTTTTCCCTCTCCTAGACTGTTTGCCAACCAAGGATGTAGGTACCAGTCTATCCTGCTATTTACTCCTAGATGGTGGAAGAGATTGACTCATACCTTTCTTAAGGATGTCCGCATGCAAGTTAATGTAATGAATTCTCGGAGCCGCTAACCATTACTCCACCGTGCCTCGATCATAGCTCCTCATCTCGCCCTGTCGACTGGTTATAACCCCCCACCCAACCACCACCAATGTTGCCTCCTGGGTTTTTATGAAAAACTATTGCAGGAAGGCTTCTGATCAGGAGATTTTTGAGGAGCGTAGAACCACCTCTTAAATGCTGGTGGTCGCGGGTGCACCCTGATCCGGGGTGGTAGCACCTGTTAGGGTCACAGCCATTGGAAAATAGGTAACCTCCAAACGGGTGTCAAA
>OZ010597.1:21912303-21914803 GCA_963932145.1 Acanthosepion lycidas
CTGTTCGTATCTTTCTTTCCTTCTTTCTTTCTTTGTCAATTTCTCTGATGGAATAAATAAGAATGATTGGCTAAGAAATCGTCGGCACAAAATATCAATTGCTGGTTAATCGGTCTTGTTGATTCCGATTAATCGATGTAAACTTACCTCTTACCTCAGTCCATGGTGTAATCAGGCTACACCATAATCAGCTTCATGGTTAGATAAATTGCATATCTTTTGTCAGATAGCATTAAGATTATATTCGAATTTTACTTCAGCTTAATAAAACAAATACTTGTTTTTACCTTTATCCAAAAAGTTGATCGCAGCAATTTTTGTTTTTACTAGGTTTCACTCAAGTAAGAGGGTTATCGAAGAAATTTGAGCCGTAGGCCTAAGAGGTATGAGGCGCCTTTTATGAATATATGGGGAAGATACCAGTTGGCCCTTGATTTGAACAGGTGAAGATTTTAGTAGTCGAAAAATCATCGTCTTGGTAGTAGTTCCACAAAGAAGCTGTTCGTGGGGAGAAGCTGTTCAAAGGAAACCTACTTCTCACTGATGGAATACGAAGGGAATGAGGGGGTGGTTCGCTACAGTGTAATCACAGGCTGAGGTCTTGGCTCTGACGATTAGGGTTAGTAGAAGTATGTAATGCAGGTCGCCTGTGGGAAAAGGATTGCATGGAGCGAACTTATTCATTACTCACAAAGCTATATAGTCACTTTAGAAAAATGGATCAAAAATGGAAGAAGAAGACTATGTAGCTCCAACTGATATAGGGCAGCCGTGCTCCATTTTCGGCTCTTGTAAAAGTAGAGCGCATCAGGAGGAATCAGGTGCTTACTGGAGTGGTACAGGGTGCTCAATTATTCAACGTGAAGTCTGGAGAAAACTTCTCCCAATACGTGTTCAAAGCAATGGGGCCTTCTTGAGATAACACAAGTTTATGGCTATAGACGAAAGTTCAGGATCTGCACGGTGATGATGGAACATTAAGGATTTGATCCTGAGCGTAATGAATATGACTAACCAGTTTTCCCCTATTGTGTTTTTAGAGCTAAATAATATAAGAGATCAGCTACCAGGCTCTGGTAATCTAGAATTTTGGAGGTGCACCTATTGCTAAAGAGCGGTTAATACATAATTGTGGCTAAGTGGTGAGTCAACCATGATCTTTTTTTTAATCATTTGACCACAAGCAAGGCAATAAAGCCACTAAGACACAATGGATTACTTAGTGGTATAGAATAAGAGAAAATACACAATTAAAGAAAGGCAATAAGAGAACAACCATTAAGAAGATAGATAACGATTTACATTGCATTTAAATTTTTGATGATTAAAGTTGCCAGGGAAACAAAACGCGTAAGAGTGTTCCACAGGTGAAAAGTGCGAGAGAAGAAACTGTTAGAAGTTACAGTTGCATCTAGACATTTCAATTGTATTAGGTTGGTGCAAAAATAATGTCGTTTTCTCACATAAAGTTGAACGTCAAAAACGACATTATTTTCGCACCAACCTAACAAAATTATGAAACCTCGACGACAATCTAGTAATGCGCTTAAATTCACAAAATCTAGGTACCATAGAAGAAAGTTTGTCAGAACAGGGGTACCATGAAAATATGTATAGAAAAAGCAGAATGTGTGTTACATTACAGCAGTGGAAAAGTGACTGAAAGCAAGATTCTAGGTCAGGACCAATAACATTGCAGATTGTCCGAATTTGAACAAAAGTCTCTAAATATATAGCAGGAGCACCAGACAAGATGTGGTCGCAATTTTCAAACCAAGGACAAAGTAAGTAAGTGAAGAAAAGTACAAAGCTGTTTTTTGTTTCTTCTCTCTCCCTCCTCTGTCTCTTTCTCTTATTTTTTTTCTCTCTTTTGATCCCCCTTTCTTTCATTTTAAAGTTTTCTTTTTAGGGTCCTTCTTTTTCACTTTATTTGTTTATTTTAGTGTTTTCTTTATTAATTTCTTTTTTTTCTTTACAGTGTTTTCTTTCTTCTTCTATATTTTTAACATTTTTCTTTCATTCACTTTTTTTTTTCATTTTATGTTTTCTTATTTATATTGTTTGTTTTTTTTCTTCCATCTTTTTAAATTCTCTCGTCTTTCTTTTCCCGATTTTTCTGTTTTAATTCTTTCCTTTTTTTCTTTTTTCTTGTATTCATTCATTCCTTAATTCATTCATTCTTTGTTTTCAGTGTATTTCTATTGAATTTTTTCCCTTTCCTCTTTTCTTGCCTTTTTTTTCTTTTTTCCTTTTCTCTCATTTCAGCTTTTCGTTTTCCTCTTCTTTCTTTGCTTTCATTTTTTTCTTTCTTTTTTTCGCTTCTTTCTTTCTTTAAATTTTTTCTCTTCTCCGATTTCCTGTTTTTTTTCTTCTTTCTTTTAATGTTCAACTTCTCTTTTTCCGCTTTTTTCTTTCAACTGATTTTCTCTTTCCTCTTTTCCTTTTCTTTCCTTCTTTCATTCAATTCTTTCTCTTCTCTATTATACTCTTTTAATGTTTT
>OZ010597.1:21928140-21975640 GCA_963932145.1 Acanthosepion lycidas
ATGACATTATTTTTTTAAATGTTTTGTTTTAAAAACATTTTGGTAAAAAATATTTTTTGTATATGTTACCCCAACCCCTTACTTACTTTCATGAAATTTCATGAAATACCTTTCTATTTCCTAATTTATTTTTATTAGTTGAAAGTAAAACTTCTTGGAAAATGTAAATCACCTAATTTTTTTTCAAACTTTCACTATTCTAACTGAAACTCTACTCCGAATAGTAAACTAGAAAAATGTAACCAAACTATGATATTATTTAATTAGAAAAGCTTTTAATTGCTTTGGTAAATAAGTTATATTAAGGTTACTACTGTCTGAAGAAATAAAACTTTTTCGATGAATAATGAATTTTTACAATTTTTTTACTTTTTAAAAATTTTAATTATAATAATTTATAATAGTTTAAAAATCATTTAAATTTCTGTATTGCGCTATATCCTGGATGTGATATTGTAATTAAGTGAAAACAATATTTACAAAACCATAACTAAAAAAATTAATAAACGTTGTTTAATTATTCTATTTTTAAAATAATTTTTATTTTTTCACTTTAATTGTTCGCTTTTTTCAACTATGATAGCCTAAACATACCATTATTGTGAAAAGATCACATGGAAGGTTTGAAAAAAAAATTAGCTAATGTTAATTAAAATTTATTAACTATTAATTTTCAAACAATATTTTAATTATTATAAAAAATTTCAGACCAGTGTGTTAATTTTATTGCTTAAATATCTTTATTTTAATTTCATATGTTAGTAAATTTTAAAATTAATTTAAGAAAATTTTATAGTACTTTACATCTTTTCAATTTTTCATAAAGCATCTTCAATCGTAACTAAAAGTCAATAAAATATTAGATAATTGCTGAAAATATGTTAATTTGTAAAAGTTACTAGGTAGTTTAAAACGAACAAAAATGCGTTCACTTAGATTTCATAAATTTATGTCAATTCTGGTCATCTATATTTGCTGTCATCACCTCAGGAGTTATCTATACGTCAATAAAGACCAAAGAAAATCAGGACCCGTTGTTAACAAATGCTTGTATATTACTTTTTATGCTATAAGTAAGTAATATTTATTTCAAATCAGATTAATTTAACTTTAAATTTGCCAATTTTACTCAAATAGCGTGTTACAAATATACATTTTATTTTTGGAAAATTTTTAAAACCGATCAATTTGTTTTGTTTACAAATTTCTTAAAAGAAATGGCCACTTTTAAGAACATTTTCTTAAATCAACCAAAAAAATGAGATTCCGATCTATATAATTTTTAGTTGAAATACACCAGAATATTTTACTTACTAGAAATTGTAAAACTACTCATTCAGCTTTCAATTGAAGCTAAAATGAAATCTTCAAGAATGTTTTTCATTTTTTAAAATTCATTTTAAATCTTAGGTATCGAAAAATTATGCCGAATTAGCGAAAGTACCTCGGCTAAACTGTATGAAGCTTTGTTTGTTTTGTTTTGTTCAAGTTATTTCAGTCCTTTGGTAGAAATTTGGTAGATTTTGTTGAATATACCCTTGCATAATTACCAATGGGAGAATTAATAAACAAATCGGGTTGATGGAAAATAGACCAATCCATCTAAGAGAAAGGAAATACTTTGCGAGTAAATCCTGATTATATAACTTGGAGCGAAATTCCCACTCCACCCGCATTATGGCTTGCTTTTCCTTTGTAAGATATTCCTGGGGTTGAGAGATGAAACGTGTTGCATAGAAAACTGTGTAGCTTCCATAAAAAAAAGAAGAAAACAACACTAGCCCACGTCCGGAAGAAAAAAACACCTGCGTGGCTTTATCTGTGTTTTGTTTATGCTTGATCGGTAAAACAGGCACCACAGTGGTTTTTACCACAAACTGAATAAAAAAAAATCCCCTGGAGTAGAACCATGGTCTACCGAGACCCACAGGCTACTCACCCTCATGGTTATTGTGGTTGCTATCAAAGGTTGACAATTAACAAATGATCTGTTGTTATTTATACTTATATACATTGCTTTTTCCCAGGCATATGGCTAATGGTTTTGGTTCATGGACAATTATCCCGGGTTTGAATTCAGAATTTTCCGTCTCTTAAACCGGTTGCCAACCACGGCTTAAGAGTTCCGTCTGCTGTCCTCTTACTTAACCTATAACTGGGAGAGGAGAGAAGTGATGGTTTCATAACTTTCTGAAGGATATTTTCGCGTAGAGTGATGTAATTAACTCGACTGGAAATTCGAACTCTGCTATCAATTTCTCCACCCGCACATCTTGTCGAAAAAAAAAAAAAAAGAAAACATGACGTCGCTGTATTTCGAATCCTTTTCCCGCCATTACTCGGAAGGTGGCTATCACCCTTGTCGCACTCATGAAGCCATTAGCAACTTAAAAGCTGTCATTGAGTGACTGATTTAATTGTTTTTTCCCCTGCTTTTTGGATTACTTAAAACCGGAACAAATTTTGTATTGTAAAATTAATCCGTTTATATATATATATATATATATATATATATATATATATATATATAAAGTAGTTATTGCAATGATAAATTTTTGGAGATAACAATGATACCAAGTTCTACTATTTAAACCGTAGCTACGGTACAAGTGACGGATTCATAGGCTTCCCAAGTGTATTTGCCCATAAGTAAACGCAATTAACACAACTGGAATTCGAACTCGGCTCTCATTTCTCATTCCGAGCCGCAATTAATTACACCAGCCTCTCTTTTTTTTATCAGAGTGATCCTTCTTCTAGACAGACTGCCAACCAAGGCTAATGAGCCCTGTATACTCGGATAATTGTATATCGTGTCTTCTCGATTTTTCTCGCCTTCGCGGGAATTTCAAACAAGTCGGATCTTACTCCCTAAATCGAAAACATCAGACAATTCACGGCGCCATGTTAGCCGGCTAGCGTCAGACGGAAAGAAACGTCCACTGAACAAACGAGGCTATTTCTGCTGGTTTTATAAAGATTTTAACGACAAAGCCAGATCCAATAATAAAGATATCTCTATATATGCAAACGCAGGCTTGTTGGGTGTGCTCTATCGCCCCTCCCTTGGCGCACCACCGTGGTTGTGAAGAACGTGACGACAACAAAGGATTAGGATGAAATGACCACAAGAGAAATCGTAAAGATTATGAAAATATCGTTTCTTTGAAAATCATTCTTGGGGGAAGAAATAGCAATTATTCAAGGAAGTAAAGTGACGTATGTGCGTTTGTGTCAACATATCACTATTGAAAGTCATCCCGTTCTCTTTTCTTTTCGACTTCCAATGAGTGTTTCTCTGTCTCCCATTCTCTCTTCTCATGAGTTTCTTCCACTTTCTGTTTGTTTATGACACTATCTTTCTTCCCAACTCTTTCTCTCTCAATAAATATATAAATAAATGTATAGTAATAAATAAAACGCTCAAATTACTTAACAATGACCGAATAAAAGTTTCGAGATGTAATCTCTCCTCAGGCTCAGACAAAAATATTGTTATATATAAAAATCAATAAAAAGACTTAGTCAATACTAGACAAAACAATAAGCTAAAACCTGAAGGCGGTGCTTACTGCATCCCCTGTAATAATTGTCACAAAAAGTACATAGGAAAAACCTCAAGTAATCTAAATAAAAGATTATATGAACATAAAAGGGACATTTTAAAAAATAATACGTCAAATGCCCTAGTTGCCCACCGTAACGAGACTGATTACAATTATAACAAAGACTACTTTGATCAAAGGAGAAAATAATTCATTACGACGTAAATGTCTAGAGTGTGCCTTAGTCGCAAGGTCTTCTGCATTAAATTTGCGCCCAGACACTTACTCAAGTCTCACACATAAACATCTAAATGACTTCCTAAAATTGGCTGCTACTCAGGATTTGATCATAGCCAGCAGATCTTCTAATATCAGAGTGTCGGGTATCTACTTACGGAAAGTTATGGGAAGAAAAAGACTCTAAATTAGGGATGTCAAACATACGGCTCACAGGCCTGAACTGGGTCGTACAGGATTTCATCCAGCCCGCGAGATGACTTTGAAAAGTGTAACAATTAATACTTACTTTTTTTTTTTAATTAATTCAATGACTAACAACGTATTTTCTTTTTTTTCTTGGTCAACATTTCGCTGTTTTACCTTACCCAAAATATCTTTGCCAAAAGGGAGAAGCGGATACAGAGTGTAGATTATTTCAAGGCAAATAGGACTTTTTTTTATTTATTCGTGGAAGTGAATGTGAAACCTGTTTGGTTGGTGTGTTTGCAGAAGATTTCAGTGCTTAAGTAATATAACATTCAGCATCCCATCCAGACTCACCATGCCGCATATACAATTATTTCCAAGGACAAATTAGATGAGGGAAGTTTAAATTGTTAGAGGATCTGAAGAAACAACAGTCTGTTTGTTATGGTCCAGGTTAGGACCAAGGAAGAACATCATGAACACAAGAGTAGAAATAACGAAGGTATATTACACGAAATAATAATACAAGATGTGGAAGGTGTTAGTATGACTGTCAGTCTGGTTTGGAGTGAACTACTATCGGCTCGACTCGATTCGACCCTCTCTCTTGAGAGGTGTAGTATACATAGTGTTAGGAAGAGTTAATTCTGTAGTTATAGGTAAGGACCCATGACATTGTTTTAACCCAAAGTCGAGATATCAGTCAGGTTGCAGTAAAAGTTGCAAAAGAAATAGCATTAGCATCAAAGCCGTACTAGGAGGGTAATTTCGTGAAATATGCATACTGAAGGCTGAAGAAATTGTATGCCTTGAGAAGCGAGAGACTTTTACCAACATTAGCCTGACGAGATCTACTATGGCAGATAGGATTTTAGATCTTTCTGCAGATTTGGACAGGCAACTGAAACAAAGTCAAGTCGTCTATTGCATTTTCGGTTGCAATTGAGAGCACGGACATTAGGGATGATGCTCAACTGGTCATATTCATTTGTGGTGAAGAGAAGACTTTGGCCATCACCGATGAGTTCCTGGAGTTGGTTCCTATATCGGACACCATAACAGCAAATGACTTTTTCATTTCTCTCGTTGGAGCGCTGGACAGGGTCGGAGTGGACTAGGACCGTGCTGTCAGCGTGGGAGCAGATGGCGCCACATCACTGATTGGGAAAATAGCAGGTGTTATGATGCAGTTCAGAGAGAAACTACAAACTGCAAATAGAGAACGAGATTGTTGGATATTTCACTGCATTTTGCACCAGAATGCATTGTGTTGCAAATCGTTAACAATGGAGATCATATCATGGAAGTCGTTGTCCGAACTGTTAATTTCATCCGAACTAGAAGTCTGAATCACCGTCAGCTTGGTAATCTTATCACATTTCACATTCACTTCCACGAATAAATAAAAAAAAGTCCTATTTGCCTTGAAATAATCTACACTCTGTATCCGCTTCTCCCTTTTGGCAAAGATATTTTGGGTAAGGTTAGATATTGCTTTCCATTTCACTCCAAGGTACGGTGGTTAAGCTGAGGTGCTGTGTTGACGCGTTTCTTTAATCTACGAGCAGAAATTGAACAGTTCATGGAGAAAAAAGCCAAACCAGCATTAAAATCTCAAAGAACGGAATCACTGCAAGATTTAGCATTTTTATCGCGGATATATCAGAGCACTTGAATAATCTGAAAAAAATGCTGCAAGGCTGTAAAAACGCTGTCACACAGTATTTTGAAAGCATAGGTGGGTTCAAGTTGAAGCTAACTTTGTAGAAAACACAACTGTCAGGTGGTGCCCCTACTCATTTTCCTTGTCTAAAAGATGTGATTGAGACGGCAGATAATGTTGATATGAATCGGTACAAAAACAATATCACGGGATTGCTGCCAAAGGTTTCAGATTTTTGATGAACTTGAAACAGATTTCACGGTTTTTCGCTCGCCATTTACAGCCAACGCCTCTGATCTACCCGTCAACATCCAATTTGAAATGATTGACTTGCAGTGTGATTCAGATTTGAAGAACAATTTTACCTCGATTGGTTTGGACACATTTTATTTGGGAACAAGTTTTCTCTGTTATGAGCATCAATAAAACAAAGCTGCGCTCGAGGCTCACACATAAACATCTAAATGACTTCCTAAAATTGGCTGCTACTCAGAATTTGACGCCCGATATTGAAGCACTTGTGAAGGCAAAATGATGCCAAGTCTCAGGAACGTATTGAAAATAAATAATAAAAAAATAAAAGTGTTTTTAAATGTTTTCCTTTTTAATTTATAAATTGTATATATTTACAAGGGAATGTGATAACGCAGTTTTTAACAGTTCCCAGTTACACTGGTTCAATGTCCCCCCCCCACTCAAAAAAATTGTTCTTTAAACATAAACATTTTCAGAATGTACTTTTTTTGCACTAAAACAAAAAGAAAATTTTGAAATTCCCTAATTTTACTGTCCCGGTCGGCTTGAGATGAAATTGTGTTGATATGTGACCTTGAACTAAAATGTATTTGACACCGATGCTTTAAATGAATTCAACTAGATCAAAAAAACAAAAAAAAACAATTCAGAAATTCTCAGCATCCCTCTTGGGTGTGCATGTGTAGTCCTACCAACATTCTGAAGGACGAAACTTGTCACAAGTAAACGTTTTCCACTTTGTCATTCAGTTTCCCCAATACCGTTCTTGATATATAAAATATATAGCGTTATCACCCCGAACACACACACACACACACACACACACACACACACACATATATATATATATATATATATATATATCTCGAAACATGATTGAAACCTCGAAACATGATTGCATTTATGTAGCGTTTATTCTCATGTTGTAATATCCTAAAATAAAGTATATATATATATATATATATATATATATATATATATATATATATATATATATATATTTGTTTGAATAAAAACAGACAACGTTAAGGTTCCATGTAATAAAAACATATCAACTCTGAATTTTACATTGAGCTCTCCGGATATCATCCTCCTCGGGTCTACCCATACAGATTGCCTAAGTTTGCACAAACTAACTATATATATATATATATATATATATATATATATATATATATATATTTGTGTATTTAGGCAGTAATCCTCCTTTCCTGCACATTGCATTGAAAACGACAGACAAGGTGCTTTTATTTAGTTTTTTTTATACAATTTCTCATGCGATCTAATAAGTTTTTTCTTTTCGGATGATAAATTATATAAAACTGTCCGAATGTTCTTTTTATCTGAGCGCTTTCGGCTATACATTTACCTATTTTCAAGGATTATATTTTAACTGTTAAAATAAAATAGTTTGTTGTATGTATGTTTTCTCAAATGTTTTCATTTTTTTTTTGTTTCCAAGCACGGTCAAGCTATTATGTTCATGTTATTAAGTGTTGGATTGTTTGGTTTTAATAATAAAGCTTCCATTATTTTTACCCTTTTTTTGCATGTAGATGATGCTCTTATAATAGTGTTGTCGACAAGTATCTTCTGAATATATACAGGGTGTTTCAAAAAGAATACGCCAAAATCATCACGTGATGTGTCAATAACGAAAAAAATTACAAACCTCTAGCATGAATACATGTGTTGTATATACATTCAAGTTTCATTTCATGTTTTATAAGTGCTCAATATGGCCACCACCGGCAGCGCGGACAACATCAAGCCGATATGAGAATTCCTCCCAAATGCGCCTCAGCATGTTACGGTCCACCGTGTTGATTGCAGCTGTTATTCGATCTTTCGAATCATCGATACTTGCTGGAAGAGCTGGAATATAAAACTTAGTCTTTAACATACCCCCACAAAAAAAAAGTCACAGACAGTGAGGTCCAGGGATCTGGCAGGCCAAGCACAGAGAGCAAGGTCTTTAGAACCTCTCCTCCCAATCCATCGCTGAGGCACATTTTCATTCAGATGAGCTCTAAACCGAAGATGCCAATGGGGTGGTGCTCCGTCTTGCTGAAAAATGAAGACATTCGAATCTGCTTGCAGTAAAGTGAATAACCAGTTTTGGGGCATTTCGAGATAGGTTTGTCCTGTAACGGTGTTTCCTTCAAAGAAAAAGGGACGATAGACCTTGTCTTGAGACGCAGCACAGAAGACGTTCACTTTAGGGGAATCTCTTTCATACTCAACAGTTTCATGTGGGTGCTCTTATCCCCAAATGCGCACATTGTGACGATTGACTGTGCCTCTCAAATGGAAATTCGCTTCGTCACTAAAAACTAAACATGAAAAGAGAGTTTCATCACCTTCCTCCATCTCCAGCATTGACTCACAGAATGTCCTCCGCATCACCTTGTCATCATTAATAAGTGCTTGGAAAAGGCTTAGTTTGTATGGTTTCATGTGTAATCGTCTCTTTAACACACGCCAGACAGTGGTATGAGGGTTGGCAAGCTGAAGACTTGCTCGACGTACGGACTTACGTGGGCTGCTCTCAAATGCATCATGAATCCTCTCCACTTGCTCCTCTGTAACACATGGTCTTCCAGGACTCTTTCCTTTGCACAAGCACCCACTCTCTTTAAACTGTCTAACCCACCGTCGAATGCTCTTACGATGGGGCGGATCAATGCCGAATTCTGTTCTGAAAGCACGCTGCATCATGACAATGACGTTTGTTTTCGTGAACTCAAGCACGCAAAACGTCTTCTGCTGAGGAGTCGCTATTTTGATTGATCTTCCCACAATTCAGCTGCACCGGAAGTTATACTAACGACACCGGTGAAACTGACACCCAATCAAACTTTGATAACTACTCTATCAAATAACCACTGATTGAGTCCACTACAATGCTAAAGACCTGAAAAAACAGCGTAATGATATTGGCGTGTTCTTTTTGAAACACCCTGTATATTAATGTATATTTGGTCAGCAACCTTTCCTTAAAACATCTCACATTAAATGCATCAAAGAAAATTTAATTATTTTTTTTTATTTTCACCAGCATCCTTACGTTTTTTCGTTTTGTAGAAATAAGGGAGTACATATATTTTCCATAATTTCAATTGTCCCAAGCGTTTTCTTTAGCCATTTTCAAGAGGAGTTTGTTTTTCCTCGTGTTTTGACCGTTTAAGTTGTATTTTATTTTTGTGTTGTTTTGAGTACGAGCGTTTATTCCGAGCGCATTCAATGATCATAGAAAATATACGTCCCCCGACAGGAATCGAACCTGTATCCTACACGAAACCGTCATATAGCCTGACGGGCTTTACCGATTTAGCCACAGAGGAGCGTTTCGGTTAGCAAAGTCGATTTTACTGTTTTTAAACTACAATTCTCCATGATTTTCTATCGTACATTCATATCCAAATGTAAACAAACGACGTCACACATTATGAAATGCACAAAGTCCGACAATTATTTGTATCTATAAAAAGAACGTATAGACATAAAAAATGTTTTAATATATATATATATATATATATATATATATATATATATATATATATATGTGTGTGTGTGTGTGCACGTATATATATATATATATATATATATATATATATATATATATATATATATATATATGGTAGTACACGTTTGGGAAAACATCGGATAGCTCAAGTTGCAGTAGAATTAAATCGGTACCTGAGGAAAAATGGGGAATAATTTTTTTTATCTTTTTCCAGTGTATTACCCTTTGTATTGCTAATGATGGAGGGCATGAGGAAACTTAAAATTTCAATAAAACCTTAAAATAATTTAGATTTACTTCTTTCTAATCTTTTTACAAATTATTTCTATCGCAAATATTAATAAAGTTATAATTTTTTAAAGTGCACACAAACTTTATGGACATCCAGTATATATATATATATATATATATATATATATATATATATATATATATATATATATACAATATATACGAGTACAAAATGTCGTAACGAGGTTCACTCATTTGGGGTCGGAAGTGACAGAGAGAGAGAGTAGGAAAATTTCTGCCTAAACCATTTCGGCTGATCTAAGGGAAGTAATTCGTGGATCATCGTTTGCACCCTACGATATAGCAGTCTGCTTTCTCACAGCTTTGTTGACGAAGTTATCTGGATTCGTACGGGTTCTATTTCTATCTCTTGGTTCGGATCGGTCGTCTTGACTCGGGACAACCAACAGACCAGACCAGCAAATTCCAACAAGCCGTCTGTGCCGCGTTCCGATCTCCGATCTGCGATCTGACTAACTGAAGCGTGCGGGCAGCTTATATAGAGAGAGGCTGAGATAAACCGTCTTTAGGCGCCGCCCTCGAATTTTAATATGCAAATCGCCTTTGACCAGCATGCAAGCTTTTCCGGTCCCCGAAACTCAGCGGGGACCCAGTTTTCAAGAGATACTAAAATCAGATTCGGACCTTCTGCTGGGTCTTCCGCAGCCAACGCCTAAACCACTTATCCCGTCTGGTTGAATTCCGCCATTCAGTCCACCCAAAAGTCCAATTCGCCATTTATCACAAACTTTACTTTAGCGAATCCATCTCTTAATCACTTTGGAATTATCACATTTAATTAACTAATAACTCAACCCCTATTAACAATTATTAAGAGAAAAATAAGGGAAAAAAATAAACTTATTTCTGGAATTACTCCAGACTCCCTTCTCCCCAAGTAATTAGCACCTTCATCCTAATTCTTTAGCACTGTTGATTACTAAATCCACCTCGGGATGGGGGTAGGGTCTCTCTCTCTCTCTCTCTCTATGTCACACCCTACTTAGAGCACTTAAGTTGTCCGTGGTATATCGAGGGTCTCGTGATTGACGGTCACAAAAAGACTGAAATGGGCCAAAGGTCAATGGATGAGGTCATCTGTATTCTCACCCCGACAATGGCAGACAGCCGCCAAACCTATTAGATATGACAATGACACTCGTTTTTGGATAGTCTGAATGTCTGAGGTCAGAGTCTCATAGGGCGAGACTCAATCGTGACCTTCAGCGCCTGGAATTGGAGATATGTGTTTTGCAAGAGACCCTTTTCCATTCTGGCGACCGTGATGATATAGTGACGAAGAGGTTTGGCCTCTTTTCAGGATATTATAATGGCCTCTTTTCAGGGTAGTATAATGACCATCCTAGGGAAGGTACTTGGCTGGAGAACCGTCCTTTGAATGCTGTATGTACGCTTGTCTTCGCGGATCTGGAGGGTAGGCTTCTGTCGTGGGCGCTACCATAAAAGATCAGGCATTGCGTTTCACTGGGGTTATGCGCCCAACATTGAGGATATATATATATGTTTAGATTTTTATCAACCCAGTCTTCCACAAAACGGTATATAGGAATTAGGTAGGATTTCTTAGATTGAATGTGGAATTGTGATGTATGTATATGTCAGTATTGTGTGGATGAGATGTTTTGATGAAAGGAAAAATGTACGAACGATAGGGTCAGTTAGTAAGTCAAGAACTAAGTAGTTAGCCATAAGACAAGTGAAGACCAGCCTTCCCACATTCCAGTTTTACCTATGTGACTTATTTGTACAATAAATATTGAGGAGTCAACGATTATTCACTACTCTGATTTTCGACTCTCTGTCTTCGGGAAGAAAGGAATGCAGAAGAGAAGGGGCTATGCCTACGGGTAAAATCACTTCTGCGGAGCTAGACCACAACCCGACCCCATGTATGCGCTCGGAAAGCCCCATGTTAAAAACCGGCGTTATGCCACATCGCGCCTTGTGGGGAGGTCTCTGGTAAATAGCGAGTAGTTAACAATTAATCTTTACTCTTCTTGTTGACTCTCTGAATGTATCGATGTGGTGTATGAGTATGACAGTGTTGTATGGATGAGATGATTTGATGAAAGGAACAATGTACGGACGATTGGGCCAGTAAGTAAGTCTAGCTAAGTTAACGATAAGACAAGTGAAGAAAGGCCCTCCCCACATCCCAATTTTATCTGTGTGGCTTATTTATACCTTCGTACAATAAATATCGAGGAGTCATCGATTAATCGTTACTCTGCTTGTCGAGAGCAGTCTCGTCTGGGGAGATAGACAGCAACCCGAGCCCGTGTATGCGGGGTCTACTGGGAAGTTTTGCCCGAGCGTACGCGTTCGGAAAGCCTCACATTAAAAATCAGCCTTGTGTCACATCCCGCCTAAATCGTTTTAGCTTTTTTTTTTTTTTGTCTTATCCGTGAAACTGTTTGGACTTTAACATTTTATTTTTAGTTTTCTTTTCTTGTTTGTTTAATATCTTTTTTAAAATTTTCTACGTGTTACTTTTTTGTGTCTCTTTTGTAAGCTAAACATTATTTTCTATCAGTGTATTTTATCTTGTGTGTCAATTTTACACGACTTCATTTCGTTTTTATTTTTTTGCTAGCTTAATCCTTTTCACGAGTTTAAGTGTTGCCTTTAATTGGTTTTGTTTGAAGTTTTCCATGCTAAGTTTGAGTTTCATTTTTATTTGTTTTTGTCACCAGTCTGTGACTCTAAATCATCTCTCTTCGTCGAGAGACTTTATTCTTTTCATCTAATTTTTCTTTCCATTTGTTTGCTGGCAAAATGCTTGAAAATATAAGGCAAACTTTTATAATTATTTGCCTGTAGTGGGACCAGACTGGTCCACCATGGCGGTAAATTTGGAAGCGGTGCAAATGTAAAATACGTCACCGCCTAAAAAAAAACAAGCCCTGAAAGAAAAGTAGAAGTCGTGCCTAAAAGGGAATGAGTTCCTTGCAATTCGGCCGGAGAAGCAGCACCAACCACTGCTCAGGTGCCAAAAGGGCTGCAACAGGAAAAGAAGAGCGGCAACAACAGATGCAACATTAGAAGCACATGCAAAAAAAGAAGCAGCAACAACTGCAGCAACAACAGAACAAACAACAGTAGAAATGAAAATGTGCAGACTCGGATATGGAGTTTGAGGAAATTCCCCCATCTTGGTCCTTCTCTTTGAAGAGGGAGAGGAAGGTGGAAGAGGAGGAGAAAGCAACGAAGAAGGAAAACCGGACCGAACAGAACAGAATGGAGATGGGCATAGACAGTGCCAGGTCCCAATCCGCCCCCGCGTCGCCAGCGAAAATTTTGGACATTGCCCCAAAATCAAGTAGCTTCTCCTCTTCACATGTTCGGGTTCCGTCCCCTTCCACTCCCACTCCACCAACCGTTCATTTCTACCCCCCACCATCCACTTATAGAAGAGGACGGCGAAAAAATACGGTGTAGGAAAAAATAAAAAAAATTTTCTCGCGCTGATGAGATCTGCAATGTAGGCAGACGGAAGATAGAGAAAAACTTTTCTACTCATAAAAAGACCCTCTTGTGTCCCCTTTCAAGTTCACCTCCGTCGACCGGAAGTCGGTGGAGAAACCCCGTAATTTCCCCAAAGCACCGTGAGTGATATCCTACATAAAGGATACGAGGACTTAACTGAAAGACTGGACACACCTGTTTGAGGCGAAGAAGGCGCGTTCCCAGAAGTAAGGATGTCTTAAATGGGAACCCCGGATTTGAAAAACTCTATTAAGATTTTGCTCAGAGAGGATCCCAGTGCTTCTCTACCCGTCTCTATATAGGGTATTAAAATGAATGTATCCCATGGACGTTGGCGACATTGTTCTAGATGGACGGATGACGTCGGAGATGTGCACGGGGAGGCTAGGACAATCCGTCGGGGTCCTCACTCCCGCAGATTTCCGCCCAGTTTGTGAATAGGGTGTTTGTTTTTTCCACCTTTAAAATATGTCCATCCACATAGCGAAATTGAATGTGAATGACTTGAGGGATCGGGATAATGCTGCCCGCCTGCTTCGTGACCTCTTGTCGTTCAGAGTGGAGGTCGCCGCGATCGAGAAGATGCACTTTGTGAGATTGACACCCGTGTTCTGTCTCGCGACTTTGTTGTCTATTCACCATATGAGAACTGACTGACCAGAGGTGTTTCCTTGTTGGTTCAGCGTAACCTGGATGCCAGTGTGAACCTTGTTCATGTCGATGCGGGGGGGGGTGCGGTTGAACGTGGCTGATATTGCTGTGAAAAGTAGTTCGTTTTGGATTGTTGAGGTTTATGTACACAGGGACGTTACGAAGAGTGTCTTGTTTTTCCGTCACTAGGGCTGTTCCTGGTGGATTCATTGTATTATTCTTAGTATTAATGGCGGAACTGGAATGCCATCCTGGAACCCAAGATAGACAGTGGGTGGGTAGCTAGTGGTAAGTCGGGGCGATCCTAGCTTGGTTGATCTGATAGACGAATTTGGTCTTGTCGATAGATACCGGGTCGATCACCCCTAGGGGGAGATGTGGACGTAGGAACTTAAGTGGTCGTCTACCCAGGTAGTCAGTTACCTGGATATAATGTTAGTCAGAAGGGCCGACATAGATTTGCTACGTTGTCCTACGTCCCACTGGTTAGGCTATTCGGACCATAGACTTGTCTGTACCCGGCAGGCGTTAGAATCTAGGCCTAGAATGGCTGGGTACTAGAAGTTCAATCTGTCTTTAGTGGACAGGCAGGACTTCCGGCAATAACTAACTAGATTAGTGAAGCAGGAACAAGTAGGGGCAGTTATTAGGAATAGGCAGCCTCATTGTTTATCAAGAATGATCAATTCTGGTTGTTAGGGTTAGATTAAAAAGGATGTCTTCCGAGGCAACAAATATGCCCGCTGAATTGCGAGCTGAAGAAGTTCGGAATATCGCCAATCGATATATTCATAGCGTCACATTTCCGGATGGGCGTACATTGATACAAACGATTGCATATGTGAGGCCTTCCGACATTATTATCAGGATCTTTTTAACAGGGAGCCTAGTTTGAGCCCGATTCAGTTCGACACCTATTTAGCTGATTTTCCTCGCCTCGGGGTGACTGGAGCGGTTGGGTGCGAGGATCCGATTACCGAGACCAGCCTCCCCACATTCCAATTTTACCGATGTGGCTTCTTTGTATATTTGTACAATAAATACCGAGGAGTTAACGATTAATCTTTACCCTGTTTGTCGACTCTCTGCCTTCGGGCAGAGAGGAACCCAGTCGTGTCTGTGTCTACGGGCAGTGTTTCATCAGGTGAGGTAGACAGTCATCCGACGCTGTGTATGCGGGGTCTACGGGGAAATTTTTTCCGAGCATACGCGCTCGGAATGCCCAGCGTTAAAAAACCGGCTTTGTGCCACATCCCGCCTTGTGGGAAGGTATAGGGTAAATAACAAGGAGTTAACGATTAATTTGTGTTCTCAACCGTATACCATATTATTCTCCGGAATAAACTACTTTTTACTTTCTATATGTGTGTCAACCTTTCCTCTTTACGGCGCAAAATATTTCCATGGAAAAATTTCAGACTAGCTATATTCCTTACACCAGTTCAAATCTTTACAGCTAAGGTCCGCCATGCCACCGACACAGGGTCAACTTCATAGTTCAGTTCAGAGAGATTCCTCCTCAAATTGGCTGCCTTGTTGTAGAGAGGATGCGACGACGATCACGGCAATCTTAACTTCTTAAACTCTACGGCCAACCTTTATTTATCGTACATAGGCACACAGTTTCTAGTGTCCGATTTATTCAGTAGACATCTACCTTGATAAGCTGGTGGGTCTTCTATTGGGTGAAAAAGAAATTTATAAATTCAGTGAATCAAAACTGGATTCCTTCATTTATGGTAAAACTCACAATTTAACTGAAAGGGTGCGTAATCCATAAAAATTCCATAGAAAGCTAAGGAAAATACTTTGCTGTATGAATAATAATATGAAATTATACAATTTTACGTGGATATACAATCTACTGGGAAACCAGTTTCCTACAGACAGTATGTTGCAAACCTTTTGCATTTTATCCCTATTTCCATGTCTAATGATCAGTTAGATTTCATTCTTTACTTGAAGCAGCTTATAGCTCTACAGTTAGGATAAGACGTATCACTTCCAAGAAGCTGAAGCACCCTCATATTCCCCGTGTCTCAAACGTAAAAAAAAGAAATTTCCAGCTTATGTTTTCGCCAAAACTGCCTCTTTATGAATAAACTCCCGCGAGAGTACTTTCTTGAACGCTGCAATCTTAACATCTACAAACTAAGAGTCAATTCGTATCACACTCCTCCTTTTGTAGCCTTCTACCATGAGTGGCTCTAAGGCCTTGCGTTAGTCTCTCGTTACTTTTCATCCTTATTCTCATAGTCTTTATTTCTTATCACCTTCATTTCATTTATATCGGAGATCTCATTGATCATTGCTGTTTTGTAGTTCTACCCTAACCCCTGGGGCTTTCCTTTCACTCACTCCTGACCTCTATAAATTTAGGTCCCACCATTATCTTTTCTCCTTAGTCTCCTCATTTCTTACTACGATTCAAATTGTACGTTTCATTCAGCATTATTATTTTTGACTATTATCATCTGTCTGGAGTGGCTCTTGAGTCTTGCATTAGACAATATTTTAATATCAAAATATTATAATATCAAAATATTATAATATCAAAATATATAAATATTTGTATTTATTTATAATATTTATTAAAATAAATCAATATTATAAATTTTTTTTTCTCATCTGGTCTAGTTCTCTGGCTATATATTTTGATATTCTTGGTAAAATACAAAGAAGAATCTGCAATGTTATTGATCCTGACCTGGCATCAGTCACTTTCCAACCGCCGCAACGTAGATTCCTTTTGCCTTTTCTATAAAAACATTTATGGTAATTGTTCTGATGAGCTTTCCTATATCGTACCTAAACTTTATGAATTTAAGCGCAGCACTAGATTGGCAGCTAGGTCTCATTATTTTACGGTTGAAATTACTCGATATAACCGTATAATCTATGCTAAAAATTATATCTCTCGCACTTCTCATTTGTGGAATTCTCACCGGTTTCTTATTTTCCAGTCAAATTTTATCTTCAAACATGCAAATGCCAATGTTTCAATATTTTTATTATTCTCTTTCCTAAATAATGTTTCTTCTCCTATGCTTTAACACTCAGTAACATTATGTGTCTTAGTGGCTTTATTGCCTTAGATGAGATGAAATCGTTATAAAGACACACACACACACACACATATATATATATATATGAAAATTTCTCCGATTTAACCAGTAGAGAGACAATATTTATGAATAAAATATTTTATTTTTATTCATGAATATATATATATATATATATATACGGAAAAGGTTATAATTGTTCCAACGAGAGAAAAATATATATTTTAAAAAAAGAGAGAAACCGTAAACATTTTTGCTTATAATGTAGATTTGTTTTAGTTTATATATTATATTTTATTCCTCATATAAAAAATAAAATATAACCAACAATGTTTGCAGTTTCTCTCTTTTTTCTTTAAATAAGTTTCTTTAATATATATATATATATATATATATATATATATATATATATATATATATATATATATATATATATATATATATATATATAAGCTGCTATTGGTCAGAGAAACGGTTTATTAAAAAGTGCTCAGTACACGTATAAATAAAAAGAAAATTAATATGCAGAGATTTTAAATTAAAAAAAAAATTATGAAATCAGCCAACCACGCTACCTTGGTTTCAACCTTTCAGTATTGATCCTTATCGCTTAAGTTTGAAACCAAGGTACCGTGATTAGCTGATCTAATTTAATTAAAAAGCCAGTAAAGCTATTAAGACACGAGGGGTTACTGAGTGCGGAAGGATTAGCAAGAGAAACATTAATATTAATAAGCGGAAAGAGAAAATAGTTATCAGAAGGACAATATATAGCGACTGACATTGTATAAATAAAATGTTTTGGTTAATAAATGTTTTATTAATTATATATTTATCCAACGTAGATTGTGTTTACGTCTCTGGTGGCGGCAAATTAATAAAGAAAGACTAAAACAAAAATTAGTTATTTAAACATTTGTATGCAAAAGTAACTGAAGAATAAGTTAAAGTTTGAGAAAAAGAAAATAAAAGTCGTGTTCGCAGCGTGACGTCAACGTAAATCATTTAAAAAAAATGTTCGTCGCTTGTAGTCGTGCGTAAAACTGTCTATTTACTGAAATTAATCGATAGTGTTTCTCGAGTTAGATCGATTCGAATCTAGACGCAATATTCGAGGAAGTTAGCCGGATGGAAATTAATCGATATTTTGTTAAATATTGATTAGCTAAAATAAAAAAAAATATATATTGTGCATGTGTATTGCTTCGTTTGCGTGTAAAACCTGACATTGTTTTGCGTGTTGATAGGCATGTGCGTGTTCGTGCGTGTGTGAATGCGAGAGAGTGAATGTAGGAGAGATAGAGAGACAGAGAGGATGGGAGAAGAGTAATAAGGGATGTGACGACAGAAAGAATGTCACTCAGGGGATCCCAATAATGACAGTAAGAATAAAGAAGAGAGAGGGAGAGAGAGAGAGAGATAAAGAGAGGGGTGCGAGAGAGAGAGACAGAGAGAAAGAGAGGAGGAGAGAAGAGTAATAAGGTATGTGACGACAGAAAGGATATCACTCAGGGCATCCTAATAATGACAGTAAGAATAAAGTAGAGAGGCTGGGAGGGAGAGAGAGAGAGAGTGAGAGAGAGGGAGAGGGGGTGCGAGAGATAGAGAGACAGAGAGAAAGAAAGGAGGAGAGAAGAGTAATAAGGGATGTGACGACAGAAAGAATGTCACTCAGGGCATCCCAATAATGACAGTAAGAATAAAGCAGAGAGAGAGAGAGAGAGAGGGAGGGAGAGAGAGGGTGTGCGAGAGATAGAGAGACAGAGAGAAAGAGAGGAGGAGAGAAGAGTAATAAGGGATGTCACGATAGAAAGAATGTCACTCAGGGCATCCCAATAATAGCAGTAAGAATAAAGCAGAGAGAGAGAGAGAGAGAGAGAGAGGAAGAGAGAGAGAGAGAGAGGAAGAGAGAGAGAGGAAGAGAGAGAGAGAAAAAGAGAGAGAGAGAGAGTAATAGACAAAATTTCGGTAGAGACGTGAACGTTCCTTCAGAAGGGTGACATTAATGAAAGTTGAAGGAAAGAGAGAGCGTGAGTGAAGTGATGAACGAGAAGGTAAATAAAATATTACCTACATGCCTATATAGGCAGGTGGGTCCCTTACGTACCACACCCATCTGCCCATTGTGATGCAATGGACCCCTGCCTCACCATGTTAGTAGCGGATTTGTGTTTTCCTTACAGGTTGATTTTTACGAGGTGGAATTACCATTTCCACTCCTTATCCGTTTTGAATACACATCTTTCCTTCTCCCAGACTAGTTGTCAACTAAAGCTACAGATTACATGCTAGCGAAATATTTAACCATTACTTAGGGAAGAAGATTCTTACTGTTTTCAATAGTATTTGCGCGAAGATGAACGCGGCCGTAATTTGCACTCGGTATACCATCACAGGTTTCGTACTAATAACCACTAAGCTCGGCCCGTTCAGGATCAAAGTGTAGTATCTGTGCTTTGTGATCATCCGGGCTGGCTTCTGTCGAACTCTCTAATGCAGAGAGGAACTCGGAGGAAGCTTTGCCGAAGGGCAAGGTTTCCTTCGGGGAGGTAAACAGGACCTGAACCCATCAAGGCGGGTTCAAAGGTCATATTTTTGGCCAAGCCTACGGGCTCGCGGGCTACCCACATTAAATCGGCCTTGTGCCACATTTAATCCTCGTGGGTGGATTAATAAATACCAAGCTGTGTACACACACACACGCATACTGATTGATTGACTGATTTGTTTTTACCGTTTATTAAACTTTTTAAGGTTATTTAAAGCAAAAACATTTTGGATTGTAAAATTTTTTACGGATAATAATAATTTTTTGATTCATGTCCTACTATTTAATCCATAGCTGGGAGAAGAAGAGGTGGATTATTTGCGCGTCAGTGAATATAACGAACCCGAGTGAAATTCAAACTCGGCTCTTCGGTGTTCCATTCCGAGGCGTTATCACCCGCAGATCCATGCTTACAGTACCTGGTATTCCCAAGCGACCACCATCTAAGTACTTGCCAGACTTGACATTGTTTAAATTTGATTGTACGTGAGGTGGTGTTTCAATATAATGTGGCCGTAAGCCTCTAACTACGTAGTGAGGGTGTAACTATTTGAAGGTGTGGCTATTTTGACCGTTTAAAGAATCTATGTAGGTAACTATCGTTATCTGTCTCTATTTCTTAGATTGTAACTATTTATCGATATATCTGCCAGTAAAAGACGAGAGAGAGAGAGGAAAGATCAATGAATTGTCGCCATTGACCCCACCAGGGAGATATACATCAGCATTTTAACAGCTTACAGCGACCCAAGAAAAGTTTTTAACCAGGAGAAATAAACTATACATCCAATTACAAAATTAAATTACGTAATCCCAACTCAACATAAATAAACGGTATTTGGAATTAGTATACAGTAGGTCCTCCATTTGCTAGTTTCAGTACATGTATTTGATATTTCATGGATTTGATCAAGTTATCAGCAATCGTCTGATCCATATTTTGCCCCTTCTTTAGCAATGTTTCTTTAAGGGTTGCCACTGACGTGATTTTGGTTGCACGCTCTCAAATTTTTCGGTCAAAGTGCTCCCAAACGTACTCTATTGGATTCATATCAGGACTTTGGGCTACCCATGGCAGTGACTTGATTCTTTGCAATTCCTTCCAGGCCCTCGCTACTTTGCTCGTATGACATGACGCTCCATCTTCTTGAAAAATGATTGATTTAAAATAGTGGGAATAGTGCTTTCTCTGATATTTGTTAGTGTTTTAGACCATTCAACTGCTCGTCAAAAAAATCAGCTCAGCTTTCCCCCCAAACTAGACAGCGCCCCACATCATCCCTCCAATCCCTCCATGTTTCACGGTTACCTGCAGGCATTCAGTGTTCCAAGTCTCATTCTGATTTCTCCAAACATAAACCTGTTTCGTATTCGAATATTGGCAGAATTTACTTTCATCTAACCAAATTACAGACTGCTAAAATTCATAATTTTTTTCTCGAATTCTCTTGCCCGGTTCATGCGCCTTTGAAATCAAGTGCTTCTTTCTTGAAACTCTTCTTTGATAGCCTAGCTCATTCAGAATCATTCTCATCGCATATGGCGACATTTCCGTGTTGTCGCCGTCATCTGGCGCTCTGACGCCGGTTTTTGATGACTTCCCTGTCCAGTAACCTTTTCGTTCGCTCAGACACGATGCTTGGTCTTCCTGAACGTTGTTCCACACAAAGATGGCATTCTTCATTAAATTTATTGACAATATTATTAACTGTTTGATAATTAACCTGGAAAAACCTAGCAATTTCTTTATTGACACTTCCAGAACAACGTAACAATAAACAATTTTTTCTAACCTCTGCCAGCCGCAATGATGGAGAAAGCATTACCTCGAACCATGGCCAGTGAGACACGCTGCAAGAACCACTCTGTTTCGCGAGGCTCGTCCCTTAATCGAGACACAATCGCGCCAATCCTCCGAAGGAATGCCATCGAACGAGGGCCAATAACCCCTGAAGTCTCCACTGCAACAGGAGTAAAAAAAATCTATCAGCAAGAGAAGAATATTTAACTATTTTTTTCATCTCTGTGTCCCGGGCGACGGATCCTGGCCCAACCGCGGAACTTATCAAATTACCGACCGAAAATGTATCCGCACAGGTCGTATCCCAAATCAACGACTTCCCCATTTTAAAAGGGAAAACGGTAATGCCATCCGGCCGCTTTCCATCACCGCGGTCGAAGCCTACGGGTTCGATTTGGGAAGGGAACCCAGCTGCACCCAAACCTCTTTTGATGATGTCATTAATTTCTCTATTTGACTTGCCACACTGATGACATCCTATTATTTGCCCTCGTTGAAATTCACCAATTTCCTTATTCCGCAAACTTTCATTACAAACCATAAGTCAAATATCATTCATAGATTAGAGTAACTTCATACTAACACGGTATTGTCTGAAAAGAAAAAGAAGAGACGTTATTACACAAGCCAAAATTGTTGTAATTAAGGGTGGCTAAAAACTTATCATAGCCCAGTGTACACTATTTACTTTGTTCGAATTTATCTTTATTGCCATATTTACGACGTTTCGACCGTTGTACGCCTCGGCCTTCGTCACGTAATATACGTTGAAATTTCGAGCCGATCCCTTCGTCCACCGAAGGTACATTGCTCTAGTTCCACGTCGCATGCCTTATCGGGATACCTTTAGTAACTCAACTCTCGAAGATTTTTCCCTCCATCTCCCGTGGCCAGGTATTGAACTTTGGCTCAAATCACTTTTGATTTACTTCAAACAACACTTATATACATGTGTCTTTGGGGACATGAGTGAGTAAATTTCTGGGCTGATATTCTGAAACTTACATAAGTTAAAAAAAAAAAAATCTTGGACAGTTGAATTACTGAAGGGAATTCTCTAGAAACTCTCTTGAACCAGGGTAGCACTACCACCTCAAGGCACTTGATGTAGGCCTTCGTGTTGTGTCTGAAGCTTCACCAACAAATTCGGGAGTTGCTTATCAGACTGAACTTTCGGAGCTGCCGTACCTTCGTAATCACCATTAGACTCATTCACCTCTTTCCGAATCCAGACACTCTGAAATGATCGCATTAGAACTTCCAGCACGAAGGCTAAGGCGTACAGCATGCTGTTTCCAAATTTCTGTCGGAGCGAATTGTGTCATAGTGATCTTTTTCTCAAAAGACGGTGCCCAACAGAACCTACTACAATGTGCAGTCGACGAAAGCAAATGCAAACAACGTGCATGAGCGAACTTAAAAATATGAAATAGCGATAATTTAACCATCGCATAAAATTGCCTTTGTCTGTCCCTTTGTGGCCGAGAAGTAAGGCGCTTCGGGCTAAACAGTAGCTCACCTTGTCATGAAGAAAGCAGGTTCACTTCCCACGAAAGTGCGCAAATTCTTCTTTAATAAGATTTCTCGTATATTTAGGCCGGTAGGTGAAAATATCAGGTCATTCCTCAAGTTCTGTTCGGATTAAAGAACGAGAGATCAAATCTTACATTTTATTGAAATTTATTCATTAATGTAGTTTCCATGATTATCTATGACTTTCTTCCATCTGATTACAAGTTTTTAATCTCACTAATAAAGAATTCTTTCGGTTTCGAAGAGAAAAACTCTGAAATGTCAGCTTCGACCTTTTCATGGCTCTTGAGAGTTAATCCCTCCAAACGAATCTGTAGACTACGGAACAAATGGTAGTCTGAAGGAGCAAAATCGGGAGAATAAGGTGGATGAGGAATTCTTTCCCAACCAAATTCTTTAATCTTCTGGGATGTGATTTTTGCAATGTGGAGTAGTACATTGTCCTGAGGAAATGACATTCCTTTTTGATTCACTAGGGCAGGTCTTTTTTTCTTCAAAGCCGCGTTCAAATGCACTAATTGCTGACCGTAGACTTGAGCATTGTTTGTTGCATTAGTTGGTAGCAACTCAAAGTGAATTATTCCTTTGCATTCCCACCAAATTGAGAAAAGAATCTTCTGTGCATGAAGTTCTATTTTACGTCTTTTTCCAATTACCGAACCACTGTTTACGGCGTTTAACATTTTGATAAAAATCCATTTTTCATCACCAGTCAGAAGTCTATCCAAAGAGCGCGAAATGAGTTCACGAAAATGAAGAGAAGAGCAGATATCAGCCCTGGATTTGCGGGTGACTTCAGACAATTCATGAGGCACCCAGTTTCTAAGTTTAGGAACCTTTTCAAGTTGTTGAATAGACCAGAAATAGTTGTATGGTTTGAACGAATCTTCATTGCCAATTCTTCAATTGATGCTGTAGGATTTTCTTCAAGTGATGGTGCAAGGAGCTTATCATCAAGCTCAACTGGACGTCCTGTCGGTCATCATCTTCAAGGCTGAAATTTCTACTTCTGAATTTGGCAAACCATCTTCTGCAAGTTCTTTCATTCAGGCATTTTTTCAGTTGATTGCAGCCGAATCCAATCGAAATATTCAGAGTTCCCTTTTTTTAAAACATATAAAAGCGTTATGTGGCATAAATATTCAACCGAATAACCCTAACCCTAACCCTAACCCTAACCCTGCCAAATTATGAATGAAATGAACATTTAAAATTTTTCTTTCAAAGATTTCAAGTAGTGAATATATCTTACTTTGCAAAGCGATGGCGAGTGGGCAAAGCCTGCTAGTAAATAAATAGATATGAAAAGAATGGGATAGATAGATTGATTGATAGATAGATATGAACAGATTAAGATAGATTGATTGATTGATAGATAGATATGAACTGATTAAGATAGATTGATTGATAGATAGATATGAACGGGATTAAGATAGATTGATTGATTGATAGATAGATATGAACGGGATTAAGATAGATTGATTGATTGATCGATAGATATGAACTGATTAAGATAGATTGATTGATTGATAGATAGATATGAACGGGATTAAGATAGATTGATTGATTGATATATAGATATGGACAGATTAAGACAGACAGACAGATAGATAGATAGATAGATACAGGGATATGAAGAGAAAGATACAGATACATAGATATGAAGAGAAAGAGACAGATACATGGATATCAAGAGAATGAGATAGAAAGATAAATAAATGATGAGATAGATAAATAAATCGATAGATATGAAGAGAATGGGATAAATCAATAGATAGATATGAAGATAGATAGATAGATACATATATACATACATAGACATATACATACATATGAAGAGAATGATATAGATATATAGATAAATAGATAGAAAGAGAAAGAGATAGATAGGTGGATTTCAAGATAATGAGATAGATAAGAAAAAGATGAGTTATATACGTCAATAGATAGATAAATAGATATATAGAGACTGAGGTAGATAAATAGATATGTAAAGGATGAGATAGATAGATATGTAAAGGATGAGATAGATAGATAGATAGATATAAACAGAATGGGATAGCTAAATGACTGAGAGAGAGAGTGGGACAGAAGCTCAGAGAAGAAACAGCTAAACGTACGAACAAAGATAGATAAAGACTCGGTGATATGTATATATATATATATATATATATATATATATATAGAGAGAGAGAGACTGGGTGACATATATATATATATATATATATATATATGTTGCAGATTCCGGGTTGAAATCCGGTACCAATAAATAACAAACGCCAGTAATGAATATATGAAAATAATGTATTAACGTAATAATACAAACTGGTAAAGCAGGTTAGTAGTTCCAGGAATACGGGTTAGTAGCAATATATATATATATATATATATATATATATATATATATATATATATACAGTCTTTGGTATTGAAGTATCAACTAGGCTAAGGTGCCAAAAATAGTCTGAAAACAGTGGTCAAGACACAGGGTTTCGCAGGTGGGCATATGACCCCCACCCAGAAATAATTTATGACCCCCCAGTTTTGTCCCCACGTCAGAAATTTTCTAATAAATTGTCGGGAAATTTGTGAGTAGGAAAAATAGCAATGTTTTCAGCTCTCATGTGTTTTAGTTGCTACAATCTTGGTTACTAACAAGAGATTGTTGAAACATTTTATCGGATGATATGGTGTTTTAACTCTGCATCATTAATAACAACAAAGCGAAATACGAAGCCAAAAGTGCAACAATTTCAGTCTTGCCTGTGTATCAATTCGCTGAGATACAATTTTTCACTGAGTGAGCGATATACTTTTGAATATATCTACTAGTGTTGGGACGATTAATCGGAATCGGAATCGAGAATCGGAAAAATTTGTGCCTATTTTCCGATTCCAACAACGTTTCTTTTAAATTTTTAACTTAATTTTAAATTATTGGTACTAATGATAAATATTTATTGTTTTTAAATTATCACTAAAACTAAAATCATAATAACGTCAAAATACGATGTAAATTTACTTGTATAAAGAAAAACAAAAAATAAACTTTGCATAAATTTTCTAGGTAACCTTTAAAAGAATGCAGTTGATTTACAATGTTCCGAAAAATGCTTAAAAATTAAATAGAACATTTTTGTCAAGAAAAATACCTTCAAACATCATTGATAATTTAATGGCACCCAGAAAATAATGCAACGGAAAATTGGACACCGGGAAATTAGCAATAGAAAATTACGTCAACCATGAGCCAGTCGAGACTGTCGGATCTGGCTGTGCTGTCCATTGAAAACGAGCTTACAAGACAAACAGATTTTGACGATGTCATTGACCAGTTTGCCACAATGAAAACAAGAAAACATTCATTCTAAGACCATAGTATCGAATGTCATTCTTTTGTGTATTGCCGTGTTTTGTATTTAGTTGTTCTGAAAGTGAACAGTTGCATTTTAAATTTTTTTTGATTTGAACTGATTATTTTGTGGTATTGGATTTTGTCTCGTCTTAGATCATACATGTAAACAGTAACGTACCTGTCAGTAGAGTAAAGTAGAGGTAGAGCATGTATGAAAATTTAGCTACAGCTACCATTCAGCATAGGGTGAATCGGGGTCATTGGGGTGATATTTGAGCGGACCACCCCAGGTGACGTTTACTCTAGCTACACCACTGATTATCTCACCCTCACTCTTCCGGTTACCTACGACCTTTTACTCTGGACTCGACTCCTCGGTCTTGCTCCCTGGTCTTCACGTAGCCGTAGTATATGTATATACTGGGTGAGTCCATTTATGTAAAAAGGGGAGAACCCCTCAACAATATATATATATATATATATATATATATATATATATATATATATATATATATATGATCGCTGCGAGCGGATTTTGAGTAATGCCATAACTTTATTGATCCTAAAATACAGGCAATGTAGGTCCTGTCTTTTTAGTCTTGCTAGGGACTGACATTCCCTCTCTCAGATACAATAATGTTGGGCACCTCTTGCTGTATACATTATACTCAGTGAATTTTGGGCACTAATAAAGCTAATTTTTCAGTCCCCATTTTTCACCAAAGCTCATATCTCAATTTTGTTATTGTTGTTTCTCTCTAGCTTTTCGTATTCACTTCGTGATGCCGCCAAGAAAACATAGCCTAACGGATCAAACCGTTTTTTTAAATAATCCAAATATCACTTGACCCAAAGAGTCGTGGGTTCAATACCTGGCCTTAACCAAGGTAATGGAGTGTTGAGTTATTAAAGTATAATCTGAGATACCCAGGAAAGGCATGGCAGGTGGAACTAGAACAACATAACCCCGTGGACTAAATAAAGGTTTCAATTCGAAATTCAAAAATATATCACCTGAGGAAGGCCGGGGCGTACAGCGGCCGAACAATATAATAGATTGAAAATAGTTACAATAACTCATCTCAGAAATACAAACAAATCCATACATAGTCTGTCTATATTTCTGAGATGAGGTATTATGTACAGTATTTATATTAGTCGGACTATTGTCCTCATCTTTGTCGCCATATTTGTCACAACGTTTCGGCCATTGTACGCTCCGGCCTTCTTCATGTGGTTGGAATTTCGAACTGAACCCTTTATTTCGATCACTGGGGTAGACTGGCACAGTGGATAAAGGCGTTGGTTAGATCCAGTGACAGACCCAAAGAGTGTGAGTTCAATACCCGGTTAAGGCAGTGGAGAACTTTCAGAGGGAAAATTAGCAGGACATAACTGATAACTGGCATCTATCAAACAGGGCACGTGGAACTAGAACAGTCTACCCCAGTGATCGAAATAAAGGGTTCAGTTCGAAATTCCCACCACCTGAAGAAGGCCGGAGCGTACAACGGCCGAAACGTTATGACAAATATGGCGACAAAGATGAGGACAATAGTAATGTAAATAAATCCATACATGTATGGTGGTTGCAGCTCGTTGTCAAATATACTCATCAAAAGATATAATTGTAAGATATTTTATAATAGATACATGATAGCTGTCAACACGTTAGAGTATGACCATTGCTGACAAGTTTTAAACATAATTTTTAGTTCTCCCAATGGTTCATGTAGCCAGCAAGTGACTTGAATTGCTTATTGTACATGCAGCAAACAATATTTTGTTTCTGTACGGGGCCTGATCTGATTCGTAAATACGTATATATCGGGTGTAACAGAAAAATTGTTCAGATCGTGTAACTGCAGAATTATCGACCCTCAGAAATGTTTAATACCTAAAAAAAAAAAAAAACTAAACTTTCTTTTTTCCAGGTTTTCAGATAAAACTTTTCGCCAACTTGACGTAATAATCAGTAATGGCATCTGTTAATGTATATAAATTAGACCAAACCCGGATATAAGAGAAACTCGGATATAAGAGACTTCTTCTCCGGTTGCGCCAACTCTCTTATATCCGGGTTACACTATATATATATATATATATATATATATATATGTTTTGAACAATAAAAAAATATTAAAAAATTAAAATCTTCAGACACACTGGGTTGTATATTAATATTTTTGTTTTTATTATTTCAGTTAGATTTCTCGGCTAGTTTCTCGACTAGTTTCGGCCAACATGGCCATCGTCAGGAGAAAAAAAAAATTCTGCTTGTTAGTGGCAGTGAACTGCAGAAATGAATGACTTGATGGAGAAAATGGACTTCTGTTCGTAGTTTTCATTTGTTTTTTTTTTGTTTTTCACATGAATTTTGGTCAGTCTTTGTGTTGGTCAAACAATCTCTTTTAAGTTGTTATTTAAGATAAGAGTTGGATGGATCATGCTGCTCCGAATATATATATATATATATATATATATAGATAGATAAAATCATTTTTCGCATGCTGCCAGAAATTATTTTCGTCATCGTCGTTGTTAGTTTGGATATTCTCATATTGAAAAAAAAAAAAACGTAAATTCTAACGAAACAAAAACAATTCATTCAAATGTCAGATTTGGTTTTGGTCGGCATATCACGTGACTTCAGGCCTCGTTTGGGAATCACATTTCAGTGGTTTGAGTTAAATATCGTCACTGCCCGACCATATTTGGCAGGAAGAAAAACTAAAGTTTCAGAAAAAACAAAACAGAATTTTTTTTTTTCCGGTCGACACACATAGTTTGTCCCAATCTTCGCCCAAAAGCAAGTCACTCGTACGTGAAACAACGCAATGTCAAGCTTTGGAATAAATGTTAATCAGGAAGACAAGACTGATCAGAAACGAAGAACAAGAAAATATGGAAAATATTTAAGAAAAAGAGTGATTCCAACTGGAATATTTGCCAGATGCCACGCCCTTTTGTTAACAAACATCATGGCAATAAGGATAGGAAGAAACGAAAGAATGTCGAATTTCTTTTGCTTTTAATGTCTGCTTATTCTTCCAGAATCAAATGTTTGAAATATATTTTTCTTGGAAAGTATTTGATAAGGAAATGATGACAATATATATATATATATATATATATATATATATATTTATAACATTAAAATTATATCTTGTTCTAAATTTCTCAACGTGTTTTTATTTTCATACACACATCCGAACAGACATACATTATATATATATATATATATATATATATATATATATATATATATATATATATATATATATATATATATATATATATATATATATATATGTTTGTGTGTGTCTGTTTTGTGTGCATGTGAATATATACTTGTCTGGATAACTGTATGTGTGTTCGGATGTGTGTGTGAAAATAGAAACACGTAGAGAAATTTAGAACAAGAAATAATTTTAATGTCATAGATATTTTACTATAAAGTAAGGATAACACATACCGATACACACACACACACACACACACATATATATAAATATATATATATATATATCAATTATATCGCTTTACTCAAAATAATTATGAGGATAGCAACAATGTTTTATAATGTCTATAATAATTTTTTTTTTAAATAATTAACTTTTATTTTCTAAAATTACAGTTATAACAGCAATGCTTTAAAATACTTAAAATTTAATTGTTTTTTAAATTTTATAAATATAGATTAAGTTACCTACCTTGATAACGTTGATATTTTAAGCAACAAAGCGCGTTTCCTGAGCATTTGCAAAAAAATCACGACTATCTATTACATTAGCTTTTGTCTCAGCAAGTCAATCTTGAGGTACGATCTTGGATAAGATTGAAAAAGTAGTAGGGAAAATATAATGAATGAGAAAATTCACGGCGCCTTCGTTAATGAATTTAATGACAACATTAAGAAATTGATTCGTGAATTTGAAAAGATTAAAATTAAAATAAATAGGCAAAACATGTCTAGATCATTCAACCAAACATCCTCGGATAAATATATGATATATATATATATATATATATATATATATATATATATATATATATATGATAAGAATATAGTTTTAAGATATGCTATGTTTCTGGATAAAAGAGCTTAATATCGGCGATAGAGCTTATGTAAATATAAAAGTAGACACTGAGGTCAATATTGAGGAACGAAAGTCTGTTTTAATTTTCACGCCTGAAGATTACCTTGAAGCATGAAGTAGACATGACCTTAGTGTACACTTATATATATAAATAAATAATTAGGAGGATTTGAAATAATCATAATTAAGTAATTCATCGAGTCTAAAAGAAACCTCAAGAAGAGTTACGAATTCTGAAAAATAAATGAAACTGAAAAATAAAACTAAATAATTTTATCCCAAATATATTTTCACTTTAAATAATATGAGCCTTGACGCACGTAGCCAATAACTATTGGATTTCTTATTTGATACTAGAAACTGTCTGAAAATATATTCTTTTAACTCAGTCGCATAGTTCATATGGGCATCCCACCATGGTATAATACGCAGTATAGTTGTTGACACGGTGATAAACTGCATCCAACAGCAAGGACTCTGATTGGAAGGTTGGAGGTGCTGTGGAGCATGGAACCACCATTTGATTGCTGTTGCTCCCAGGTCCACTCCCACGCGGGGTGGTGGCGCCTGTTAGGGTCCCAGCTATGGGCAAATAGCGATCCCTCCCCCCAAATAAAAACAAATCACTATGAACGTATAACAATACATTTTTATAGTAAAAACACCATCAATACATTTTTATATTAAAAAAAACCCATGGAGGTGTTAACATACCGCTTAACAAAACTAACCGAAATGAAAGAACCCTTTCATGACATTAATCCTTACATTATCCTACAATTTATTAAATCAAACTGTATTCTAAAATATAACTTCAACAAAATTACAACATAAAATATACATATCACTACTTCTAGTAATTATGTCCACACAAACATGTATATGCACAAAAGCTGAGTATCATCTACCATGTATTCAATTGTGAAAGCAGAATAATATATATCATATTTTTATTACATCAAAGGTCCCAATAAAATTAAATTTTGGCATTAAATGACCCATAAGTTGTTGATATGCCGTTATACAATCAACCATCGGCTTCAGTCCCTTTCTGACCGCCGTAACGTAGCTTCCTTGCGCTTTTCCTATAAATACTTTCATGGTGTTTGTTCTGATGAACCCTCCTTTATGGTACCTAGACTTTATGAAGTTAAACGCAGTGCTAGATTGGCTGCAAGGTCTCATCATTTTACGGTTGGAATGGCTTGAGGTAACCGTAAGTGTCTTCTGCCTCACTTCATGCATGAGGAACTCTCTTCCGGCATCTTGCTTTCCAGTCAACTTTTATCTTCAAACATTTAAATTCAATATCATTCTTTATCTTCTGTCTTCTTATATATATATATATATATATATATATATATATATATATATATATATATGTCTTCTCTCCTTAATAGTATTTTTCTTATATTCTCTAACACTTAGTAAACTCTTGCGTCATAATGGTTTTATTGCCTTGCTTGGGGTGAAATGATTAAAAAACTCAGTAATCTGATCATGCAAATCACTGGTGCTGAGAGGCAAGTTCGAACTTCATTGACTGCTCACTAATTGTGCGAAATTCAAGTTCATAGTAAATACTTTGAAGCTTTTCTGTTTTTTTTTTTTAAACTAATTATACTTCAGTGTAAGACTCGGATGTCATACGAGATAAAGAATTAAAGTCAAAATCCTGATGCTTAATGGAATGTCTAATATGAATGGAATAATTATAGTAAGAAGTTAAGATTCTAAGGAGAAAAGGGAAAGATGAAAAAGTCAACATTAGAGCTTTCATCTCCTCAACAATGTGCCAGTTCTTGGTAAAAGCCTGTCAGAGTGAAACATCTTACATTTGTGACTAGAAGGAAATAGAGGCGCTTTGAGTCCTTGCAAACTGTAAAGATCTGAGCTGAAGGTTGTAGCTAATCGGAACATATGGAGGGCAAATAGCAATAGAGTAATGAGAGTTTTGCAACTTTGCGACTGTGGGAAAGAGGTTGCATAGTGGAAAATTTGTTTGAGAGTGAAGATTGTGCAGCTACAGTTCAGATATTGCAACAATACTGCATCTTTCTTTTACTTTGACTCTTGCAGAGATAGCTGGTGGCAGCAGGTGGGGGTACTTCCAATAGCAATAGGACATGCCGATCATTTTTCTAGTTTCTTTAGCAATGGATTCACTTGACATCGCGAGTGAACTTGAATCCTTATAGACATTAAAAGCACGGAGCTTTATTTAGATTGGAACTGCTTATCGTTAGTGGATAACGTCTCACGGTCTGCTTGGCGATGATTAAACAAGACTAGTTAGGTTTTTGAAATTTACAAGCCAATTACTTTGTAGCGACTACTACGTTTTCCACGCCCACAATTCACTCGACTGTAATTGGCTAGTAAATAGATAATGCTTTACCATTAGACAATTTATCAATCGCAGTCACTACTTTGAATTTTTCTGCCGTGAATTTTCTCACATATGTTTTTGTTACAAAATCAGTGATTGGTTGAATTTTAACCAATCAAACATTTTTGTGATAAATCTATTTTCCCGCGTTGTCGCTGGAGCCTACCAGCAGTTATATAAACAAGTGGCTTGTTTCCAAAACTTTCAGTAGAGTTCAGATATTACGCCTGTCTACACAAATCCACGACTTTGCTCACAACGCACACACGGAGACAGATTTTTGTATCACATCACACTATTCTTCTTCTCTGTGACTAAGCCAAGTTTACAAACCAGCACTCTGTTAATTACACAAAACAACACACTTCTTACTTGACTCTATTCCATTCAATACCAAACATTCTATTCAACATAGAATCCTGAACATTCTTATCCAAGATAAATTCTTTCGAACATTCAATCTTATTCAGAATACGGTTAAAGGGAAGCTGCTTTTTCTCCCTTAATTACTATACACCATTGCATGATTGTTTTGTATGTTATTGTTTCAATGTATATTTTATTGTTGATGCACAATTGGAGTCTCGTTGTTTTTCCTTGAATCGTTAAAATGGATAATAGTTGGATGCTCTTCGAACACGCAATTACATTTGATAACCCCAACACATAAACAGTATCCAACATCTTGCCCACTGAAATGTCAGAATTAAGCAATAGTAGAGGTCTACATCGAGTCGTATTAGGTTGGCGCAAAAATAATGTCGTTTTCTCACATAGTAACATACGTGAGAAAACGACATTATTTTTAAACCAACCTAAATAAAATAAGGGTTAACGAGTTACTGTAATTATGACTGAGGAGGGATTTCGGTCCTCGATCAATGTCACTGATTTGTGGACACATGCTAATTTTTTTTTTTTTTTTAAATAACTGCTATTTGCCAACAACTACACGTTTCAGCAGTTATAATGTCTCAGCATCTATAACTACAGATTGATGATCTCGAATTTCGAACAGCTCTACAAGAAATGATACTTTCTACAATTGTATTCTTTATTGATGTTACTATATCCTCTGGGTATTTGCACCTATACTTAATCTGGTACGTTTTAAAGATTGGCGCCTGATTCTTTTAAAAATATCTAATTCGGCGATAGTTATTAAACAGCCGTAAGCAGCTTTTTTTTTTTAAATTTCTCAAGTTATTGCAAACAATTGGACTGTATTAAAACGCTGACTCTGCAAATTGAAATTAAAGCCAACGAAATAAAATAACTAAATCTAACCCAGCCTAAAACATTACGAGAAATGGCGGTTCAAATTTTGTCGACATTGTAATCTATTCTTTCAAATGAACTCGAATACATCCGACTTGGCGTTAAAATATTTAAATTAATGATTATTTTCTGGGGAAACGCCGAATGTATGGGGCACACAGTGGAGATCGAATTCACTACTCAGTCGTAATTGTTCTAGCGAGACAAGTTTGATAGGTAAATTTGCATTGTAAGCACGAAAAGCCCCTGACCTTGTGCCACATTTAACCTACGTTAATATGGGAACCTTGGCGTGGCATAATGTTTAGCAAGCCTATCTCGCTAGAAAAATTAAGACTGAGTAGTGATTTCGATCCTCACTTCGATCGTCAATGTAAGTTTGGTCTCTTTCGCGTTGTCTAGCCGCCATTACTGACGTTGTTTACATACGTTTATCTGTCGTCTTAATACGCTTAAGCTTAGTTAACGGCCTTTTTACATCTTTTCGTATCTTGATTACTGCGCAATTTTAACGGATGTTATTTTAAAATGCACTTTTTTAAAAAAAAGTTTTAAATGAATAGTATTTTTTCTTTATTACCCTTAAATCTGCTTATAGCTAATGAAACAGTTTTTACCCTAAAATGTAATTTGCGAAGCTTTAAATTCAAGAAACATCTTTGAAAAAAAAGGAAAAGTCCTTTGTTTTTACTTTTCGGGCACGTAATTATTTATTTTATTTTAATTGTCGGATTTTAGGTTTTTTCGCGCATTATTTAGTGCATTCATTTCAAACTTCACGAATTAATCAAGGCAAGTGAAGCTTCCGCGCCGCATGACTACTCTAGGAACTCGTAGGTAAACAAAGCCAGTAATGGCGGACGTTCTGTGTACGCGACGAGAAAGAAGTCGAACTTACATTGTCCATAACTTCTAAACGGTAATCGAGCGCAATGTTTTAATGTCATTTTCGAAAGAACCAGGCAATTTCAAACCAGAATGATACAGAGGCATTTAGTGCTTACAATGCAAATTTACCGCTTACTAACCATTGCGCCACGTCGAAATACCTATATGGCAGTATTCTAAACGTTGCTTAGGTACATCACACGGCCGAATGTGTGGGGCACCAAGTGAGGATCGAACTCACTACTAAGTTGTAATTGTTCTAATGAGACAAGCTTGCTAACCATTACGCCACGCCGAGGTGTTGATTTTCTAAACGTAGCTTAGATGTGGTACAAAGCCTAATGTATGGGGCATCCAGTGAGGATCGAACTCACTACGCAGTCGTAATTGTTCTAGCGAGACAAGCTCGTTAACCATTACACCACGTCGATCCGTTTAATGTTCTGGTTTTCTTTTTATCTGTCTCTCTTTATCTGTCTCTCTTTTTCATTTGTTTATGTAGCCCGTAAATCGGATTTGTAGTTACTTTAGAAGTTTTCGGTGCGAAAAAGGGAATCAGGAAGCCGAGTTCAAGTTCCGGTCTAGTCTATTGCATTCACTTTCGCCTAATTGCTCTTGGGAATGTGAAGAAATAAATTACACCTCCCTCATCTCCATGTCTGCGTTAAATAACAACGCAGATCTGTGCTTTCTAATGAGCCGTAAGGTGTCTAAAAGAAGGGCAACTCTGAATTCAGAATTGTGAAGAAAGCAACGAGAAAGTGCTATACTATTTTTCCCCATTAACATTATGGAAACTTGAGTGACAAGAAAATGAATCCATAAATGGTCGGCCATGTCCTGAAAAAAATAGGCCACGTCTTAAAAAAATAGGCAAAAAATCGGAGTATCAGAACGAGTATTTAGTTCAAAATCATTCCACTTCTTGCCAATGGAAAACCCGCAAACAAAAAAATGTAATGAGTTGTTCTCCTGGATGTTAGCATCAGCAATACTGGTGGAAAGCATAAATAGTTCTCTAAGATGACTAGCAGATAGCTGTTTTGTTTGAGAAGCGGTTTTACACGCCATCTCTTCACCCAGATAGCAACTGAGTGTGTGTCATTTCCGTGAACAGCTGCCAGTTTTGCATTCTCGGACCCATCTATACTTGTTAAGACAGGAGTAAATTGTAGTGTTAGCAACACAAGTATCAAGTTGGAAGCTGCTGACATCGGGAAGGTCGCCGATGAAGGTAAGAAACAACCTAACTCCCAGGATAGAGGGGAAGGAACCCCGGTGTGAATGTACAATGAACTAGAAGCGTGGCTTTTCAATAGGAAATTCATTACACGATTAAGAAAGATTAGATCAAATCGAAAATTCGGACGAAGACATCATAACCCTTGATCTTGTCAAGAACACCAGCAAGCCAAACCGTGTCAAACGCCCTCGAGAAATCTAGAGCCACTGATCGAGCTTTGGTATTCTTATCTTAAACTTGACAGTATTTCAGTGATACCTGTTAAAGGTTGACCTAGATCAGCGTTTCTCAACCGGGGTTTCCCAGAACACTAAGGTTCCGCGAGAACAGGTGAGATTAGCTATATGAATAAATTTTATTTAGCAATTAAATTTGACAAAGAAATATTAATTTTTCCTTAAACCAGTTATTCAAAGATATATACTATGATATTTACCATGTGAACTTCGATGAAAATAAAATGAGAAAGATATGGTATATAATTTTGTTTTTGCGCAGAGGTTCCTTGAGACATGTAATTTTTTTTATGGGTTACGCAAGGGTAAAAAGGTTGAGAAACGCTGATCTAGATAAAGGAAAACATCTCACTTTGCACGGCGTTCTTCAAACATATTGTTTGAAGAAAGCCTTGAACAGTGGGATGTGTAGCAAATTCGGTGTTGATTAGAGCCTCTCGGGTTTTTGACAAAAAGAGGGTAGAAGACGAAAATGGGACGATAATTCCAACAATCAGAATTCAGAGAAAATATTTTTAGATTGTCAAAATTTTTTGAGATAATAAGGATTTACTGATATAAGTCCTAATAATTAATCCATAGCTGGAGGAGAAGAGGGCATTTGCGAATAGGCAAATATAATAAACAGGACTTTAATTGGAACTCAGTTCTACGATTTCCAATTTCAAGCCATTATCCCTTAATGTGGCGAACGCACGTCAGTAACAACGAAAAAGAGGCCTCGGATCAAATGCGGACATGTTTATCAGTACCAGTTGTTTCCGGTTTGCAGTTTGGTATGTCTAGCTAGATACGGATCTCTAAAACTGGTGAAGATCCGGGTCTTTGTAAAATGCCTATTGCCAATAAAAGCTGATGGAAAACTGTCTTGTGAAGTCGGTCACGTGAGCATTTTTGTTTCTCAAGTTACGGTGGTTTAAAAGTCAGGGTTATTTTTGTTACCTGCAGTCACTTTCACTACTCCCCATATTATCCCCGTAATTGTTTGGAGAGTAATCGGTTAGGCATCTCAATGGAATCTTTGCTTACATTGCAACACATACACTACCTGCACATCCAAACTTACAGCACCTAGTATTCCCAAGCTGTCACCCATCTAGATACTGACCTGTCTCGACGTTGCTTAACTTTAGTGATCATTTTCAGTGTGATGGAGCCTTAAACTATACCACCTGCACATCCAAGCTTACAGCACCTAGTATTACCAAGTGGTTACCCATCTACATACTGACCTGTCTCGACGTTGCTTAACTTTAGTGATCATTTTCATTGTGATGGAGCCGTAACATATACCGCCGGCACATCCAAGCTCACAGCACCTAGTATTCCCAAGTGGTCACCCATCTAGATACTGACCTGTCTCGACGTTGCTTAACTTTAGTGGTCATTTTCATTGTGATGGAGCCGTAACCTATACCGCCCGCAAATCCAAGCTTACAGCACCTAGTATTCCCAAGCTGTCACCCATCTACATACTGACCTGTATCGACGTTGCTTAACTTTAGTGATCATTTTCAGTGTGATAGAGCCGTAAACTATAACACCTGCACATCTAAGCACCTAGTATTTCCAAGTGGTCACCCATGTACATACTAACCTGTCTTGACGTTGCTTAACTTTAGTGATCATTTTCATTGTAATGGAGCCGTAAGCTATACCACCTGCACATCCAAGCTTACAGCACCTAGTCTTACCAAGTGGTTACCCATCTACATACTGACCTGTCTCGACGTTGCTTAACTTTAGTGATCATTTTCATTGTGATGGAGCCGTAACCTATACCGCCGGCACACCCAAGCTTACAGCACCTAGTATTCCCAAGTGGTCACCCATTTACATACTGACCTGTCTCGACGTTGCTTAACTTGAGTGACCATTTTCAGTGTGATGGTGCCGAAAGCTATACCACTTGCACATCCAAGCTTACAGCACGTAGTATTCCCAAGTGGTCACCCATCTAGATATTGACCTGTCTCGACGTTGCTTAACTTTAGTGGTCCTTTTCAGTGTGATGGAGCCGTAACCTATACCGCCCGCACATCCAAGCTTACAGCACCTAGTATTCCCAAGCCTTCACCCATCGATGTAATAACCAAACTCAACGTTGCTTAACTTCGATTACAGTACGAGAATCGGTGTGTCAAAATGATATGGTCGTAGGCTCATTAAAACAACGAATTACAGATGATGATTTTCAACAGGTTGGAAAGCAAGAAACAGCAATGCCCCTTTTGTAGAGTTTAGGGAGATCATGAGCCAATTCTGAAGCACATTTCTTTAGGACAAGTGCAGTGGTACTATCAAGTCTGCGTGCCTTGAAATAAACCTAATGAATTTAGCAGGATTCAAACTTTCATACCCGATTTTGCAGACTCGAATGAAGAATGAATCTTGTTCCACATGATCACGTAAACAATTTCGAACACTAAGAAAACCATAAAGTATGTATGCTACATATAACATTAATACTCCATACTTTTAGGCCTAATGAGACATAAAATACAACACACTGTACCGGGTACTTACGAGAGAGATAGATCTAAATTGGCCTATATCCTCTCAATAAAAGCGATTCATTCTTAGATTATGTGACAAGTACAGCAAATGCTTTTAAGTTGATTCATAATTAACTTCCGTGAAACAATTTTAGTGACGAAATTGTCGTCTTAAATCGCCGTTCCTGAAATCTAACATAAAAGGCGATGAAAATTTGGCTACACACGGCAATTTTCAACGCAAAAGGTATTTTATTGGCAAGGTAAATCTTTATGCTCGATCCCGAATGTCGAACTCCATGGAAGAAATATCCTGTGTGAATGATGAAATTCTCGTAATATTATTCATGTACAGTTCTTAAACAACTTAACGAAGCATTAATGTACATTTATTCGTCCAGTAGCTGCAACGTGTCCATGATTTTTGAACCGTAAAACACCCTGCACTTCTCGATAGGAAAATTGTTGTTCCCGATGTCCTCACGAGGACGCATACAACAACAATGAAACTGGTCAAAAATTGTGACTAGTTCTTTTCTGTTCCATCCATTTTATTTCCTTTTTCGATCGCTTAAAACGCTTTGATGGCAATTTTTCCCAACCAAATTGATCTTGGATCTTTATAAGGGTACCATTCGTCCATTCATTGAATATTTGTTCTGGTGCTTCTTTTTATATATTTATTCTTGATAAAAAATATTTCGATGCCAGTACTTTCTGATGACCTTTCCTTTTTGGTGCTTCGATTTTATGAATTAAGCGCAGTACTAGATTGGCAGCTAGGTCTCAACCTTTTACAATTGAAATACCTAGATATAAGCGTATTGTATCAGCTACATTCTTTGGTACCTCCACTTCATGACTTGAAGGGCAGCAATATCTTAGTCTTTTACTGTTGGAATTGGTAAATGTAAGCAAAAGTTATATTCTGATAGTTTCTCTTCTCGCACTTTTCGCCTGTGGAATTTTCAAATGACTTCTCGCTTTCCTGTCAACTACAATATTCAGAAATTGAAATCATCTTCTGTCTTCTTGAATCCTGTTCTTTTCATTGTCCTTTCTTCTTAACAATGATTTTTTTCAGTTTTCTTCGTTCTCAGTAACCTCTCGCGTCTTAGTGTCTTTATTGCCTTGCTTGTGGTGAAATGATAAAAAACACCTTTTCTAATGAAGACCAGATTCAAAAGTTCTTTGAAAACATTTGCACATCAAACGTGCGATATTTTTTGTCAAAATGCTACTGTAGAGCTGTCTGATAATTGGTACTAAATAAGTCCTTGCAAATAATGGCGAATAGAAAATTGAATAAAATGTTATGGTACTTCATGTTTTTAAAGAATAAAGTTGATGAACAAAATCGGAAATTATTTATGTTTCAAACTAATAGATGAAAGGTTAATATTCTCCGTTTCCTCTGTGGCCTTTTCGAAAAAAAAAATCACCTGCATCGTAATTACGTTAGTTTCAACATTTCGTCTGCAATCGATATGATTTAGCAACGAGTGGAGAATTTTTTTGTAATTTCGAATAACCATTAAAAGCAAACGACTTTTGCTAATTAGAGAAAATGAGTTTATTTCCACACAAACATGATCTCCCAACAGTCAAAAAAATATTACCCTAAAAAAATAAATGAATATTTTATGTCCTGGAGAGCATTTTAAATGGCATTAAATTCTCCTCAAATAAATTTTCAGAATACTGTCAATTTAAATTTATTGAACTGAGTATGTTAGTAACTAATATGAATATTGAATTTTTTTTATCATTTCAATCCAAGCAAGGCAACAAAGTCACTAAGATGCAAGACGTTACTGAGTGTGGGATAATATGAGGAAAGTAAATATTATCAAAGAGATAATGATAAAAGAACAGGAGTTAAGAAGACAGCAGATAACGACTGACATTGTATTTAAATGTTTGAATACCAAAGTTGGCTGGAAATCAAGAAGCCGAAAGAGTTCTACAAGTGAAAACTGTTAGCATAGAACTTACGGTTACATCTGGCCATTTTAACTGTAAATTAATAAGACATCACTGCCAATCTAGTACTGCACTTAAATCCATAAAGTCTACATAACATGGAGAAAAGTTAAATAAAATAATAAATATAAAAATAATTATACTAAAAATACAAGGAAGCTATGTTACAGCGATGAGAAACTGAATGGAGTCGAGATGCCAGATCAGGACCTATATTATACATTATACATTAACAAAAACTCTAACCACCCACTAACTTATTCAAATATATAACCATATCTACAAATAAAAGAATTTCAACAAATTCTAGTTGCCTAAATATTCAATGAAATATAAAAAGTGCATATGAATCAATCGTTCGAAACTGCGGATATTTAAACAAACTAGAATACAAAAACGAAAATAATTAAAACAAAAACAGAAAAAGAAATATAATTTTGTTCACCTCCTATAACAATCCAATATAAACAAAAAACAGGAAAAGATTCAAAATAATTGATAAACACTTCTCTAAAAGCAGAAAATTATCAAAAAATATCAACAGAAATACAATCTAAATTAATTACAGTTTCATGGATAACATGGAGAAAATAATAACTAGGCACAATAAAAAAATACTCAGCAAAACCAATTACAAGAACAATAACATAGCAAAATTACACCATGAAATGTAGCTACAGAAACAAAAATAATTGCCCACTTAAAAATAAATGCTTAAGCGATAACATAATATACAAAGGCGTCGTAAATAATAATATTAACACAGACGAAACCATTACATAACGGCAGCAGAAAAAATCTTTTGAAGAATAATATTATAGCCACAAAATGTCATTCGAAATAAAAAAAATACTCCAACAATACAACTCTATCAAAATATATATGAAGCCAAAAAGAAAACAATATCCCCACCACAAACAAATGGAAATGAGAAAAAAGGCATAACCATACAACATCAGCAGCAAAAATTACAAATTATACTTATAGGAAAAATAAGCAATAATTACTTTTAAAAACAAAAATAAACTCTTAAACAGGAAAACTGAAAAAGAGTGTAAATGTAGGCATGCTAATAAATATATATTTTGCCATTTAAGCACTAACTAAAAATAAATAATAATCACATAAATATAAATAAAATAAGTTTAAAACTTAAATATATATATATATATATATATATATATATATACACACACACACACACATATATATATATATATATATATATATATATATATATATATATATATATATATATATATATATATATTACGAAATGGACAAAGTCCGACAATTTATTTATTAAAGACATTTTTATGTTTAACGTTCTTTTTATAGATACAAGTATTTAAGTAAATGCTCTGTTTATAATAAACAGTATTAAATAACATTTACCGGCCTGAATGTCCGAGAAATTTTCATAGAAAATCCTGTCAAAGAACGAACATTTTCTATGAAAATTTCTCGGACATTCAGGCCGGTAAATGTTATTTAATACTGTTTATTATAAACAGAGCATTTACTTAAATACTTGTATCTATAAAAAGAACGTTAAACATAAAAATGTCTTTAATAAATATATATATATGTTTATATATATATATAATACAAACATTAAATAAAAAACGTAATATAAACTCAAATAAACGACAAATGCTAAAGTACGCACGTATGCGCATGTGTACATGTATATTGCAGACATATATACACACAAACACCCAAGAACAAAGTCAACCTACCATAATTAATACGTCAACTTAAAACACTCTGGCGGAATCAAATTAACTACGAAACATTAATTAAAAACGAAACATTAAATAAAAATAAAAATTAAAAATTAAATAAACGACAAACTAAAACATATGATATATGCATACACATATTTTAATTACATATATATATATATATATATATGACTGCTGGCCACTCGTATACAAGGATACCCGTTTATTAGGGCAGACGCTTGCTCATGCGCATTTGTGTTTGTTCAACATCCAGAGAGCCAAGCAGTGGTTTATACTGCAGACATTAGTTACAGTTTCTGGGAAAGAGAGTGTTATCTAGCTTAATCAACAGTATGAACAAGGCCAGCCACAATGAATTATGATTTAATGCTAGCACAGCTATTGACGGCCTCCATGGCTTCCATCTACCCAATTTCACTCACAAGTCTTGGCTCAAACCCTAATATGGTTTTCATGGACTTTCCAAAAGTGCCTTACGCTGAGATCGAATCATTCAGTCCGATGTCTCCTTCCGGACAAATCAATCATGATGAAATTCGAACCCCGGGTCTCATGGTCATAAAAAGAAAATTCTAAAGTGGCCATTAATTACATACACTATTTAATAATTATATTTACGTGCGTGTTTACTGAGGTACGTGCGTAGGTAATCGGGAGTTTATATTATATATGTGTGTATGTATATGTGTATATGTAAAAAAATCTGTGTGTGTGTATATATATATATATATATATATATATATATATGTATATGTATATATAAATAATTAAAAAAATAACTTAATTATTACCGCACTAATTTATTACTATCAAAGCATATGTGAACGTCTACACACGTCTGTGTGCATATATCTACGCATACGTATACCTAAATACGCGCTCGAGTAGATATGTACGTGTGCATATACATAAGCGTATAATTACAGATATATGCACTAATTATACACAAGCGTATAATTACAGATATATACACTAATTATAGCAATAGTAAATTTAATTATGAATATAATCTCCTACAATTAATACTTATATCGCCAAACCCATTTATTAAAAAATAAATCTATATAGATATGTGTATATATGCATGTGTGCATATCTGTGTGTATATGTGTATGCATATTTGAGCATGTGTATCTATAAGTATTTGCCATTTAAGCATTAGCATCATTAGTATATATATATATATATATATATATATATATATATATATGTATATCAAGTGCAGTGTATGTGTGTGTGTTTGTGCGTGTATGTGTCAAAGCAACTCCTCCGCTCCCAGTGATTCTTTTTCTGTGATTCTTAGCTCATTCAAAAACACTAGAAAAGTTAGTCGCAGAGAACGATTTTCGTTTAGCTCAGATTCAGGGTTGCCAGATTATGCGAGGTTAAAGATATATATTAATATATCATATTAGCCATTATCGTTGCTTTTATGGTTCAAGGAAAATAACTCGTATTTTCCTTTTGTATCTTAAATTGCAGTGCACGTTTTATTATAAAAAGCCGCCCGATCTTGGTTTAGCCATCATCAAAATAGCCAGGGAGGATTAAATGATATACGCATCAATAAACTAAAGAAGAACTCAAAAATTGATTGCTGCATTTAAATACTGAATTAATGTTTAAGCTTACCTTTTAAAAGTTCAACAATAAATCTTCTGCTGCCACTTAATTATTTTTATTTAATGGGTGACAGAACAGGGGACAATTTATAAGATAAAATTAATATAGCGTAAAGATGGGAAAATAGAATTATACATTCAAAATTTAAAAAGTTGGAGAAGCATAATAGCTAATTAAGTAAAAATTCCTTTTAGCTCACGCAACTGCCGGTTGCGCTGGCCTCGGTGCGAGTACCAATCCCTCCCTCTGGTGCAATCGCAGGGTGCGGACTGGGCACCTCTCAGTATAATTTTCCTCAGTTGCCCCTCTGTCCTTTAATAGAAAAGCCCCTGAGTGCACTCAGCCTAGAGATGCAACTGAGAGATGATAAGTAGACGTGCAATTTGCGCGCGAAAAGGTCAACATCTTTATTTTATATTATGTACTTCTAAGCAATATCACTCTTCAGGTTGAACTAATTTGCATATTGATTTAAAAAAAAGTTTATTTCATTAATTAACTGTGCTTCATTATTGTTCTTTTATTCGAGGATTGTTTTGATTTTCATATCAAAAATAGTTCTGTTTAGGAATATAATCTTATATAGTGCAGAAAAGTGTTTGAAATTTGCATTTTACTTGGTCTTCAACAAGTTGGCATCTATTTGTAAAACTTTCCTTAACTATAACAAGGAAATTTATGAATGAAATATTCATTTAATTTTTTTGTTTCAATGATCTTAAGTAGTGAATATATCTTACTTTGCGAAGCCAGCAAGTATATATATATATATATATATATATATATATATATATGACAATAGGAAAACTGTAGTAGTTGCTGACGCGTTTCGTCCAATGTGGACTTTCTCAAAGCAAAAGACAATATGAATTTATTTAAACAAAGTAACTAATAATAACAAAAACAAAATCTCCTTAGCAACTGCATGAATTTAGAAAACGCTATTTTCATCCTGTTAACTGAAAATTACGTCAATAACTGTCACGTGTGGAGATATTGTTATTATTGCTATATTGACGGATTCAACCATTTTCTTTTGGTTTTACGATATTGTTGTTTACGTTTGATTGAGGAACCAGTAGTTTTGTTAAGAAAGGTGAAATAGGGAAAAAGTCTGGGCGTGGATTAATATTTGGGTAATATTCAATGGCAGCACTCTCTAGAATTTTCCTTCAGAGTGAGTTATGAGAGTAGCATTTTGAAAATCAAAATTGTGGTTGAATTTATTTCTATGTATGACTAGTGCATTAGCTGAGTTGTTTTTTTGTGAGGACTCTTTTGTGCTCATAAATGCGTTTTTTTTAAATTTCTAATTGTTTCTCCAATATATTGGGAGAAACAGTTTTGGCGATTTATTTTATAAATGCCTGCTTCAGAAGTGTTATTGCTATCAGTGTTTGAAGATCTGAGTATATCCATAATTGTTTTGGGAGTGTTGGTGACTATCATAAGATTATTTAGATGGGATAGGTTATTTTGGATAGTGGACGTGACAGAGTTGGTCGGTAGTATTATGTATCTGTTTTCATTTAATTTATTATTGCGGATTATGATATTAGTTTTGTTTCGGTTGTATATTTTGTATGCCTTTCTTCTTGCGTTGTTACATAGAGATAATAACGAAGTAAATTTTGACGTTTACAGAAAGGCTACAAACAAAAATGATCTGATCAGTTTCTACTCAAACCACTCTTCTAAAATTAAATCTGGAATTAGTATAGGTTTCTATCTAAGAGCTTTAAGAATCTGTTGTCCTCAATATTTATTTAAAGAAGAAGCATACATAGAAAACACATTCAAAAATCTACAATACCCATATCATTTCATCCACAAGGCAAGATTTATATTTATAAATATTGTCTTTTATACAGGTTAACTCTGAGAAATTTTCATATATATATATATATATATATATATATATATATATATATATATATATATATATATATTTGAATAAAAACGGACCACTTTAAGGTTTCATGTAATAAATTATTTAACCACAGTCCTTTTAAAGGGCTCTGGATCATCAGACTTTACTTCCAAAGGTTGAAATGAAAAATGAAAAGAAATTTACACATTTTTGACGGGCCGTATTAAGCATATGTAAATTAACGAAGAGAGGAAGTGAGGGGGGGCTGTGTTGAAATAATTTATTACATGGAACCTTAAAGTGGTCTGTTTTTATTCAAACATATTTGCTCTGAATTTACATTGAGTTCTCTGGATATCATCCTCCTTGGGTCTACCCATACGGATTACCTAGTTTTGCATAAACTATATATATATATATATATATATATATATATATATATATATATATATATATATGTGTGTGTGTATGTATTATGGATTTTTTCTAATCGGAAATATTTTGTTGCTTCTAACTTTATTTTACTGAATAGTTGTATTTAAGTAAAATGCGCAGACAAGTAAAGAAAACAAACACAGTTTTTAAGAAATCGAGACATTTTACTCAAATATTGATATCCACTAAACATGACCTCTGAAGATTTATATAAGTGTTTTGTGACAGGACTTGATGGGGATATTAGTTGATAGTGGACACCTTACAGTATCCTCTGGCAAAAGTGTATGAATGACTCTGATAGCGATAATCTATTTCTTTATTTGCAGGTTAGGCTTACTCAAGCAAAATAAAAAGACAGCATCTCCAGTTACATCGTAATTGTGGCAACATATTTAATCGCCTGGCAAAAGTAAATGAAAAGGATAGAAAAACAAATAAATGAAGGTGTGTTTGTGTAAAAAATTCCCTATGAAACATTTTTCTAATGAAATATTTTCAGAAGCGTTATTTGCTGATTTGGAAGGATAATTAGATATGCCTTATTGGATATGGTGTACTCAATTAAACAAATATGGAATCCATAGAGGAAGGAAACATTTCCAAATTCTAAGGAAGATTGTAAAAAAAGAGCAAAAAACAAATTAGAAAAGTGTGGCAAATTTTTACGGCCTTTTATTACATACAATGGTAGATAAGAATGTTCTTTCGTAAACAAATCGGACAATTGTAGTAATTGTACGACCCTTTTTTCCTTTGATATGATATTGAAGATTTCCCGGCCAGAAAGAATAAAGACACGTACACACATGCTCTCTCTACCAACTCTCTAATACACACACACACAAACAAACACAAACACACACACTATATATATATATATATATATATATATATATATATATATATATATATATATATATATATATATATATTAACCCTAAAGAGCCAGACAAACCACGGTTTCACCTAAGCGATCCGCTTAGGTGAAACCGTGGTAGGTTTGTCTGGCTCTTTCTGTTTAATTTAGGTTTGCTCTACTTAGCGTAACG
>OZ010597.1:21980640-22078140 GCA_963932145.1 Acanthosepion lycidas
AAGAAAGGAGAAGAAGAAAAAGTGGCAGTCGTGAAGAAGAAAGGAAGAAAAAGGATTATCTCAGCCGCGAGAAGGAAAGAGGAGAAGAAAAAAACAGTGGCAGTTGTGAAAAGAAAGAAAGAAAGAACTAAAGCAAGAAAGAAAAAAAGAAAGAAAGAAAGGGAGAAGGAGAATGGCAACTTAATAAAGAAAGAAAGACAGAAAGATGGGATAATGGCATCCGTGAAGAAAAAAGAAGACGAGGAAAAAGAAGGATCATCTCACTTGTGAGGAAGAAGAAGAAAAAGAAGATTGTCAGCCGTGAAGGAGAAAGAAAGAGTGAAATAGATTATCATGCTTGGCGAAGAATGAAAGAAAGAAAGATAAAAAGCAAGAAGAGGATTGAGACAAAAATGTCATTTACGCCTTGTTCACGAAAGAAAGACAGAAAGAAGTGAAGGAGGAGGAGGAGAATGGCAGTCGTGAAGAAGAAAGAAAGAAAAAGCGTTTCAACTATGAGGAGAAAGTAGAACAAAATCAATAATACCAGTCGTGGAAAAGAAAAAAAGTGGGAGAAGATTCTTATCTACGAAGAAAAAAATAGATAAATAGAAGGAAAGAAGACGATGAATGAAAATAAGAAGATGATTAGAACGGAGAAGATGGTTAGCCCTGGAAAAGAAAGAAAGATAAACAAAAGAAAGCAGATTGTCATCTGTGAAGAAGTACAGCATCAATGCAGAGAAAGAATGAAAGAAAGAAAGAAAAAAGAATGGTAGCTGTTATGCAGGAAACAAACAAGCAAGAAAAAGAATGAAAGAAAAAAGAATTATAGCTGTTAAGAAGCAAACGAGTAAGAAATTAAGAAAGAAAGAAAGATTTTCAGCTGTCAAGAAGAAAACAAAAGGAAGAAAAAGAAAAAGAAAGAGGATAGCAACCGTGCAGAAGCAACCGAACAAAAAAGAAAGAGCCGTTAAGAAGCAAGCAAAAGAACAAGACAGTAAGAAAGAAAAAAATGGAGAAAGAAAGAAAGAAAGAAGGAAAAAAAGAAGGTTAGCCGTTAAGAAGCATGCAAAAGAACAAGTCAGTAAGAAAGAAAAAAATGAAGAAAGAAAGAAAGAAGAAAAAAGAATGTTAGCCGTTAAGAAGCATGCAAAAGAATAAGTCAGTAGGAAAGAAAAAAATGAAGAAAGAAAGAAAGAAAGAAGAAAAAAAAGAATGTTAGCCTTTAAGAAGGATGCAAAAGAACAAGTCAGTAAGAAAGAAAAAAATGAAGAAAGAAAGAAGAAAAAAAAAGAATGTTAGCCGTTAAGAAGCAAGCAAAAGAACAAGTCAGTAAGAAAGAAGAAAATGAAGAAAGGAAGAAAGAAAGAAGAAAAAAAGAATGTTAGCCGTTAAGAAGCATGCAAAAGAACAAGTCAGTAAGAAAGAAAAAAATGAAGAAAGAAAGAAAGAAGAAAAAAAAGAATGTTAGCCGTTAAGAAGCATGCAAAAGAACAAGTCAGTAAGAAAGAAAAAATGAAGAAAGAAAAAAATGAAGAAAGAAAGAAAGAAGAAAAAAAAGAATGTTAGCCGTTAAGAAGCGTGCAAAAGAACAAGTCAGTAAGAAAGAAAAAAATGAAGAAAGAAAGAAGAAAAAAAGAATGTTAGCCGTTAAGAAGCAAGCAAAAGAACAAGACAGTAAGAAAGAAAAAATGAAGAAAGAAAGAAAGAAAGAAGAAAAAAGAATGTTAGCCGTTAAGAAGCATGCAAAAGAACAAGTCAGCAAGAAAGAAAAAAATGAATAAAGAAAGAAGAAAAAAAAAGAATGTTAGCCGTTAAGAAGCATGCAAAAGAACAAGTCAGTAAGAAAGAAAAAAATGAAGAAAGAAAGAAAGAAGAAAAAAGAGAATGTTAGCCGTTAAGAAGCATGCAAATGAACAAGTCAGTAAGAAAGAAAAAAATGAAAAAAGAAAGAAAGAAGAAAAAAAAGAATGTTAGCCGTTAAGAAGCAAACAATAAAACAAGTCAGTAAAAAAGAAAAAAATGAAGAAAGAAAAAAATGAAGAAAGAAAGAAAGAAGAAAAAAAAGAATGTTAGCCGTTAAGAAGCATGCAAAAGAACAAGTCAGTAAGAAAGAAAAAATGAAGAAAGAAAGAAAGAAGAAAAAAGAATGTTAGACGTTAAGAAGCAAGCAAAAGAACAAGTCAGTAAAAAAGAAAAAATGAAGAAAGAAAAAAATGAAGAAAGAAAGAAAGAAGAAAAAAAAGAATGTTAGCCGTTAAGAAGCAAGCAAAAGAACAAGTCAGTAAGAAAGAAAAAAATGAAGAAAATAGAAATAAGAAAAAAGAATGTTAGCCGTTAAGAAGCAAGCAAAAGAACAAGTCAGTAAGAAAGAAAAAAATGAAGAAAGAAAGAAAGAAGAAAAAAAAGAATGTTAGCCGTTAAGAAGCATGCAAAAGAACAAGTCAGTAAGAAAGAAAAAATGAAGAAAGAAAAAAATGAAGAAAGAAAGAAAGAAGAAAAAAAAGAATGTTAGCCGTTAAGAAGCGTGCGAAAGAACAAGTCAGTAAGAAAGAAAAAAATGAAGAAAGAAAGAAGAAAAAAAGAATGTTAGCCGTAAAGAAGCAAGCAAAAGAACAAGATAGTAAGAAAGAAAAAATGAAGAAAGAAAGAAAGAAAGAAGAAAAAAGAATGTTAGCCGTTAAGAAGCATGCAAAAGAACAAGTCAGCAAGAAAGAAAAAAATGAATAAAGAAAGAAGAAAAAAAAAGAATGTTAGCCGTTAAGAAGCATGCAAAAGAACAAGTCAGTAAGAAAGAAAAAATGAAGAAAGAAAGAAAGAAGAAAAAAGAGAAAGTTAGCCGTTAAGAAGCATGCAAATGAACAAGTCAGTAAGAAAGAAAAAAATGAAAAAAGAAAGAAAGAAGAAAAAAAAGAATGTTAGCCGTTAAGAAGCAAACAATAAAACAAGTCAGTAAAAAAGAAAAAAAAGACGAAAGAAAATAATGAAGAAAGAAAGAAAGAAGAAAAAAAAGAATGTTAGCCGTTAAGAAGCATGCAAAAGAACAAGTCAGTAAAAAAGAAAAAATGAAGAAAGAAAAAAATGAAGAAAGAAAGAAAGAAGAAAAAAAAGAATGTTAGCCGTTAAGAAGCAAGCAAAATAAGTCAGTAAGAAAGAAAAAAATGAAGAAAGTAAGAAATAAGAAAAAAAAGAATGTTAGCCGTTAAGAAGCAAGCAAAAGAACAAGTCAGTAAGAAAGAAAAAAATGAAGAAAATAGAAATAAGAAAAAAGAATGTTAGCCGTTAAGAAGCAAGCAAAAGAACAAGTCAGTAAGAAAGAAAAAAATGAAGAAAGAAAGAAAGAAGAAAAAAAAGAATGTTAGCCGTTAAGAAGCATGCAAAAGAACAAGTCAGTAAGAAAGAAAAAATGAAGAGAGAAAAAAATGAAGAAAGAAAGAAAAAAAGAAAGAAGAAAAAAAAGAATGTTAGCCGATAAGAAGCATGCAAAAGAACAAGTCAGTAAGAAAGAAAAAAATGAAGAAAATAGAAATAAGAAAAAAGAATGTTAGCCGTTAAGAAGCAAGCAAAAGAACAAGTCAGTAAGAAAGAAAAAAATGAAGAAAGAAAGAAAGAAAGAAGAAAAAAAAGAATGTTAGCCGTTAAGAAGCATGCAAAAGAACAAGTCAGTAAGAAAGAAAAAATGAAGAGAGAAAAAAATGAAGAAAGAAAGAAAAAAAGAAAGAAGAAAAAAAAGAATGTTAGCCGATAAGAAGCATGCAAAAGAACAAGTCAGTAAGAAAGAAAAAAATGAAGAAAGAAAGAAGAAAAAAAGAATGTTAGCCGTTAAGAAGCAAGCAAAAGAACAAGAGAGTAAGAAAGAAAAAATGAAGAGAGAAAAAAATGAAGAAAGAAAGAAGAAAAAAAAGAATGTTAGCAGTTAAGAAGCAAGCAAAAGACCAATTCAGTAAGAAAGAAAAAAATGAAGAAAGAAAGAAAGAAGAAAAAAAATGTTAGCAGTTAAGCAGCAAGCAAAAGACCAAGTCAGTAAGAAAGAAAAAAATGAAGAAAGAAAGAAGAAAAAAAAGAATGTTAGCCGTTAAGAAGCATGCAAAAGAACAAGTCAGTAAGAAAGAAAAAAATGAAGAAAGAAAGAAAGAAGAAAAAAAAAGAATGTTAGCCGTTAAGAAGCAAGCAAAAGAACAAATCAGTAAGAAAGAAAAAAATGAAGAAAGAAAGAAAGAAGAAAAAAAGAATGTTAGCCGTTAAGAAGCATGCAAAAGAACAAGTCAGTAAGAAAGAAAAAAATGAAGAAAGAAAGAAAGAAGAAAAAAGAAAGAATGTTAGACGTTAAGAAGCATGCAAAAGAACAAGTCAGTAAGAAAGAAAAAAAATGAAGAAAGAAAGAAAGAAGAAAAAAAGAAAGAATATTAGCTGATCAGAAGCATGCAAAGGAACAGGTCAGTAAGAAAGAAAAAAATGAAGAAAGAAAGAAAGAAGAAAAAAAGAATCTTAGCCGTTAAGAAGCAAGCAAAAGAAAAAGTCAGTAAGAAAGAAAAAAATGAAGAAAGAAAGAAAGAAGAAAAAAAATGTTAGCCGTTAAGAAGCATGCAAAAGAACAAGTCAGTAAGAAAGAAAAAATGAAGAAAGAAAGAAAGAAGAAAAAAACAATGTTAGCCGTTAAGAAGCATGCAAAAGAACAAGTCAGTAAGAAAGAAAAAATGAAGAGAGAAAAAAATGAAGAAAGAAAGAAAAAAGAAAAAAAAGAATGTTAGCCGTTAAAAAGCATGCAAAAGAACAAGTCAGTAAGAAAGAAAAAAATGAAGAAAGAAAGAAGAAAAAAAGAATGTTAGCCGTTAAGAAGCAAGCAAAAGAACAAGTCAGTAAGAAAGAAAAAATGAAGAGAGAAAAAAATGAAGAAAGAAAGAAAGAAGAAAAAAAAAGAATGTTAGCCGCTAAGAAGGAAGCAAAAGAACAAATGAGTAAGAAAGAAAAAATGAAGAAAGAAAGAAAGAAGAAAAAAAAGAATGTTAGACGTTAAGAAGCATGCAAAAGAACAAGTCAGTAAGAAAGAAAAAAATGAAGAAAGAAAGAAAAAAGAAAAAAAAGAATGTTAGCCGTTAAAAAGCATGCAAAAGAACAAGTCAGTAAGAAAGAAAAAAATGAAGAAAGAAAGAAGAAAAAAAAATGTTAGCCGTTAAGAAGCATGCAAAAGAACAAGTCAGTAAGAAAGAAAAAAATGAAGAAAGAAAAAAGAAGAAAAAAAAGAATGTAGCCGTTAAGAAGCAAACAAAAGAACAAGTCAGTAAGAAAGAAAAAAATGAAGAAAGAAAAAAATGAAGAAAGAAAGAAAGAAAGAAGAAAAAAAAGAATGTTAGCCGTTAAGAAGCATGCAAAAGAACAAGTCAGTAAGAAAGAAAAAAATGAAGAAAGAAAAAAGAAGAAAAAAAAGAATGTTAGCCGTTAAGAAGCAAACAAAAGAACAAGTCAGTAAGAAAGAAAAAAATGAAGAAAGAAAAAAATGAAGAAAGAAAGAAAGAAGAAAAAAAAGAATGTTAGCCGTTAAGAAGCATGCAAAAGAACAAGTCAGTAAGAAAGAAAGAAATGAAGAAAGAAAGAAGAAAAAAAGAATGTTAGCCGTTAAAAAGCAAGCGAAAGAACAAGTCAGTAAGAAAGGAGAAATGAAGAGAGAAAAAAATGAAGAAAGAAAGAAAGAAGAAAAAAAAAGAATGTTAGCCGTTAAGAAGCAAGCAGAAGAACAAGTCAGTAAGAAAGAAAAAAATGAAGAAAGAAAGAAAGAAGAAAAAAGAATGTTAGCCGTTAAGAAGGATGCAAAAGAATAAGTCAGTAGGAAAGAAAAAAATGAAGAAAGAAAGAAAGAAAGAAGAAAAAAAAAGAATGTTAGCCTTTAAGAAGGATGCAAAAGAACAAGTCAGTAAGAAAGAAAAAAATGAAGAAAGAAAGAAGAAAAACAAAAGAATGTTGGCCGTTAAGAAGCAAGCAAAAGAACAAGTCAGTAAGAAAGAAGAAAATGAAGAAAGAAAGAAAGAAAGAAGAAAAAAGAATGTTAGCCGTTAAGAAGCATGCAAAAGAACAAGTCAGTAAGAAAGAAAAACATGAAGAAAGAAAGAAAGAAGAAAAAAAAGAATGTTAGCCGTTAAGAAGCATGCAAAAGAACAAGTCAGTAAGAAAGAAAAAATGAAGAAAGAAAAAAATGAAGAAAGAAAGAAAGAAAGAAGAAAAAAAAGAATGTTAGCCGTTAGGAACGTGCAAAAGAACAAGTCAGTAAGAAAGAAAAAAATGAAGAAAGAAAGAAGAAAAAAAGAATGTTAGCCGTTAAGAAGCAAGCAAAAGAACAAGACAGTAAGAAAGAAAAAATGAAGAAAGAAAGAAAGAAAGAAGAAAAAAGAATGTTAGCTGTTAAGAAGCATGCAAAAGAACAAGTCAGCAAGAAAGAAAAAAATGAATAAAGAAAGAAGAAAAAAAAAGAATGTTAGCCGTTAAGAAGCATGCAAAAGAACAAGTCAGTAAGAAAGAAAAAAATGAAGAAAGAAAGAAAGAAGAAAAAAGAGAATGTTAGCCGTTAAGAAGCATGCAAATGAACAAGTCAGTAAGAAAGAAAAAAATGAAAAAAGAAAGAAAGAAGAAAAAAAAGAATGTTAGCCGTTAAGAAGCAAACAATAAAACAAGTCAGTAAAAAAGAAAAAAATGAAGAAAGAAAAAAATGAAGAAAGAAAGAAAGAAGAAAAAAAAGAATGTTAGCCGTTAAGAAGCAAGCAAAATAAGTCAGTAAGAAAGAAAAAAATGAAGAAAGTAAGAAATAAGAAAAAAAAGAATGTTAGCCGTTAAGAAGCATGCAAAAGAACAAGTCAGTAAAAAAGAAAAAATGAAGAAAGAAAAAAATGAAGAAAGAAAGAAAGAAGAAAAAAAAGAATGTTAGCCGTTAAGAAGCAAGCAAAATAAGTCAGTAAGAAAGAAAAAAATGAAGAAAGTAAGAAATAAGAAAAAAAAGAATGTTAGCCGTTAAGAAGCAAGCAAAAGAACAAGTCAGTAAGAAAGAAAAAAATGAAGAAAATAGAAATAAGAAAAAAGAATGTTAGCCGTTAAGAAGCAAGCAAAAGAACAAGTCAGTAAGAAAGAAAAAAATGAAGAAAGAAAGAAAGAAGAAAAAAAAGAATGTTAGCCGTTAAGAAGCATGCAAAAGAACAAGTCAGTAAGAAAGAAAAAATGAAGAGAGAAAAAAATGAAGAAAGAAAGAAAAAAAGAAAGAAGAAAAAAAAGAATGTTAGCCGATAAGAAGCATGCAAAAGAACAAGTCAGTAAGAAAGAAAAAAATGAAGAAAATAGAAATAAGAAAAAAGAATGTTAGCCGTTAAGAAGCAAGCAAAAGAACAAGTCAGTAAGAAAGAAAAAAATGAAGAAAGAAAGAAAGAAAGAAGAAAAAAAAGAATGTTAGCCGTTAAGAAGCATGCAAAAGAACAAGTCAGTAAGAAAGAAAAAATGAAGAGAGAAAAAAATGAAGAAAGAAAGAAAAAAAGAAAGAAGAAAAAAAAGAATGTTAGCCGATAAGAAGCATGCAAAAGAACAAGTCAGTAAGAAAGAAAAAAATGAAGAAAGAAAGAAGAAAAAAAGAATGTTAGCCGTTAAGAAGCAAGCAAAAGAACAAGAGAGTAAGAAAGAAAAAATGAAGAGAGAAAAAAATGAAGAAAGAAAGAAGAAAAAAAAGAATGTTAGCAGTTAAGAAGCAAGCAAAAGACCAATTCAGTAAGAAAGAAAAAAATGAAGAAAGAAAGAAAGAAGAAAAAAAATGTTAGCAGTTAAGCAGCAAGCAAAAGACCAAGTCAGTAAGAAAGAAAAAAATGAAGAAAGAAAGAAGAAAAAAAAGAATGTTAGCCGTTAAGAAGCATGCAAAAGAACAAGTCAGTAAGAAAGAAAAAAATGAAGAAAGAAAGAAAGAAGAAAAAAAAAGAATGTTAGCCGTTAAGAAGCAAGCAAAAGAACAAATCAGTAAGAAAGAAAAAAATGAAGAAAGAAAGAAAGAAGAAAAAAAGAATGTTAGCCGTTAAGAAGCATGCAAAAGAACAAGTCAGTAAGAAAGAAAAAAATGAAGAAAGAAAGAAAGAAGAAAAAAGAAAGAATGTTAGACGTTAAGAAGCATGCAAAAGAACAAGTCAGTAAGAAAGAAAAAAAATGAAGAAAGAAAGAAAGAAGAAAAAAAGAAAGAATATTAGCTGATCAGAAGCATGCAAAGGAACAGGTCAGTAAGAAAGAAAAAAATGAAGAAAGAAAGAAAGAAGAAAAAAAGAATCTTAGCCGTTAAGAAGCAAGCAAAAGAAAAAGTCAGTAAGAAAGAAAAAAATGAAGAAAGAAAGAAAGAAGAAAAAAAATGTTAGCCGTTAAGAAGCATGCAAAAGAACAAGTCAGTAAGAAAGAAAAAATGAAGAAAGAAAGAAAGAAGAAAAAAACAATGTTAGCCGTTAAGAAGCATGCAAAAGAACAAGTCAGTAAGAAAGAAAAAATGAAGAGAGAAAAAAATGAAGAAAGAAAGAAAAAAGAAAAAAAAGAATGTTAGCCGTTAAAAAGCATGCAAAAGAACAAGTCAGTAAGAAAGAAAAAAATGAAGAAAGAAAGAAGAAAAAAAGAATGTTAGCCGTTAAGAAGCAAGCAAAAGAACAAGTCAGTAAGAAAGAAAAAATGAAGAGAGAAAAAAATGAAGAAAGAAAGAAAGAAGAAAAAAAAAGAATGTTAGCCGCTAAGAAGGAAGCAAAAGAACAAATGAGTAAGAAAGAAAAAATGAAGAAAGAAAGAAAGAAGAAAAAAAAGAATGTTAGACGTTAAGAAGCATGCAAAAGAACAAGTCAGTAAGAAAGAAAAAAATGAAGAAAGAAAGAAAAAAGAAAAAAAAGAATGTTAGCCGTTAAAAAGCATGCAAAAGAACAAGTCAGTAAGAAAGAAAAAAATGAAGAAAGAAAGAAGAAAAAAAAATGTTAGCCGTTAAGAAGCATGCAAAAGAACAAGTCAGTAAGAAAGAAAAAAATGAAGAAAGAAAGAAAGAAAGAAGAAAAAAAAGAATGTTAGCCGTTAAGAAGCATGCAAAAGAACAAGTCAGTAAGAAAGAAAAAAATGAAGAAAGAAAAAAGAAGAAAAAAAAGAATGTTAGCCGTTAAGAAGCAAACAAAAGAACAAGTCAGTAAGAAAGAAAAAAATGAAGAAAGAAAAAAATGAAGAAAGAAAGAAAGAAGAAAAAAAAGAATGTTAGCCGTTAAGAAGCATGCAAAAGAACAAGTCAGTAAGAAAGAAAGAAATGAAGAAAGAAAGAAGAAAAAAAGAATGTTAGCCGTTAAAAAGCAAGCGAAAGAACAAGTCAGTAAGAAAGGAGAAATGAAGAGAGAAAAAAATGAAGAAAGAAAGAAAGAAGAAAAAAAAAGAATGTTAGCCGTTAAGAAGCAAGCAGAAGAACAAGTCAGTAAGAAAGAAAAAAATGAAGAAAGAAAGAAAGAAGAAAAAAGAATGTTAGCCGTTAAGAAGGATGCAAAAGAATAAGTCAGTAGGAAAGAAAAAAATGAAGAAAGAAAGAAAGAAAGAAGAAAAAAAAAGAATGTTAGCCTTTAAGAAGGATGCAAAAGAACAAGTCAGTAAGAAAGAAAAAAATGAAGAAAGAAAGAAGAAAAACAAAAGAATGTTGGCCGTTAAGAAGCAAGCAAAAGAACAAGTCAGTAAGAAAGAAGAAAATGAAGAAAGAAAGAAAGAAAGAAGAAAAAAGAATGTTAGCCGTTAAGAAGCATGCAAAAGAACAAGTCAGTAAGAAAGAAAAACATGAAGAAAGAAAGAAAGAAGAAAAAAAAGAATGTTAGCCGTTAAGAAGCATGCAAAAGAACAAGTCAGTAAGAAAGAAAAAATGAAGAAAGAAAAAAATGAAGAAAGAAAGAAAGAAAGAAGAAAAAAAAGAATGTTAGCCGTTAGGAACGTGCAAAAGAACAAGTCAGTAAGAAAGAAAAAAATGAAGAAAGAAAGAAGAAAAAAAGAATGTTAGCCGTTAAGAAGCAAGCAAAAGAACAAGACAGTAAGAAAGAAAAAATGAAGAAAGAAAGAAAGAAAGAAGAAAAAAGAATGTTAGCTGTTAAGAAGCATGCAAAAGAACAAGTCAGCAAGAAAGAAAAAAATGAATAAAGAAAGAAGAAAAAAAAAGAATGTTAGCCGTTAAGAAGCATGCAAAAGAACAAGTCAGTAAGAAAGAAAAAAATGAAGAAAGAAAGAAAGAAGAAAAAAGAGAATGTTAGCCGTTAAGAAGCATGCAAATGAACAAGTCAGTAAGAAAGAAAAAAATGAAAAAAGAAAGAAAGAAGAAAAAAAAGAATGTTAGCCGTTAAGAAGCAAACAATAAAACAAGTCAGTAAAAAAGAAAAAAATGAAGAAAGAAAAAAATGAAGAAAGAAAGAAAGAAGAAAAAAAAGAATGTTAGCCGTTAAGAAGCATGCAAAAGAACAAGTCAGTAAGAAAGAAAAAATGAAGAAAGTAAGAAATAAGAAAAAAAAGAATGTTAGCCGTTAAGAAGCAAGCAAAAGAACAAGTCAGTAAGAAAGAAAAAAATGAAGAAAATAGAAATAAGAAAAAAGAATGTTAGCCGTTAAGAAGCAAGCAAAAGAACAAGACAGTAAGAAAGAAAAAATGAAGAAAGAAAGAAAGAAGAAAAAAAAGAATGTTAGCCGTTAAGAAGCATGCAAAAGAACAAGTCAGTAAGAAAGAAAAAAATGAAGAAAATAGAAATAAGAAAAAAGAATGTTAGCCGTTAAGAAGCAAGCAAAAGAACAAGTCAGTAAGAAAGAAAAAAATGAAGAAAGAAAGAAAGAAGAAAAAAAAGAATGTTAGCCGTTAAGAAGCATGCAAAAGAACAAGTCAGTAAGAAAGAAAAAATGAAGAGAGAAAAAAATGAAGAAAGAAAGAAAAAAAGAAAGAAGAAAAAAAAGAATGTTAGCCGATAAGAAGCATGCAAAAGAACAAGTCAGTAAGAAAGAAAAAAATGAAGAAAGAAAGAAGAAAAAAAGAATGTTAGCCGTTAAGAAGCAAGCAAAAGAACAAGAGAGTAAGAAAGAAAAAATGAAGAGAGAAAAAAATGAAGAAAGAAAGAAGAAAAAAAAGAATGTTAGCAGTTAAGAAGCAAGCAAAAGACCAATTCAGTAAGAAAGAAAAAAATGAAGAAAGAAAGAAAGAAAGAAGAAAAAAAATGTTAGCAGTTAAGAAGCAAGCAAAAGACCAAGTCAGTAAGAAAGAAAAAAATGAAGAAAGAAAGAAAGAAGAAAAAAAAGAATGTTAGCCGTTAAGAAGCATGCAAAAGAACAAGTCAGTAAGAAAGAAAAAAATGAAGAAAGAAAGAAAGAAAGAAGAAAAAAAGAATGTTAGCCGTTAAGCAAGCAAAAGAACAAATCAGTAAGAAAGAAATAAATGAAGAAAGAAAAAAATGAAGAAAGAAAGAAAAAAAGAAAGAAGAAAAAAAAGAATGTTAGCCGTTAAGAAGCATGCAAAAGAACAAGTCAGTAAGAAAGAAAAAAAATGAAGAAAGAAAGAAAGAAGAAAAAAAAAGAATGTTAGCCGTTAAGAAGCAAGCAAAAGAACAAATCAGTAAGAAAGAAAAAAATGAAGAAAGAAAGAAAGAAGAAAAAAAAGAATGTTAGCCGTTAAGAAGCATGCAAAAGAACAAGTCAGTAAGAAAGAAAAAATGAAGAGAGAAAAAAATGAAGAAAGAAAGAAAAAAAGAAAGAAGAAAAAAAAGAATGTTAGCCGTTAAGAAGCATGCAAAAGAACAAGTCAGTAAGAAAGAAAAAATGAAGAGAGAAAAAAATGAAGAAAGAAAGAAAGAAGAAAAAAAAGAATGTCAGCAGTTAAGAAGCAAGCAAAAGACCAAGTCAGTAAGAAAGAAAAAAATGAAGAAAGAAAGAAAGAAGAAAAAAAAAAATGTTAACCGCTAAGAAGCAAGCAAAAGAACAAATCAGTAAGAAAGAAAAAATGAAGAAAGAAAGAAAGAAGAAAAAAAGAATGTTAGACGTTAAGAAGCATGCAAAAGAACAAGTCAGTAAGAAAGAAAAAAATGAAGAAAGAACGAAAGAAGAAAAAAAAATGTTAGTCGTTAAGAAGCCTGCAAAAGAACAAGTCAGTAAGAAAGAAAAAAATGAAGAAAGAAAAAAGAAGAAAAAAAAGAATGTTAGCCGTTAAGAAGCAAACAAAAGAACAAGTCCGTAAGAAAGAAAAAAATGAAGAAAGAAAAAAATGAAGAAAGAAAGAAAGAAAGAAGAAAAAAAAGAATGTTAGCCGTTAAGAAGCATGCAAAAGAACAAGTCAGTAAGAAAGAAAGAAATGAAGAAAGAAAGAAGAAAAAAAGAATGTTAGCCGTTAAAAAGCAAGCAAAAGAACAAGTCAGTAAGAAAGAAGAAATGAAGAGAGAAAAAAATGAAGAAAGAAAGAAAGAAGAAAAAAAAAGAATGTTAGCCGTTAAGAAGCAAGCAGAAGAACAAGTCAGTAAGAAAGAAAAAAATGAAGAAAGAAAAAAATGAAGAAAGAAAGAAAGAAAGAAAGAAGAAAAAAAAGAATTTTAGCCGTTAAGAAGCATGCAAAAGAACAAGTCAGTAAGAAAGAAAAAAATGAAGAAAGAAAGAAGAAAAAAAGAATGTTAGCCGTTAAGAAGCAAGCAAAAGAACAAGTCAGTAAGAAAAAAGAAATGAAGAGAGAAAAAAATGAAGAAAGAAAGAAAGAAGAAAAAAAAGAATGTTAGCCGTTAAGAAGCATGCAAAAGAACAAGTCAGTAAGAAAGAAAAAATGAAGAAAGAAAGAAAGAAGAAGAAAAAAGAATGTTAGCCGTTAAGAAGCAATCAAAAGAAGAAATCAGTAAGAAAGAAAAAAATGAAGAAAGAAAGAAAGAAGAAAAAATAGAATGTTAGCCATTAAGAAGCATGCAAAAGAACAAGTCAGTAAGAAAGAAAAAATGAAGAGAGAAAAAAATGAAGAAAAAAAGAAAAAAGAAAGAAGAAAAAAAGAATGTTAGCCGTTAAGAAGCATGAAAAAGAACAAGTCAGTAAGAAAGAAAAAATGAAGAAAGAAAGAAGAAAAAAAGAAGAAAAAAAGAATGTTAGCCGTTAAGAAGGAAACAAAAGAACAAGAGAGTAAGAAAGAAAAAATGAAGAGAGAAAGAAGAAAAAAAGAAGAAAAAAAGAATGTTAGCCGTTAAGAAGGAAACAAAAGAACAAGAGAGTAAGAAAGAAAAAAATGAAGAAAGAAAGAAAGAAGAAAAAAAAGAATGTTAGCAGTTAAGAAGCAAGCAAAAGAACAAGTCAGTAAGAAAGAAAAAAAATGAAGAAAGAAAGAAAGAAGAAAAAAAGAAAGAATATTAGCTGATCAGAAGCATGCAAAGGAACAGGTCAGTAAGAAAGAAAAAAATGAAGAAAGAAAGAAAGAAGAAAAAAAGAATCTTAGCCGTTAAGAAGCAAGCAAAAGAAAAAGTCAGTAAGAAAGAAAAAAATGAAGAAAAGAAAGAAAGAAGAAAAAAAATGTTAGCCGTTAAGAAGCATGCAAAAGAACAAGTCAGTAAGAAAGAAAAAAATGAAGAAAGAAAGAAAGAAGAAAAAAACAATGTTAGCCGTTAAGAAGCATGCAAAAGAACAAGTCAGTAAGAAAGAAAAAATGAAGAGAGAAAAAAATGAAGAAAGAAAGAAAAAAGAAAAAAAAGAATGTTAGCCGTTAAAAAGCATGCAAAAGAACAAGTCAGTAAGAAAGAAAAAAATGAAGAAAGAAAGAAGAAAAAAAGAATGTTAGCCGTTAAGAAGCAAGCAAAAGAACAAGTCAGTAAGAAAGAAAAAATGAAGAGAGAAAAAAATGAAGAAAGAAAGAAAGAAGAAAAAAAAAGAATGTTAGCCGCTAAGAAGGAAGCAAAAGAACAAATGAGTAAGAAAGAAAAAATGAAGAAAGAAAGAAAGAAGAAAAAAAAGAATGTTAGACGTTAAGAAGCATGCAAAAGAACAAGTCAGTAAGAAAGAAAAAAATGAAGAAAGAAAGAAGAAAAAAAAGAATGTTAGCCGTTAAGAAGCAAACAAAAGAACAAGTAAGTAAGAAAGAAAAAAATGAAGAAAGAAAAAAATGAAGAAAGAAAGAAAGAAGAAAAAAAAGAATGTTAGCCGTTAAGAAGCAAGCAGAAGAACAAGTCAGTAAGAAAGGAAAAAATGAAGAAAGAAAAAAATGAAGAAAGAAGAAAGAAAGAAAGAAGAAAAAAAAGAATTTTAGCCGTTAAGAAGCATGCAAAAGAACAAGTCAGTAAGAAAGAAAAAAATGAAGAAAGAAAGAAGAAAAAAACAATGTTAGCCGTTAAAAAGCAAGCAAAAGAACAAGTCAGTAAGAAAGAAGAAATGAAGAGAGAAAAAAATGAAGAAAGAAAGAAAGAAGAAAAAAAAAGAATGTTAGCCGTTAAGAAGCAAGCAGAAGAACAAGTCAGTAAGAAAGAAAAAAATGAAGAAAGAAAAAAATGAAGAAAGAAAGAAAGAAAGAAAGAAGAAAAAAAATAATTTTAGCCGTTAAGAAGCATGCAAAAGAACAAGTCAGTAAGAAAGAAAAAAATGAAGAAAGAAAGAAGAAAAAAAGAATGTTAGCCGTTAAGAAGCAAGCAAAAGAACAAGTCAGTAAGAAAAAAGAAATGAAGAGAGAAAAAAATGAAGAAAGAAAGAAAGAAGAAAAAAAAGAATGTTAGCCGTTAAGAAGCATGCAAAAGAACAAGTCAGTAAGAAAGAAAAAATGAAGAAAGAAAGAAAGAAGAAGAAAAAAGAATGTTAGCCGTTAAGAAGCAATCAAAAGAAGAAATCAGTAAGAAAGAAAAAAATGAAGAAAGAAAGAAAGAAGAAAAAATAGAATGTTAGCCATTAAGAAGCATGCAAAAGAACAAGTCAGTAAGAAAGAAAAAATGAAGAGAGAAAAAAATGAAGAAAAAAAGAAAAAAGAAAGAAGAAAAAAAGAATGTTAGCCGTTAAGAAGCATGAAAAAGAACAAGTCAGTAAGAAAGAAAAAATGAAGAAAGAAAGAAGAAAAAAAGAAGAAAAAAAGAATGTTAGCCGTTAAGAAGGAAACAAAAGAACAAGAGAGTAAGAAAGAAAAAATGAAGAGAGAAAAAATGAAGAAAGAAAGAAAGAAGAAAAAAAAGAATGTTAGCAGTTAAGAAGCAAGCAAAAGACCAAGTCAGAAAGAAAGAAAAAAATGAAGAAAGAAGAAAAAAACAATGTTAGCCGTTAAGAAGCATGCAAAAGAACAAGTCAGTAAGAAAGAAAAAAATGAAGAAAGAAAGAAAGAAGAAAAAAAAAGAATGTTAGCTGCTAAGAAGCAAGCAAAAGAACAAATCAGTAAGAAAGAAAAAATGAAGAAAGAAAGAAAGAAGAAAAAAAAGAATGTTAGACGTTAAGAAGCATGCAAAAGAACAAGTCAGTAAGAAAGAAAAAAAATGAAGAAAGAAAGAAAGAAGAAAAAAAGAAAGAATATTAGCTGATCAGAAGCATGCAAAGGAACAGGTCAGTAAGAAAGAAAAAAATGAAGAAAGAAAGAAAGAAGAAAAAAAGAATCTTAGCCGTTAAGAAGCAAGCAAAAGAAAAAGTCAGTAAGAAAGAAAAAAATGAAGAAAAGAAAGAAAGAAGAAAAAAAATGTTAGCCGTTAAGAAGCATGCAAAAGAACAAGTCAGTAAGAAAGAAAAAAATGAAGAAAGAAAGAAAGAAGAAAAAAACAATGTTAGCCGTTAAGAAGCATGCAAAAGAACAAGTCAGTAAGAAAGAAAAAATGAAGAGAGAAAAAAATGAAGAAAGAAAGAAAAAAGAAAAAAAAGAATGTTAGCCGTTAAAAAGCATGCAAAAGAACAAGTCAGTAAGAAAGAAAAAAATGAAGAAAGAAAGAAGAAAAAAAGAATGTTAGCCGTTAAGAAGCAAGCAAAAGAACAAGTCAGTAAGAAAGAAAAAATGAAGAGAGAAAAAAATGAAGAAAGAAAGAAAGAAGAAAAAAAAAGAATGTTAGCCGCTAAGAAGGAAGCAAAAGAACAAATGAGTAAGAAAGAAAAAATGAAGAAAGAAAGAAAGAAGAAAAAAAAGAATGTTAGACGTTAAGAAGCATGCAAAAGAACAAGTCAGTAAGAAAGAAAAAAATGAAGAAAGAAAGAAGAAAAAAAAGAATGTTAGCCGTTAAGAAGCAAACAAAAGAACAAGTAAGTAAGAAAGAAAAAAATGAAGAAAGAAAAAAATGAAGAAAGAAAGAAAGAAGAAAAAAAAGAATGTTAGCCGTTAAGAAGCAAGCAGAAGAACAAGTCAGTAAGAAAGGAAAAAATGAAGAAAGAAAAAAATGAAGAAAGAAGAAAGAAAGAAAGAAGAAAAAAAAGAATTTTAGCCGTTAAGAAGCATGCAAAAGAACAAGTCAGTAAGAAAGAAAAAAATGAAGAAAGAAAGAAGAAAAAAACAATGTTAGCCGTTAAAAAGCAAGCAAAAGAACAAGTCAGTAAGAAAGAAGAAATGAAGAGAGAAAAAAATGAAGAAAGAAAGAAAGAAGAAAAAAAAAGAATGTTAGCCGTTAAGAAGCAAGCAGAAGAACAAGTCAGTAAGAAAGAAAAAAATGAAGAAAGAAAAAAATGAAGAAAGAAAGAAAGAAAGAAAGAAAGAAGAAAAAAAATAATTTTAGCCGTTAAGAAGCATGCAAAAGAACAAGTCAGTAAGAAAGAAAAAAATGAAGAAAGAAAGAAGAAAAAAAGAATGTTAGCCGTTAAGAAGCAAGCAAAAGAACAAATCAGTAAGAAAAAAGAAATGAAGAGAGAAAAAAATGAAGAAAGAAAGAAAGAAGAAAAAAAAGAATGTTAGCCGTTAAGAAGCATGCAAAAGAACAAGTCAGTAAGAAAGAAAAAATGAAGAAAGAAAGAAAGAAGAAGAAAAAAGAATGTTAGCCGTTAAGAAGCAATCAAAAGAAGAAATCAGTAAGAAAGAAAAAAATGAAGAAAGAAAGAAAGAAGAAAAAATAGAATGTTAGCCATTAAGAAGCATGCAAAAGAACAAGTCAGTAAGAAAGAAAAAATGAAGAGAGAAAAAAATGAAGAAAAAAAGAAAAAAGAAAGAAGAAAAAAAGAATGTTAGCCGTTAAGAAGCATGAAAAAGAACAAGTCAGTAAGAAAGAAAAAATGAAGAAAGAAAGAAGAAAAAAAGAAGAAAAAAAGAATGTTAGCCGTTAAGAAGGAAACAAAAGAACAAGAGAGTAAGAAAGAAAAAATGAAGAGAGAAAAAATGAAGAAAGAAAGAAAGAAGAAAAAAAAGAATGTTAGCAGTTAAGAAGCAAGCAAAAGACCAAGTCAGAAAGAAAGAAAAAAATGAAGAAAGAAGAAAAAAACAATGTTAGCCGTTAAGAAGCATGCAAAAGAACAAGTCAGTAAGAAAGAAAAAAATGAAGAAAGAAAGAAAGAAGAAAAAAAAAGAATGTTAGCTGCTAAGAAGCAAGCAAAAGAACAAATCAGTAAGAAAGAAAAAATGAAGAAAGAAAGAAAGAAGAAAAAAAAGAATGTTAGACGTTAAGAAGCATGCAAAAGAACAAGTCAGTAAGAAAGAAAAAAAATGAAGAAAGAAAGAAAGAAGAAAAAAAGAAAGAATATTAGCTGATCAGAAGCATGCAAAGGAACAGGTCAGTAAGAAAGAAAAAAATGAAGAAAGAAAGAAAGAAGAAAAAAAGAATCTTAGCCGTTAAGAAGCAAGCAAAAGAAAAAGTCAGTAAGAAAGAAAAAAATGAAGAAAAGAAAGAAAGAAGAAAAAAAATGTTAGCCGTTAAGAAGCATGCAAAAGAACAAGTCAGTAAGAAAGAAAAAAATGAAGAAAGAAAGAAAGAAGAAAAAAACAATGTTAGCCGTTAAGAAGCATGCAAAAGAACAAGTCAGTAAGAAAGAAAAAATGAAGAGAGAAAAAAATGAAGAAAGAAAGAAAAAAGAAAAAAAAGAATGTTAGCCGTTAAAAAGCATGCAAAAGAACAAGTCAGTAAGAAAGAAAAAAATGAAGAAAGAAAGAAGAAAAAAAGAATGTTAGCCGTTAAGAAGCAAGCAAAAGAACAAGTCAGTAAGAAAGAAAAAATGAAGAGAGAAAAAAATGAAGAAAGAAAGAAAGAAGAAAAAAAAAGAATGTTAGCCGCTAAGAAGGAAGCAAAAGAACAAATGAGTAAGAAAGAAAAAATGAAGAAAGAAAGAAAGAAGAAAAAAAAGAATGTTAGACGTTAAGAAGCATGCAAAAGAACAAGTCAGTAAGAAAGAAAAAAATGAAGAAAGAAAGAAGAAAAAAAAGAATGTTAGCCGTTAAGAAGCAAACAAAAGAACAAGTAAGTAAGAAAGAAAAAAATGAAGAAAGAAAAAAATGAAGAAAGAAAGAAAGAAGAAAAAAAAGAATGTTAGCCGTTAAGAAGCAAGCAGAAGAACAAGTCAGTAAGAAAGGAAAAAATGAAGAAAGAAAAAAATGAAGAAAGAAGAAAGAAAGAAAGAAGAAAAAAAAGAATTTTAGCCGTTAAGAAGCATGCAAAAGAACAAGTCAGTAAGAAAGAAAAAAATGAAGAAAGAAAGAAGAAAAAAACAATGTTAGCCGTTAAAAAGCAAGCAAAAGAACAAGTCAGTAAGAAAGAAGAAATGAAGAGAGAAAAAAATGAAGAAAGAAAGAAAGAAGAAAAAAAAAGAATGTTAGCCGTTAAGAAGCAAGCAGAAGAACAAGTCAGTAAGAAAGAAAAAAATGAAGAAAGAAAAAAATGAAGAAAGAAAGAAAGAAAGAAAGAAAGAAGAAAAAAAATAATTTTAGCCGTTAAGAAGCATGCAAAAGAACAAGTCAGTAAGAAAGAAAAAAATGAAGAAAGAAAGAAGAAAAAAAGAATGTTAGCCGTTAAGAAGCAAGCAAAAGAACAAGTCAGTAAGAAAAAAGAAATGAAGAGAGAAAAAAATGAAGAAAGAAAGAAAGAAGAAAAAAAAGAATGTTAGCCGTTAAGAAGCATGCAAAAGAACAAGTCAGTAAGAAAGAAAAAATGAAGAAAGAAAGAAAGAAGAAGAAAAAAGAATGTTAGCCGTTAAGAAGCAATCAAAAGAAGAAATCAGTAAGAAAGAAAAAAATGAAGAAAGAAAGAAAGAAGAAAAAATAGAATGTTAGCCATTAAGAAGCATGCAAAAGAACAAGTCAGTAAGAAAGAAAAAATGAAGAGAGAAAAAAATGAAGAAAAAAAGAAAAAAGAAAGAAGAAAAAAAGAATGTTAGCCGTTAAGAAGCATGAAAAAGAACAAGTCAGTAAGAAAGAAAAAATGAAGAAAGAAAGAAAAAAAGAAGAAAAAAAGAATGTTAGCCGTTAAGAAGGAAACAAAAGAACAAGAGAGTAAGAAAGAAAAAATGAAGAGAGAAAAAATGAAGAAAGAAAGAAAGAAGAAAAAAAAGAATGTTAGCAGTTAAGAAGCAAGCAAAAGACCAAGTCAGAAAGAAAGAAAAAAATGAAGAAAGAAGAAAAAAACAATGTTAGCCGTTAAGAAGCATGCAAAAGAACAAGTCAGTAAGAAAGAAAAAAATGAAGAAAGAAAGAAAGAAGAAAAAAAAAGAATGTTAGCTGCTAAGAAGCAAGCAAAAGAACAAATCAGTAAGAAAGAAAAAATGAAGAAAGAAAGAAAGAAGAAAAAAAAGAATGTTAGACGTTAAGAAGCATGCAAAAGAACAAGTCAGTAAGAAAGAAAAAAAATGAAGAAAGAAAGAAAGAAGAAAAAAAGAAAGAATATTAGCTGATCAGAAGCATGCAAAGGAACAGGTCAGTAAGAAAGAAAAAAATGAAGAAAGAAAGAAAGAAGAAAAAAAGAATCTTAGCCGTTAAGAAGCAAGCAAAAGAAAAAGTCAGTAAGAAAGAAAAAAATGAAGAAAAGAAAGAAAGAAGAAAAAAAATGTTAGCCGTTAAGAAGCATGCAAAAGAACAAGTCAGTAAGAAAGAAAAAAATGAAGAAAGAAAGAAAGAAGAAAAAAACAATGTTAGCCGTTAAGAAGCATGCAAAAGAACAAGTCAGTAAGAAAGAAAAAATGAAGAGAGAAAAAAATGAAGAAAGAAAGAAAAAAGAAAAAAAAGAATGTTAGCCGTTAAAAAGCATGCAAAAGATCAAGTCAGTAAGAAAGAAAAAAATGAAGAAAGAAAGAAGAAAAAAAGAATGTTAGCCGTTAAGAAGCAAGCAAAAGAACAAGTCAGTAAGAAAGAAAAAATGAAGAGAGAAAAAAATGAAGAAAGAAACAAAGAAGAAAAAAAAAGAATGTTAGCCGCTAAGAAGGAAGCAAAAGAACAAATGAGTAAGAAAGAAAAAATGAAGAAAGAAAGAAAGAAGAAAAAAAAGAATGTTAGACGTTAAGAAGCATGCAAAAGAACAAGTCAGTAAGAAAGAAAAAAATGAAGAAAGAAAGAAGAAAAAAAAGAATGTTAGCCGTTAAGAAGCAAACAAAAGAACAAGTAAGTAAGAAAGAAAAAAATGAAGAAAGAAAAAAATGAAGAAAGAAAGAAAGAAGAAAAAAAAGAATGTTAGCCGTTAAGAAGCAAGCAGAAGAACAAGTCAGTAAGAAAGGAAAAAATGAAGAAAGAAAAAAATGAAGAAAGAAGAAAGAAAGAAAGAAGAAAAAAAAGAATTTTAGCCGTTAAGAAGCATGCAAAAGAACAAGTCAGTAAGAAAGAAAAAAATGAAGAAAGAAAGAAGAAAAAAACAATGTTAGCCGTTAAGAAGCAAGCAAAAGAACAAGTCAGTAAGAAAAAAGAAATGAAGAGAGAAAAAATGAAGAAAGAAAGAAAGAAGAAAAAAAGAATGTTAGCCGTTAAGGAGCATGCAAAAGAACAAGTCAGTAAGAAAGAAAAAAATGAAGAAAGAAAGAAAGAAGAAAAAAAAAGAATGTTAGCCGTTAAGAAGCAAGCAAAAGAACAAATCAGTAAGAAAGAAAAAAATGAAGAAAGAAAGAAAGAAGAAAAAATAGAATGTTAGCCGTTAAGAAGCATGCAAAAGAACAAGTCAGTAAGAAAGAAAAAATGAAGAGAGAAAAAATCAAGAAAGAAAGAAAAAAGAAAGAAGAAAAAAAGAATGTTAGCCGTTAAGAAGCATGAAAAAGAACAAGTCAGTAAGAAAGGAAAAATGAAAAAGAAAGAAGAAAAAAAGAATGTTAGCCGTTAAGAAGGAAACAAAAGAACAAGAGAGTAAGAAAGAAAAAATGAAGAGAGAAAAAATGAAGAAAGAAAGAAAGAAGAAAAAAAAGAATGTTAGCAGTTAAGAAGCAAGCAAAAGACCAAGTCAGAAAGAAAGAAAGAAATGAAGAAAGAAGAAAAAAAACAATGTTAGCCGTTAAGAAGCATGCAAAAGAACAAGTCAGTAAGAAAGAAAAAAATGAAGAAAGAAAGAAAGAAGAAAAAAAAGAATGTTAGCCGCTAAGAAGCAAGCAAAAGAACAAATCAGTAAGAAAGAAAAAATGAAGAAAGAAAGAAAGAAGAAAAAAAAGAATGTTAGACGTTAAGAAGCATGCAAAAGAACAAGTCAGTAAGAAAGAAAAAAAATGAAGAAAGAAAGAAAGAAGAAAAAAAGAAAGAATATTAGCTGATCAGAAGCATGCAAAGGAACAGGTCAGTAAGAAAGAAAAAAATGAAGAAAGAAAGAAAGAAGAAAAAAAGAATCTTAGCCGTTAAGAAGCAAGCGAAAGAAAAAGTCAGTAAGAAAGAAAAAAATGAAGAAAGAAAGAAAGAAGAAAAAAAATGTTAGCCGTTAAGAAGCATGCAAAAGAACAAGTCACTAAGAAAGAAAAAAATGAAGAAAGAAAGAAGAAAAAAAAATGTTAGCCGTTAAGAAGCATGCAAAAGAACAAGTCAGTAAGAAAGAAAAAATGAAGAGAGAAAAAAATGAAGAAAGAAAGAAAAAAGAAAAAAAGAATGTTAGCCGTTAAGAAGCATGCAAAAGAACAAGTCAGTAAGAAAGAAAAAAATGAAGAAAGAAAGAAGAAAAAAGAATGTTAGCCGTTAAGAAGCAAGCAAAAGAACAAGCCAGTAAGAAAGAAAAAATGAAGAGAGAAAAAAATGAAGAAAGAAAGAAAGAAGAAAAAAAAGAATGTTAGCAGTTAAGAAGCAAGCAAAAGACCAAGTCAGTAAGAAAGAAAAAAAAGAAGAAAGAAAGAAAGAAGAAAAAAAAGAATGTTAGCCGTTAAGAAGCATGCAAAAGAACAAGTTAGTAAGAAAGAAAAAAATAAAGAAAGAAAGGAAGAAGAAAAAAAAGAATGTTAGACGTTAAGAAGCATGGAAAAGAACAAGTCAGTAAGAAAGAAAAAAAATGAAGAAAGAAAGAAAGAAGAAAAAAAGAAAGAATTTTAGCTGATCAGAAGCATGCAAAAGACCAAGTCAGTAAGAAAGAAAAAAATGAAGAAAGAAAGAAAGAAGAAAAAAAAGAATGTTAGCCGTTAAGAAGCATGCAAAAGAACAAGTCAGTAAGAAAGAAAAAAAATGAAGAAAAAAGAAAGAAGAAAAAAAGAATCTTAGCCGTTAAGAAGCAAGCAAAAGAACAAGCCAGTAAGAAAGATAAAAATGAAGAAAGAAAGAAAGAAAGAAGAAAAAAATGTTAGCCGTTAAGAAGCATGCAAAAGAACAAGTCAGTAAGAAAGAAAAAATGAAGAAAGAAAGAAAAAAGAAAAAAAAGTATGTTAGCCGTTAAGAAGCAAACAAAAGAACAAGTCAGTAAGAAAGAAAAAAATGAAGAAAGAAAAAAATGAAGAAAGAAAGAAAGAAAGAGAGAAAGAAGAAAAAAAAGAATTTTAGCCGTTAAGAAGCATGCAAAAGAACAAGTCAGTAAGAAAGAAAAAAATGAAGAAAGAAAGAAGAAAAAAGAATGTTAGCCGTTAAGAAGCAAGCAAAAGAACAAGTCAGTAAGAAAAAAGAAATGAAGAGAGAAAAAAATGAAGAAAGAAAGAAAGAGAGAAAGAAGAAAAAAAAAGAATGTTAGCCGTTAAGAAGCATGCAAAAGAACAAGTCAGTAAGAAAGAAAAAATGAAGAAAGAAAGAAAGAAGAAAAAAGAATGTTAGCCGTTAAGAAGCAATCAAAAGAAAAAATCAGTAAGAAAGAAAAAATGAAGAGAGAAAAAAATGAAGAAAGAAAGAAAAAAGAAAGAAGAAAAAAGAATGTTAGCCGTTAAGAAGCATGAAAAAGAACAAGTCAGTAAGAAAGAAAAAGTGAAGAAAGAAAGAAGAAAAAAGAATGTTAGCCGTTAAGAAGGAAACAAAAGAACAAGAGAGTAAGAAAGAAAAAATGAAGAGAGAAAAAAATGAAGAAAGAAAGAAAGAAGAAAAAAAAGAATGTTAGCCGTTAAGAAGCATGCAAAAGAACAAGTCAGTAAGAAAGAAAAAAATGAAGAAAGAAAGAAAGAAGAAAAAAAAGAATGTTAGCCGTTAAGAAGCAATCAAAAGAAGAAATCAGTAAGAAAGAAAAAAATGAAGAAAGAAAGAAGAAAAAAAAGAATGTTAGCCGTTAAGAAGCTTGCAAAAGAACAAGTCAGTAAGAAAGAAAAAATGAAGAGAGAAAAAAATGAAGAAAGAAATAAAAAAAGAAAGAAGAAAAAAAAGAATGTCAGCCGTTAAGAAGCATGACAAAAATCAAGTCAGTAAGAAAGAAAAAAATGAAGAAAGAAAGAAGAAAAAAAGAATGTTAGCCGTTAAGAAGCAAGCAAAAGAACAAGAGAGTAAGAAAGAAAAAATGAAGAGAGAAAAAAATGAAGAAAGAAAGAAAGAAGAAAAAAAAGAATGTTAGCCGTTAAGAAGCATGCAAAAGAACAAGTCAGTAAGAAAGAAAAAAATGAAGAAAGAAAGAAAGAAGAAAAAAAAGAATGTTAGCAGTTAAGAAGCAAGCAAAAGAGGAAGTCAGAAAGAAAGAAAAAAATGAAGAAAGAAGAAAAAAAACAATGTTAGCCGTTAAGAAGCATGCAAAAGAACAAGTCAGTAAGAAAGAAAAAAATGAAGAAAGAAAGAAAAAAGAAGAAAAAAGAATGTTAGCCGCTAAGAAGCAAGCAAAAGAACAAATCAGTAAGAAAGAAAAAATGAAGAAAGAAAGAAAGAAGAAAAAAAAGAATGTTAGACGTTAAGAAGCATGCAAAAGAACAAGTCAGTTAGAAAGAAAAAAGTGAAGAAAGAAAGAAAGAAGAAAAAAAACAATGTTAGCCGTTAAGAAGGATGCAAAAGAACAAGTCAGTAAGAAAGAAAAAATGAAGAGAGAAAAAAATGAAGAAAGAAAGAAAAAAGAAAAAATAATGTTAGCCGTTAAGAAGCAATCAAAATTAAGAAATCAGTAAGAAAGAAAAAATGAAGAGAGAAAAAAATGAAGAAAGAAAGAAAAAAGAAAGAAGAAAAAAGAATGTTAGCCGTTAAGAAGCATGAAAAAGAACAAGTCAGTAAGAAAGAAAAAATGAAGAAAGGAAGAAGAAAAAAGAATGTTAGCCGTTAAGAAGGAAACAAAAGAACAAGAGAGTAAGAAAGAAAAAATGAAGAGAGAAAAAAATGAAGAAAGAAAGAAAGAAGAAAAAAAAGAATGATAGCCGTTAAGAAGCATGCAAAAGAACAAGTCAGTAAGAAAGAAAAAAATGAAGAAAGAAAGAAAGAAGAAAAAAAAGAATGTTAGCCGTTAAGAAGCAATCAAAAGAAGAAATCAGTAAGAAAGAAAAAAATGAAGAAAGAAAGAAGAAAAAAAAGAATGTTAGCCGTTAAGAAGCTTGCAAAAGAACAAGTCAGTAAGAAAGAAAAAATGAAGAGAGAAAAAAATGAAGAAAGAAATAAAAAAAGAAAGAAGAAAAAAAAGAATGTCAGCCGTTAAGAAGCATGACAAAGATCAAGTCAGTAAGAAAGAAAAAAATGAAGAAAGAAAGAAGAAAAAAAGAATGTTAGCCGTTAAGAAGCAAGCAAAAGAACAAGAGAGTAAGAAAGAAAAAATGAAGAGAGAAAAAAATGAAGAAAGAAAGAAAGAAGAAAAAAAAGAATGTTAGCCGTTAAGAAGCATGCAAAAGAACAAGTCAGTAAGAAAGAAAAAAATGAAGAAAGAAAGAAAGAAGAAAAAAAAGAATGTTAGCAGTTAAGAAGCAAGCAAAAGAGGAAGTCAGAAAGAAAGAAAAAAATGAAGAAAGAAGAAAAAAAACAATGTTAGCCGTTAAGAAGCATGCAAAAGAACAAGTCAGTAAGAAAGAAAAAATGAAGAAAGAAAGAAAGAAGAAAAAAAAGAATGTTAGACGTTAAGAAGCATGCAAAAGAACAAGTCAGTTAGAAAGAAAAAAGTGAAGAAAGAAAGAAAGAAGAAAAAAAACAATGTTAGCCGTTAAGAAGGATGCAAAAGAACAAGTCAGTAAGAAAGAAAAAATGAAGAGAGAAAAAAATGAAGAAAGAAAGAAAAAAGAAAAAAAAGAATGTTAGCCGTTAAGAAGCATGCAAAAGAACAAGTCAGTAAGAAAGAAAAAAATGAAGAAAGAAAGAAGAAAAAAAGAATGTTAGCCGTTAAGAAGCAAGCAAAAGAACAAGTCAGTAAGAAAGAAAAAATGAAGAGAGAAAAAAATGAAGAAAGAAAGAAAGAAGAAAAAAAAGAATGTTAGCAGTTAAGAAGCAAGGAAAAGACCAAGTCAGTAAGAAAGAAAAAAATGAAGAAAGAAAGAAGAAAAAAAAGAATGTTAGCCGTTAAGAAGCATGCAAAAGAACAAGTCAGTAAGAAAGAATAAAATAAAGAAAGAAAGAAAGAAGAAAAAAAAAGAATGTTAGCCGTTAAGAAGCAAGCAAAAGAACAAATCAGTAAGAAAGAAAAAAATGAAGAAAGAAAGGAAGAAGAAAAAAAGAATGTTAGACGTTAAGAAGCATGCAAAAGAACAAGTCAGTAAGAAAGAAAAAAAATGAAGAAAGAAAGAAGAAAAAAAGAAAGAATTTTAGCTGATCAGAAGCATGCAAAAGACCAAGTCAGTAAGAAAGAAAAAAATGAAGAAAGAAAGAAAGAAAAAAAAAAGAATGTTTGCCGTTAAGAAGCATGAAAAAGAACAAGTCAGTAAGAAAGAAAAAAAATGAAGAAAAAAGAAAGAAGAAAAAAAGAATCTTAGCCGTTAAGAAGCAAGCAAAAGAACAAGTCAATAAGAAAGATAAAAATGAAGAAAGAAAGAAAGAAGAAAAAAAATTTTAGCCGTTAAGAAGCATGCAAAAGAACATGTCAGTAAGAAAGAAAAAAATGAAGAAAGAAAGAAAAAAGAAAAAAAAGAATGTTAGCCGTTAAGAAGCAAACAAAAGAACAGGTCAGTAAGAAAGAAAAAAATGAAAAAAGAAAAAAATGACGAAAGAAAGAAAGAAAGAAGAAAAAAAGAATGTTAGCCGTTAAGAAGCATGCAAAAGAACAAGTTAGTAAGAAAGAAAAAAATGAAGAAAGAAAGAAGAAAAAAAGAATGTTAGCCGTTAAGAAGCAAGCAAAAGAACAAGTCAGTAAGAAAAAAGAAATGAATAGAGAAAAAAATGAAGAAAGAAAGAAAGAAGAAAAAAAAATAATGCTAGCCGTTAAGAAGCAAGCAAAAGAACAAGTCAGTAAGAAAGAAAAAAAAGAAGAAAGAAAGAAAGAAGAAAAAAAGAAAGAATATTAGCCGTTCAGAAGCATGCAAAGGAACAAGTCAGTAAGAAAGAAAAAAAAGAAGAAAGAAAGAAAGAAGAAAAAAAGAAAGAATATTAGCCGTTCAGAAGCATGCAAAGGAACAAGTCAGTAAGAAAGAAAAAAATGAAGAAAGAAAGAACAAAAAAAAAGAATGTTAGCAGTTAAGAAGCATGCAAAAGAACAAGTCAGTAAGAAAGAAAAAAATAAAGAAAGAAAGAAAGAAGAAAAAAAATAATGTTAGCCGTTAAGAAGCAAGCAAAAGAACAAGTCAGTAAGAAAGAAAAAAATGAATAAAGAAAGAAAGAAGAAAAAAAAGAATGTTAGCAGTTAAGAAGCAAGCAAAAGACCAAGTCAGTAAGAAAGAAAAAAATGAAGAAAGAAAGAAAGAAGAAAAAAAAAGAATGTTAGCCGTTAAGAAGCAAACAAAAGAACAAATCAGTAAGAAAGAAAAAAATGAAGAAAGAAAGAAAGAAAGAAGAAAAAAAAAGAATGTTAGCCGTTAAGAAGCAAGCAAAAGAACAAATCAGTAAGAAAGAAAACAACGAAGAAAGAAAGAAAGAAGAAAAAAAAGAATGATAGCTGTTAAGAAGCATGCAAAAGAACAAGTCAGTAAGAAAGAAAAAAAATGAACAAAAAAGAAAGAAGAAAAAAAGAATCTTAGCCGTTAAGAAGCATGCAAAAGAACAAGTCAGTAAGAAAGAAAAAAATGAAGACAAAGAAAAAAAAAGAATGTTAGCCGTTAAGAAGCAAACAAAAGAACAAGTCAGTGAGAAAGAAAAAAATGAAGAAAGAAAGAAGAAAAAAAGAATGTTAGCCGTTAAGAAGCAAGCAAAAGAACAAGAGAGTAAGAAAGAAAAAATGAAGAGAGCAAAAATGAAGAAAGAAAGAAAGAAGAAAAAAAAGAATGTTAGCAGTTAAGAAGCAAGCAAAAGACCAAGTCAGAAAGAAAGAAAAAAATGAAGAAAGAAGAAAAAAAAACAATGTTAGCCGTTAAGAAGCATGCAAAAGAACAAGTCAGTAAGAAAGAAAAAAATGAAGAAAGAAAGAAAGAAGAAAAAAAAAGAATGTTAGCCGCTAAGAAGCAAGCAAAAGAACAAATCAGTAAGAAAGAAAAAATGAAGAAAGAAAGAAAGAAGAAAAAAAAGAATGTTAGACGTTAAGAAGCATGTAAAAGAACAAGTCAGTAAGAAAGAAAAAAAATGAAGAAAGAAAGAAAGAAGAAAGAAAAGAAAGAATATTAGCTGATCAGAAGCATGCAAAGGAACAGGTCAGTAAGAAAGAAAAAAATGAAGAAAGTAAGAAAGAAGAAAAAAAGAATCTTAGCCGTTAAGAAGCAAGCAAAAGAAAAAGTCAGTAAGAAAGAAAAACGTGAAGAATAAAAGAAAGAAGAAAAAAAACAATGTTAGCCGTTAAGAAGGATGCAAAAGAACAAGTTAGTAAGAAAGAAAAAAATGAAGAAAGAAAGAACAAAAAAAGAATGTTAGCCGTTAAGAAGAAAGCAAAAGAACAAGTCAGTAAGAAAAAAGAAATGAATAGAGAAAAAAATGAAGAAAGAAAGAAAGAAGAAAAAAAAATAATGTTAGCCGTTAAGAAGCAAGCAAAAGAACAAGTCAGTAAGAAAGAAAAAAATGAAGAAAGAAAGAAAGAAGAAAAAAAGAAAGAATATTAGCCGTTCAGAAGCATGCAAAGGAACAAGTCAGTAAGAAAGAAAAAAATGAAGAAAGAAAGAACAAAAAAAAAGAATGTTAGCAGTTAAGAAGCATGCAAAAGAACAAGTCAGTAAGAAAGAAAAAAATGAAGAAAGAAAGAAAGAAGAAAAAAAATAATGTTAGCCGTTAAGAAGCAAGCAAAAGAACAAGTCAGTAAGAAAGAAAAAAATGAAGAAAGAAAGAAGAAAAAAAAAGAATGTTAGCAGTTAAGAAGCAAGCAAAAGACCAAGTCAGTAAGAAAGAAAAAAATGAAGAAAGAAAGAAAGAAGAAAAAAAAAGAATGTTAGCCGTTAAGAAGCAAACAAAAGAACAAATCAGTAAGAAAGAAAAAAATGAAGAAAGAAAGAAAGAAAGAAGAAAAAAAAAGAATGTTAGCCGTTAAGAAGGAAGCAAAAGAACAAATCCGTAAGAAAGAAAATAATGAAGAAAGAAAGAAAGAAGAAAAAAAAGAATGTTAGCTGTTAAGAAGCATGCAAAAGAACAAGTCAGTAAGAAAGAAAAAAAATGAAGAAAAAATAAAGAAGAAAAAAAGAATCTTAGCCGTTAAGAAGCAAGCAAAAGAACAAGTCAGTAAGAAAGAAAAAAATGAAGACAGAAAGAAAAAAAAAGAATGTTAGCCGTTAAGAAGCAAACAAAAGAACAAGTCAGTGAGAAAGAAAAAAATGAAGAAAGAAAAAATGAAGAAAGAAAGAAAGAAAGAAAGAAGAAAAAAAAACAATGTTAGCCGTTAAGAAGGATGCAAAAGAACAAGTCAGTAAGAAAGAAAAAATGAAGAGAGAAAAAAATGAAGAAAGAAAGAAAAAAGAAAAAAAAGAATGTTAGCCGTTAAGAAGCATGCAAAAGAACAAGTCAGTAAGAAAGAAAAAAATGAAGAAAGAAAGAAGAAAAAAAGAATGTTAGCCGTTAAGAAGCAAGCAAAAGAACAAGTCAGTAAGAAAGAAAAAATGAAGAGAGAAAAAAATGAAGAAAGAAAGAAAGAAGAAAAAAAAGAATGTTAGCAGTTAAGAAGCAAGGAAAAGACCAAGTCAGTAAGAAAGAAAAAAATGAAGAAAGAAAGAAAGAAGAAAAAAAAGAATGTTAGCCGTTAAGAAGCATGCAAAAGAACAAGTCAGTAAGAAAGAATAAAATAAAGAAAGAAAGAAAGAAGAAAAAAAAAGAATGTTAGCCGTTAAGAAGCAAGCAAAAGAACAAATCAGTAAGAAAGAAAAAAATGAAGAAAGAAAGGAAGAAGAAAAAAAGAATGTTAGACGTTAAGAAGCATGCAAAAGAACAAGTCAGTAAGAAAGAAAAAAAATGAAGAAAGAAAGAAGAAAAAAAGAAAGAATTTTAGCTGATCAGAAGCATGCAAAAGACCAAGTCAGTAAGAAAGAAAAAAATGAAGAAAGAAAGAAAGAAAAAAAAAAGAATGTTTGCCGTCAAGAAGCATGAAAAAGAACAAGTCAGTAAGAAAGAAAAAAAATGAAGAAAAAAGAAAGAAGAAAAAAAGAATCTTAGCCGTTAAGAAGCAAGCAAAAGAACAAGTCAATAAGAAAGATAAAAATGAAGAAAGAAAGAAAGAAGAAAAAAAATGTTAGCCGTTAAGAAGCATGCAAAAGAACATGTCAGTAAGAAAGAAAAAAATGAAGAAAGAAAGAAAAAAGAAAAAAAAGAATGTTAGCCGTTAAGAAGCAAACAAAAGAACAGGTCAGTAAGAAAGAAAAAAATGAAAAAAGAAAAAAATGACGAAAGATAGAAAGAAAGAAGAAAAAAAGAATGTTAGCCGTTAAGAAGCATGCAAAAGAACAAGTTAGTAAGAAAGAAAAAAATGAAGAAAGAAAGAAGAAAAAAAGAATGTTAGCCGTTAAGAAGCAAGCAAAAGAACAAGTCAGTAAGAAAAAAGAAATGAATAGAGAAAAAAATGAAGAAAGAAAGAAAGAAGAAAAAAAAATAATGCTAGCCGTTAAGAAGCAAGCAAAAGAACAAGTCAGTAAGAAAGAAAAAAAAGAAGAAAGAAAGAAAGAAGAAAAAAAGAAAGAATATTAGCCGTTCAGAAGCATGCAAAGGAACAAGTCAGTAAGAAAGAAAAAAATGAAGAAAGAAAGAACAAAAAAAAAGAATGTTAGCAGTTAAGAAGCATGCAAAAGAACAAGTCAGTAAGAAAGAAAAAAATAAAGAAAGAAAGAAAGAAGAAAAAAAATAATGTTAGCCGTTAAGAAGCAAGCAAAAGAACAAGTCAGTAAGAAAGAAAAAAATGAATAAAGAAAGAAAGAAGAAAAAAAAGAATGTTAGCAGTTAAGAAGCAAGCAAAAGACCAAGTCAGTAAGAAAGAAAAAAATGAAGAAAGAAAGAAAGAAGAAAAAAAAAGAATGTTAGCCGTTAAGAAGCAAACAAAAGAACAAATCAGTAAGAAAGAAAAAAATGAAGAAAGAAAGAAAGAAAGAAGAAAAAAAAAGAATGTTAGCCGTTAAGAAGCAAGCAAAAGAACAAATCAGTAAGAAAGAAAACAACGAAGAAAGAAAGAAAGAAGAAAAAAAAGAATGATAGCTGTTAAGAAGCATGCAAAAGAACAAGTCAGTAAGAAAGAAAAAAAATGAAGAAAAAAGAAAGAAGAAAAAAAGAATCTTAGCCGTTAAGAAGCATGCAAAAGAACAAGTCAGTAAGAAAGAAAAAAATGAAGACAAAGAAAAAAAAAGAATGTTAGCCGTTAAGAAGCAAACAAAAGAACAAGTCAGTGAGAAAGAAAAAAATGAAGAAAGAAAGAAGAAAAAAAGAATGTTAGCCGTTAAGAAGCAAGCAAAAGAACAAGAGAGTAAGAAAGAAAAAATGAAGAGAGCAAAAATGAAGAAAGAAAGAAAGAAGAAAAAAAAGAATGTTAGCAGTTAAGAAGCAAGCAAAAGACCAAGTCAGAAAGAAAGAAAAAAATGAAGAAAGAAGAAAAAAAAACAATGTTAGCCGTTAAGAAGCATGCAAAAGAACAAGTCAGTAAGAAAGAAAAAAATGAAGAAAGAAAGAAAGAAGAAAAAAAAAGAATGTTAGCCGCTAAGAAGCAAGCAAAAGAACAAATCAGTAAGAAAGAAAAAATGAAGAAAGAAAGAAAGAAGAAAAAAAAGAATGTTAGACGTTAAGAAGCATGTAAAAGAACAAGTCAGTAAGAAAGAAAAAAAATGAAGAAAGAAAGAAAGAAGAAAGAAAAGAAAGAATATTAGCTGATCAGAAGCATGCAAAGGAACAGGTCAGTAAGAAAGAAAAAAATGAAGAAAGAAAGAAAGAAGAAAAAAAGAATCTTAGCCGTTAAGAAGCAAGCAAAAGAAAAAGTCAGTAAGAAAGAAAAACGTGAAGAAAGAAAGAAAGAAGAAAAAAAACAATGTTAGCCGTTAAGAAGGATGCAAAAGAACAAGTTAGTAAGAAAGAAAAAAATGAAGAAAGAAAGAAGAAAAAAAGAATGTTAGCCGTTAAGAAGAAAGCAAAAGAACAAGTCAGTAAGAAAAAAGAAATGAATAGAGAAAAAAATGAAGAAAGAAAGAAAGAAGAAAAAAAAATAATGTTAGCCGTTAAGAAGGAAGCAAAAGAACAAATCCGTAAGAAAGAAAATAATGAAGAAAGAAAGAAAGAAGAAAAAAAAGAATGTTAGCTGTTAAGAAGCATGCAAAAGAACAAGTCAGTAAGAAAGAAAAAAAATGAAGAAAAAATAAAGAAGAAAAAAAGAATCTTAGCCGTTAAGAAGCAAGCAAAAGAACAAGTCAGTAAGAAAGAAAAAAATGAAGACAGAAAGAAAAAAAAAGAATGTTAGCCGTTAAGAAGCAAACAAAAGAACAAGTCAGTGAGAAAGAAAAAAATGAAGAAAGAAAAAATGAAGAAAGAAAGAAAGAAAGAAAGAAGAAAAAAAAGAATGTTAGCCGTTCAGAAGCATGCAAAAGAACAAGTCAGTAAGAAAGAAAAAAATGAAGAAAGAAAGAAGAAAAAAAGAATGTTAGCCTTTAAGAAGTAAGCAAAAGAACAAGTCAGTAAGAAAGAAGAAATGAAGAGAGAAAAAAATGAAGAAAGAAAGAAAGAAGAAAAAAAAATGTTAGCCGTTAAGAAGCAAGCAAAAGAACAAGTCAGTAAGAAAGAAAAAAATGAAGAGAGAAAGAAAGAAGAAAAAAAGAATGAATATTAGCCGTTCATAAGCATGCAAAGGAACAACTCAGTAAGAAAGAAAAAAATGAAGAAAGAAAGAAGAAAAAAAAGAATGTTAGCAGTTAAGAAGCATGCAAAAGAACAAGTCAGTAAGAAAGAAAAAAATGAAGAAAGAAAGAAGAAAAAAAGAATGTTAGCCTTTAAGAAGCAAGCAAAAGAACAAGTCAGTAAGAAAGAAGAAATGAAGAGAGAAAATAATGAAGAAAGAAAGAAAGAACAAAAAAAAAGAATGTTAGCAGTTAAGAAGCATGCAAAAGAACAAGTCAGTAAGAAAGAAAAAAAATGAAGAAAGAAATAAAGAAAGAAAGAAGAAAAAAGGAATGTTAGCCGTTAAGAAGCATGCAAAAGAACAAGTCAGTAAGAAAGAAAACAATGAAGAAAGAAAGAAAGAAGAAAAAAAAGAATGTTAGCCGTTAAGAAGCAAATAAATGAACAAGTCAGTAAGAAAGAAAAAAAATGAAGAAAGAAATAAAGAAAGAAAGAAGAAAAAAGGAATGTTAGCCGTTAAGAAGCATGCAAAAGAACAAGTCAGTAAGAAAGAAAACAATGAAGAAAGAAAGAAAGAAGAAAAAAAAGAATGTTAGCCGTTAAGAAGCAAATAAATGAACAAGTCAGTAAAAAAGAAAAAAATGAAGAAAGAAAGAAAGAAAGAAGAAAAAAAGAATGAATATTAGCCGTTCAGAAGCATGCAAAGGAACAAGTCAGTAAGAAAGAAAAAATGAAGAAAGAAAGAAAGAACAAAAAAAAGAATGTTGGCAGTTAAGAAGCATGCAAAAGAACAAGTCAGTAAGAAAGAAAAAAATGAAGAAAGAAAAAAAGAAGAAAAAAAAAGAATATTAGCCGATAAGAAGCATGCAAAAGAACAAGTCAGTAAGAAAGAAAACAATGAAAAAAGAAAGAAAGAAAGAAAGAAAGAAGGAAAAAAAAGTATGTTAGCCGTTAAGAAGGATGCAAAAGAACAATCAGTAAGAAAGAAAAAAATGAAGAAAGAAAGAAAGAAGAAAAAAATGAATGTTAGCCGTTAAGAAGCATGCAAAAGAACAAGTCAGTAAGAAAGAAAAAAATGAAGAAAGAAAGAAAGAAGAAAAAAAGAATGTTAGCCGTTAAGAAGCAAGCAAAAGAACAAATCAGTAAGAAAGAAAAAATGAAGAAAGAAAGAAAGAAAGAAGAAAAAAAAGAATGTTAGCCGTTAAGAAGCAAGCAAAAGAACAAGTCAGTAAGAAAGAAAAAAAATGAAGAAAGAAAGAAAGTAAGAAGAAAAAAAGAAAGACTATTAGCCGTTCAGAAGCATGCAAAAACAAGTCAGTAAGAAAGAAAAAAATGAAGAAAGAAAGAAATAAGAAAAAAAAGAATGTTAGCAGTTAAGAAGCATGCAAAAGAACAAGTCAGTAAGAAAGAAAAAAATGAAGAAAGAAAGAAAGAAGAAGAAAAAAGAATATTAGCCGATAAGGAGCATGCAAAAGAACAAGTAAGTAAGAAAGAAAAAAATGAAGAAAGAAATAAAGAAAGAAAGAAGAAAAAAAGGAATGTTAGCCGTTAAGAAGCATGCAAAAGAACAAGTCAGTAAGAAAGAAAAAAATGAAGAAAGAAAGAAAGAAGAAAAAAAGAATGTTAGCCGTTAAGAAGCTTTCAAAAGACCAAGTCAGTAAGAAAGAAAAAATGAAGAAAGAAAGAAAGAAGAAACAAAAAAGAATGTTAGCCGTTAAGAAGCATTCAAAAGACCAAGTCAGTAAGAAAGAAAAAATGAAGAAAGAAAGAAAGAAGAAAAAAAGAAAGAATATTCGCTGTTAAGAAGCATGCAAAAGAACAAGTCAGTAAGAAAGAAAATAATGAAGAAAGAAAAAAATGAAGAAAGAAGAAAAAAAAAAAGAATATTGGCCGTTAAGAAGCATGCAAAAGTACAAGTCATTAAGAAAGAAAAAAATGAAGAAAGAAAAAAATGAAGAAAGAAAAAAATGAAGAAAGAAAGAAAGAAAGAAAGAAGAAAAAAGAATGTTAGCCGTCAAGAAGCATGCAAAAGAACAAGTCAGTAAGAAAGAAAAAATGTAGAAAGAAAGAAAGAAGAAAAAAAGAATGTTAGCCGTTAAGAAGCAAGCAAAAGAACAAGTCAGTAAAAAAGAAAAAATGAATAAAGAAAAAATGAAGAAAGAAAGAAAGAAGAAAAAAAAAGTATGTTAGCCGTTAAGAAGCAAGCAAAAGAACAAGTCAGTAAGAAAGAAAAAAAAACGAAGAAAGAAAGAAAGAAAGGAAGAAAGAAGTGAAGTGAAGAGAAGAGAAGAATAATGTCAATCGTAAATATGAAAGAAAAAAAGAAAGCGAAAGTAGAGAACTGTCAGCCATTGAAAAGAAAGAAATAAAAAAAATGGGAGAAGAAAATCGTCAGCTCTGTAGAAAGAAAGAAGCCGATTGTCACTTTTGGATAAAAAGGAAAAAAAATATCTGCGATATATAACGGTATAAGAATGATTTAGCATTATATATATATATATATATATATATATATATCTGTGTGTGTGTGTGTATGTATGTTATATGAGAAGGAAAAATATAAATTAAAGGGGACAAGTATGTAACTGATTATATGCAAAACATTATCGACCAAGTGAAACAAGAACGAAGGAGGAGGGGCAGAGAAGGAAAAGATCGAGAAGCAGAAGAACAAGTAATTTATAAGTACGAGTGAGCAATATATTATCGAGTATGACAATATACAAATCTAAGAATATAATAAAAAAAACACAAAAGAGAAAAAACTAGAAGGAAGTAGAAACTCTCGGATCTTAAAGAATAAGTAACAAATAAAGTAAATAAATAAATACAAAGTAAAAAATGAATGTAGAAAAGTACAAGAAGGAAAATAAAACGATGTTAATAAGGATAATAAATGTTTTTTTAATTTTAACCCCCCCCCAAAAAAAAAAAAAAACAAAAAAAATCTGGTCTTTTTTAATCATCTTAAACAACCCTTTTGAGTTCAGTCAGCATGATGATGCCATATCCGGAAAAGCAACTTATCGGGATTTTTTCGGTATATCCTTTTTTTCCATTGATATGAAGTGGAACGATTATATTGAATCTATTGCTAGGTCTTCTGCTAGGAAAGTTGGTTCACTGTGCCGTGCAAGACAATTTGATTCTTACCAGAAAAAAGACCATGCAACTTTATAAGTCTATCAATCATCCGAGCAGTGATTATTTTTTGCTACATCTGGTCCGGTGCTTCTGCTACGTATATAGAGAATCTTGATAAAAAATCCAAAGGATTCGCAGTGTTATCGGTCAGAACTTGGTATCCCGGCTTCAGTCACTTTCCCACCAGTATTATATATAGCTTCCCCGTGCCTTTTCTATAAATAAATATTTTCATGGCAGTTGTTCTGATGAGGTTTCTTCTTTGGCACTTTGAATTCATGAATTTAAGCCTAGTACTAGATTGGTAGTTAGGTCTCTTATTTTAATTTTGAAACTGCCAGATGGAACAGTAATTTCTATTTTAATAGTTTCTTCAGTCGGACTTCTCGCATGTGAAACTCTCATTCAGCTAATTGCTTAGATAGATAGATTGGAATTAATTGGGATATATACGAAGATAGATAGATAGATCTGAATTAATTGGAATATATGGGAAGATAAATAGATACATAGATAGATATGAATTAATTGAGGCATATACGAAGATATATCTATCTATCTATCTATCTATCTATCTATCTATATATATATATAAATAGATACAAATTAATTGGGATATATACGAAGATAGATATGAATTAATTTGAATATATAGGAAGATAGATACATAGATACGCATTAATTGGGGTATATACGAACATAAATAGATAGATAGACAGATAGATAGATACGAATTAATTGGGATATATACGAAAATAGATAGATAGGTAGATAGTTAGATAGATAGATAGATAGATAGTAGATAGATCTTTCTGTGCCTTACTCTTCCTCTCTGTATGTGCGCGTGCTTGTGTGTGTGTGTTAAAGGGATTTTCTAGATAGCCTGATATTCATCAAGGTGAAAAAGAGAGTAAGTGAGCCGAGTTTCGAATCATAACTAGATTACTAGGAACACGAAGTGATGTAATGGTACAGCCAACTTGTCCTGCTAGAACTATTACGACTCTGATCCTCACTGGGTGCCCCATACTTTCCGCATAGAAAATCACCATAACTGGATTATTCGTATTGATTCCGAAAATACATGAATACATTTCTTCCAGTACATTGTTCCACCGTCATATATCATAACAATACTATTGTATGGATGCAAAGAGCTATTATCTCCCTTTGGTTGAAACATAGTCACGAGGATCAGGGGACGGCTGGTGGGTGACGTTATTTTATAGAGTGATATTTATCCTGCGAGGATGCAAGAAATGTCTACTCACACCAGTTGCTATGTAGGCTGCGTAGAAGACGAACGTCACTATCCCACAGCTGGAGGGCATATAGAAAAAAACAAAAACAAAAAAACATATGGTCTTACTAGGTAAAGACACTAACAGCCTGCTCGTTTTCCCATTGGGAAATATTACAAGTAAGACACTCTCTCTCTAACCCTTTCCACACTGCTTGTTTTATGTATATCTTATAGTTTTTCTGTGTGGGACAAAAATAGTAACAAATATCTATATATCGGTATAAAAATATAATGTTTATAATCCATGTCTGTTATTTCTTTCTTTGCTCTATTCTGTTCTATCCGTGTATTAAGGTGTAGGTTTGTTTTTTTTTTTGTTTTTTTTAGCGGTATATGAGCCCCTATGCGTTATGCAATGTATAAATATAAATATTTTGTACGCAATTTCATTAAAAAACGTTTTCTCAAATAATAAGAGTTTATTGATACAAGTATTACTAATTAACACATAGCTGGAGAGAGAAGAGGTGGATTTATACATTTGCTAACAGTATTTGCGTATAAGTGAATATAACAAACTTGACAGGAATTGGAACTCGGTTCATTGCTGAACAATTGTGAACCGCTATCTATTACACAACCTGCAAAATTTTTAAGCTTATATAATCTAGTATTCCCATGCGGCCACCCATCTAAGTACTGACCAGGCTCGACGTTGCTTAACTTCAGTGTGATTGTACTGGAAACAGTATTTCAATGTGATGTGGCCTTAAGCCTATTAATGTGTTTCTATATGATGGATATAATAATGCCTATAATAGGGGAAATGCGAACAGGAATTACTATCTTTCCTAGCATTACTATAATTGTTGGTATATCGTAAATTGATTTATAGGCATAGGATTCGGGAAATCTCTGACAAATGTTAAAATTTACTGTTATTTTTACTTAATGTTGTTTATGCAAATTTTTTTTCATTTCCCTCGAGGATTTTTTGAATAATTTCGTTTGCGAGGAGAAATTTCTGCGGCTATCAGTTGATTTCTCTGATACACGAAGTTACTTCTAAATATAGAATTTTGTTTTCGTGGAATCAACGGCATTATGTCTAAAATTAACATCAGAAAAAAGTCATTAGATAAGCTTTCACTATAATCGACTTGTTTTATATATATATATATATATATATATATATATATATATATATATATATATAGAGAGAGAGAGAGAGAGAGAGAGAGAGAAAATGTATAAGAGATCGTTTGGTGAATGATGGAGGGATCATCGGCCAATTGTAATACACGAGTAAAACAAGCAGATTTAAAAACGACAGACCATATAAGGACTGGGGTACAATCGTTTTATACACCCTTGAGCAAATTAATTGAAACAACCACTTTAGTTTCCTTTATTTCACCATACGGTTAGTTTTAGAGCCACTGGAGTGACAGGTTGTAATCGATTTCTATTTTTTTCCTCAGATTAGGTCATTTGCAGTGGTGTGCAGTAATATGGATCTATTTTCGCGGTGTATGATGGAATTTGTTTGGCCTTGAAAAATATTACGCCATCCGTGATTGCATCAGATTTTTATCACGCTCAGACACTATTGTCTATACTGTCGATTAGTTGTCCTACGGCCATTGTCTACCGTTACGCCAAGGAAGCGTACGAAAATAGTAACGCTGGACGAACACACTGGTAAACCTTTCCAGTGAGCAAATGAAAGTACTGGGCCGAAAACTCTCCCGATTGAAATCCAATCGGGAACCTGTAGTCAATCTGGAAGGAACGACTTCGTGGAATAGACATACGGAGTAATAACATATGCATTGGGTCATGATTCATTGGAAAAATACGAAAAAAATAAATGATAACGGAATCATTCGTTTTGTTTCAATTAATTTGCACAAGGGTGTAGTCAGATTTAAATGCTACATAGAATATGGAAATAGAAATACAAGAAACAGGTTTAAAAATATCAGGCTACATAGTCATTGAAATAAAAGAGTTGAATAGCCAAATTTAAATACCACAGACTATATGGAAATAGAAATGCAAGAGTAGAATAAAGAGATTTACTGTATATACTCGGGTACCATTCGACTTTTGAAGATCTAATTTTGAAGCTAATTTTAATTACCATATACAAAATTTTTAAATACCACATACCATATACAAATTAAAATATAACAGTACAATAAATGGATTTAATACCAAAGGCAAAATGGAAACTGGAATATAAGAACACAATAACCAGGTTTAAATTTCACAGACCATATAGAATTTGAAATGGAAGAGTATGATAAACGGATTTTAAAAACATGTGACCCATAACAATCTATATACAACAGAAGAATAAACAGAATTGACATTATGAAATTGTAAATAAAGCAGGGGCTAAACAGATTTGACATTATGAAATTGTAAATACAAGAGAAAAAAATAAACAGAATTGATATTATGAAATTGTAAATACAAGAGAAATAAACAGAATTGACATTATGAAATTGTAAATACAGCAGAAGCATAAACAGAGTTTTAAATGCAATAGACCATATAGAAAATTGCATGCAAGAGTAAAAGTGACACATTTAAATTCAATGGAACATGGAAATTGAAATACAACTTAATCAACGGATTTTGTACCAAATTCGACATTGAAATCGCAATATAAATACCTAATTAGCAGGTTTAAACATCATCCAGAAAATGGAAATTGAAATAACATCAGATTAAATGAATATAATACTAAAGTCGAAAGGAAAATTGAAATATAAGAACAGAATAACCATGTTTAAATATAACAAATCATATGGAAAATGAAATACAAGAGTAGGATAAACAAATTTTATTACAACAGGCCATCTGATTATTAATGTTCACAGGGATAATAAATGGTTCATTAATATTTAATGAAACAAGAAATTCCCACTTGTTAACATATATCTTGATCCCATCATGATACGAAACAGTAAATTAGATATTTCATTCCCTGAATTTTCATGTATGAGAGAGAGAGAGAGAGAGAGAGAGAGGGGGGAGGTGAGATAGAGAGAGGAGAGATAGAGAGAGAGAGAGAGGGGGGAGGTGAGATAGAGAGAGGAGAGATAGAGAGAGAGAGAGAGAGGGGAGGTGAGATAGAGAGAGGAGAGATAGAGAGAGGAGAGAAATCTACAAGAAGAGAATAAGAAATAAAACATGATTTGAAATAAATTGTCTATGAGGGAAAGAGAAAGAAAAAATGCCTGGAAGGAAATAGAAAAAGGAACCAGGAAATAATTTATCAAACATTGAAATAATCAAAAGAACATGTGAATATTTACAGCTTTTCCCCCGCTATACGAAAATCAAAAGTTCCATACGAAATATTTCTTAAACTAAAATGGCGGAAAGTTAAAGGGCGGGTTTTTTGTTAATTTCTATACGAAAACTGTTGAATGTTCCCAGACTAACGTATATTATTCAACGCAATCAAAGTATTTATTATTATTATTATTATTATTATTATTATTATTATTATTATTGTTGTTTTTGTTGTTATTATTATTACTATTATTATTGTTATTTTTATTATCGCATGAGTCTTATTTAAATGGTAGATAGCGATTTTATTTCCTAGGTAAAATGTCACTTGATTTCAGCAATGTCCCCCATTTTTCGTTTACTGGTTTCAGCGATTGAATGAAAGGAAACCCTTTAAACTTGCTTTCTTATGCATTTGCTATGGCTTCCTTTTTAATGATTGGATCAGGTAGACGAAAAGTCAATTACACGAACAAAATACTACCGGCACATCCACTTTAGATAATCGATTCCATACACACACATTTTATATATATATATATATATATATTTTTTTTTCTCATAGCATTCCTCACCGCCCTCTATATCAACTAATATAAGCTTAATATTGCCCGTCAAAAGTGTAAATTTTAAATTCATTTCTCGTTTCGCCTTTTGAAAGTGAAGTCTGAAGATCTACTGAAAAATAAAATTCTTTGTTGAAATAAATGATTACAAATGGAGCCTTAAAGTGGTCTGTTTTTCGTTAAATTACATTATTCATTGTGCCTTAACATTGAGCTCTCAGGATTTCATCCTCCTTGGGATTATCCATACGGATTACCAAGACTGTCGTTAATATGTGTGTATGTATATATATATATATATATATATATATATATATATATATATATATATATATATATGTGTGTGTGTGTGTGTGTGTGTGCCTGCGTGTGCGTGTGAAAGTTCCCAGAATGTAAAATCCACACACATACAAACACATCAATATATATATATATATATATATATATATATATATATATATGCATATATATATATATATATATGCATATATATATATATATGCATATATATATATATATATATATATATATATATATATATATATATATATATATATGAAAATTTCTCCGATTTAAGCAGTAGAGAAATACTGACGTTATTTTCAGTTGACAATATGAAAATAGCGTTTCTCTACATTCCACTTGCTAGGAACATTCTGTTTTTTGTTTTTATTAGTTATCTTGTTCAATTAAATTCATTTCGTATTTGTCTTCGAGAAAGTCTATCTATTATCATTTTTATTCATATATATATATATATATATATATATATATATATATATATATATATATATATATATATATATATATAAGAGAAACACTCTCCTATATAATGCGTTTCATCCGTAGAAGGAACTTCCAAAGTGATTAATTTTATTGATGGTATCAACATATAAACGTGATATTTTTTTGGTTTCATCTATTTGAGTAGACGTTTCTGATTTTTAAAGCGTATAATTTTGATGAACTGACCTGGATTTTCGAGAGCCTAAAATAAAATTTCTTTGCCCTTTGATTATTTCATGAAAGTCATTTCAAAACTCAGTTCGTTTAAGGACAATTAAACTGTTCAAAACGCACATACATTATATGTCCCGGAAAGGGATATATTCGAACGAAGTAGCTAAGTGGTTTTGACTACTATAACCAAATAGAATACGGTAGCAGTAATCGACTGGTACGCGTCGTTGTCGCAGGTAAGAAGTGTAGATCAATGGCGTAGTCCAATGATCGTCGTTATAGACTTAGCTCTCAGACTAAGGCTCTGACTCTATCGTACCTACATGTCCGTCGGTATTTATGACGGACACCAGCCAATCATAGGGGGGGGACACAGGGTATGCATATTCCATTATTCACATAATGAGATTAATATTGAATTATAAAAAAAATAAATCAATTCCTTATATATATATATATATATATATATATATATATATATATATATATATATATATATATATATATATATATGTATATTAATAAAAAGAAAGAACAGTAAGATATATAATCCGGTGTTCTTATAGATATTTTTTATTTTTACAAAATAGTGCTCAATGTAAATTTACAGAGCATTAATATTATAAATTAATTGACTTAAAATATGTTTTTTCGCTTGAGGATGAAATGGAACTAATGTCTTTAATTTAATTACAAAAATAAATTCGGGGCTTTTAGCTTCCATTTTTGAAACATGGTTGGAACTGTGTAGCGAAAAACCATATTTTAAGTCAATTAATTTATATATATATATATATATATATATATATATATATATATATATATGAATGATATAAAAAGATCAAACACTAATATTCCATAGTTATAATTTTTATAATTTATTACATTGGAATCGTAATCTCGATCCAATTCATCTGACATACAAATTCAAAAGGAAACGGAGAATATAACTCCGGGTATAAAAGAATAAAATTTTAGTGAGAGTGTATGTGTGGGAGTGGAAAACAAGTATGAGAGGGAAATGTATGAAAGCTCTAGAGAGAGAGGTAACAGAAGAAAGAAGAACAGGGAGGCCTAAAGGTGAAGGTGGGGATTTAAAATTTAACAGAGAGAAGTTTTAAAGAGAGGAGTTAAATAACGGTTTAAATGAGTGAGATACAGATAAATATGAATTATTTTCAGATGCGTAAATCTCTACAGATTCACTGATCAAAAATTAAAAAAAAAAAACAGACACTGGAAACGTGTGGATACATTTGTGGTGACACTACGCACAATATAAAAACAAAATGACCTAAACTTAAAATTAAGCCAATTCATACTACCGATGTATATGTGAAAAATTTGCGTTTACTAACCTTACTTATACAAGAAAAGAGAAGATGAGTGAGAGGGGAAAAAAAAAAGAAAAAGAAAAAAGAGGGTGAGCGTAAACTAAAAACGAGAACGAGAACTGATGTGTAATCAAAAATAATTAGACAAAACAAGTAATATCATCTTCAGGTTACAAATTTAACATAAACATATAAAGAATTAAAGAATATATATATATATATATATATATATATATATATATATATATATATATATTAGGTTGGTGCAAAAATAATGACGTAATAATGTCGTTTTTTGACGTATTTTTTAACGTCAAAAACGACATTATTACGTCATTATTTTTGCACCAACCTAATATATATATATATATATATATATATATATATATATATATATTGGAGTGAAATTCACTTTTAGGAGAATACAAATGAAAGCCTTTCTTGACAAAACTAATGATTACGCAATGTGGAATATTTAAAACACTAAGGATAAAAATAACAATAAAAATAAAATAAATAAATAAAATATAATAAAGAAAAAATGTATCAAATAATTGTATAAATTAATATCAAAATAAAATAAATAAAAATAAAGTAAATAAAAATAAAATAAAAATGAAATGTACAAAATAATAAAAATAAAAATAAACTAAAATAAAAATGAAATAAAATGTATGAAATGAATAATATGAAAATAAATAAAATAAAATAAATAAAAACCATAAAATAAAATAAAAATCAATAAAATAAAAATTAATAAAATAAAAATAAATTAAAATGTATGAAATAAAAATGAAATAAATAAAATAAATAAAAAGTATAAATAATAATAATAATAATAATAATAATAATAATAATAATAATAATAATAATAATAATAATAAAAGAAAGACCACTGAAGTTGAAATATAAGCGTTCCCGTATCATAGATCTTAGGCGTTTCTGTTGGAAAATTTTAGCCGGTTTCCATCACTCTCTCTGTAAGTACACACATTTTGTAGGTATTGTTGTGTTAACTAATATTTACCTAATATTATTTACATGGCTATGTTTTTCTAAGAAATGTTGTTTAATAGAGCTAAGATCAGAAAGGTGACAGGTAAGTCTACACGAGAGCGTGGTTGTAGTAAAACCAATATATGTAGTGGGTTTATTATTAGTATCAGAGATATATCTACATTACAAAAAATAACCCACACTAAATAAAATTACATTTTAAACTAGTTACAACACATTACATTGCATCTAGACATTGGTTCTGTTAATATTTTGGTTTATCAAGTAGTATAACGTCATAAAACCGTATCATGAATTTAAGACCTGCGTCGGCTGTTCCGCGACCGCTATCGTCGGATATCAATCTTCTATGTCAACATAACAGAATATCATCTTTGATGGTGAATATCTTTGTTTTAAGATTACCACTCTGAAGATGGCTTATGTTTGCCGAAAGCTTAGATCAAGGAACAGCTTAATATAAAATATCCAAATGTTGAACAAATTTTGTCTTTTGTCACGCGAAAGTAAAGCAAACATGTCTATATGTTTATATATATATATATATATATATATATATATATAGCTAGCTAAACCTAGAGAGCCAGACAAACCTACCAAGGTTTCACCTTAGCGGATCGTCTTATTTGCTCTACTTACTGTATTGAGCACTTTATTTAGTTATTTTGTGTATTCGTATCGTTTGTTTTTCTTTGGGCTTTGGACTTGCATGTTAGACGATTATTTTCGGCTAACGTACATGTTCTTGGTTCTTTCTTTGTTTATACCTTTTTTCCCTTTGGTATTTGTTTGATTATTTGCAAATCAAGACAACAAAGGTTTTCCGAACGAGTATAGTTTTTTATTCCTATAGGATTACTACTAATAGCAATAGTATATATATATATATATATATATATATATATATATATATATATGTGAAAATATTGTAGAAAATAGGAAAGAAACTAGTTTGGCAAAAGATCCAAAGTTCCTTAGTATTTTTGTAATTATTTTTATAAAATAGAGCTCGATACGAAAGTAGAGCATAAATATAATTATTTATTTAAAAATAGGATTCCAACTCGCGAGTTGGAATCATATTTTTAAATAAATAATATATATATATATATATATATATATATATATATATATATATATATATATATAATGATTCATATATATATATATATATATATATATATATATATATATATAATGATTCATATATATATATATATATATATATATATATATATATAATGATTCATATATATATATATATATATATATATATATATATATATATATATATATTAAAAAGAAGAGAGAAACCGGAAACGTTTTTGGCTGTAATGTGGATTTCTCTCTTCTTTTTAATATACACACTTATCTCTCGTTGTAACTACTATTACCTCTTCATTTTATACACACATATATATATATATATATATATATATATATATATATATATATATGGGTGTGTGTGTGTGTGTGGATAAGCGTTTCAACGCGATAACCATGACACGATTGATCAATTAAGTCAATTGAACCTGTCTTGACTGACTAAATCTCTATCTCTCTCTCTCTCTCTTTATATATATATATATATATATATATATATATATATATATATATATATATATATGCTTAGCGTGGATGTGGTTTGTCATCTGATAAAGGCAAATGTCTATCAGATGATTAAACGCGTTGGCTAACTATAGTTTTTCCTCTTGTCTTTTTTTTTTTTTATTCATTTCGACTCTTCTAATGATATACTCCATCTGAGAATATATATATATATATATATATATATATATATATATATATATATATATATATATATATATGCGTATATTTAGGCGGCATGTTTCATTGAATAATTTAGACATGTTTTGTCGACTTATCTTCAATTGGATCATTTCATATACAATATGCCATTGTCTATTTCAATTTGCCTTCCCACATCAGTATATAAAACTTATAAATTATTTAATGAAACATGTCTCCATGAATACATGTTGCCAAAATATATGCATTTTAAATTACATGATCTAGCATCTTAATAGAATATCAACACCTGGAATTTCAAATGTACATTCTTGAGAAGGCAAATTGAAATATCCAAACAAATTTAATATGAAGGGATCCAACCTAAAATAAGTAGACACTAACTTGAACCGATTTTAAATGTGAATTAAGTTTAAGCGTCTAATGTTTTTTTCTTTTTCTTTTAGATTTAACAACTTAATTCTTTGGCAATTTCAACCATGGAAATATTAACATTCGAACAACGCGTTAAATTTTCAAGAATGCAATTGGAAAATTTTTTCGTAAATTCAAACAATCTGGGTAGGTGTCAGATGTGAAAACACCACTGCGTGCTCGTTTACGCTGTTCAGCTGAAAAAATGGTTGCAGTGAACGAGAATGTCGTCGAAAATCCAGACCCCCTCTATTCGTCATCGCGCGCAGGAATTGAACCTGTCCACAACGACGTTACATCAAATTTTGACAAAAAAGATTTGTCTGTACACGCATACAGAATTCAATTGGCACAAGAACTGAAACCTCCTGACCATTTGGAGCGCCGTACATTCGTCAGTTGTGTGCACGAGAAAAGAAAAGCCGATAAAGATTTTTTTGTAAAAAATCCTCTTTAGTGATGAAGACTATTTTCATCTTGGTAGATTCGTTAATAAGCAGAATTGTCGCATTTGGGCTGATGAAAATCCAAGGAAGATCATTGAAAGGCTACTGCATCCACAAAAGATCACTGTTTGGTCTGCATTATTTGCTAGCGGAATCAATGGGCCGTATATTTATAAATTTGAACGTCCATTTTGATAACAGGCTTTGATAACTTTAACACGTTGTTCGATTGTTAATATTTTTATGATTGAAACTGGCAAAGAATTAAGTTGTCAAGTCTTAAAGAAAAAGAAAATTTGATAGACGTTTAAATTTAATTTACATTTAAAATCGGTCCAAGTTATTAGATACCTAATATATGGGATCCCTTCCAATCCGTAACATAAGTAAAACACGTTTATTTCATATATTAGGTTGGTGCAAAAATAATGTCTTTTTTTGACAATTTTTTTTTGATTATCGTTCACCCATTTATCCAACTTTTTTGACTTCCCTATTTGCTTTAAATGGCGAACGAATGTTGAGTGGTTGACCTCCAGTTCAACAGCAACTTCTCGTGTGGTTTTGCGAGGATCGGCTTCAATTAAGGCTTTCAAATGTTCGTTATCAACCGCAGTCGGCCAGCCGCGACCGTCTTCATCTTCGAGGCTCTCGTCACCATTGCGAAATTTCTTGAACCACCGTTGTGCCACACGTTCGTTAGTGGTTCCTGGGCATCACGAGCTGTCTCGGCAGCTTTTCGGCCTAGTTTGAACTGGAACAAGAAAATCGTGCGGATTTGAATTTTGTCCATGCTGTCGAAAAACAGCAGAAGAATGAAGAGATTGAGAACGGTAACGAATAACGCGATTCGATAGAGCGAAAAACGCGCTTCAAAATGATATATAAGATGGCTATATATATCAGTGAATTAATTCAGAAATCATATATAAAAGTAACATATGTGAGAAAACGACATTATTTTTGCACCAACCTAATAACACATAATTCTCAGTATAATTTCGTTCGTTGCTATTGCACTTAATTCGGCAGTAACTAATATTATTGTAATTAATGGAACATTCTTCCGATAAAAATTAAACGAATAACAACTTGTCAGGCTATGGATACTTACTTCGTGTAGGGATCCGTCCCTACGCTGGTAGTATCATGGCCACGACTGGCTTGGACCGGCTCCGGCTTGGACCAGCTCTGACTAGCTTAGACCAGCTATGGCTAGCTTAGACCAGCTCTGACCCGCTTGGACAAGCTATGACCAACTAAGACCAGCTTGGACCAGCGGCTCGAGTGAAAACATTTGGGTCCCCACGTTAAAAACTGACCTTGTGTCACAACCTGACTCAGTGGGGGGTCAAGTAAATATCTACTTACCTGTTGTAGGGATCCGTCCCTGTGTTGGTGGTATCACGGCTACGACTAGCTTGGGCCGGCTCTGACCAGCTTGGAACAGCTATGACAAGCCAAGACAGATATGACTAGCTTAGATCAGCACTGACCAGCTTGGTCAAGCTATGGCCAGCTAAGACTAGCTTCGACCAGCGGCCCGAGTGAAAACATTCGGGTCCCCACGTTAAAAACTGACCTTGTGTCACAACCTGACTCAGTGGGGGATCAAATAAATATCCATATTGTTACAGTCACTGATAAACTGTTAGCTTTAGGTATGCTATTTTGTGCCAGTGAAATCAAGTCTCAATTTAGCGAACATAAATGGACATGAATGTTTGGAACCTAAGCACCCAGGTCACGAAATCAAAAATGAATTCCCTGTTTTTCTAGACAATGTTCTTTTTCTGACAAAATGTATGACCCCGAGGTTTTACCGTCATTTCTCTTTCTGTTTTCATCCTGCAACCGCTGCTTTTATTCCATTTGTTTCTGTTGCGTTCACATCAATAATAACATAACTCCTCTCACGTTTTAAATGAATAGGAAGAATATATATATATATATATATATATATATATATATATATATATATATATATATATATTGCGACATGTTTAGTCAGTCGATGTCTTCATTATCAAGGGGCTCAAATCTTGTCAACAACTTACATGCATTATTTTTTTTCTAGAAAGTACTATCCCTGAAAATATTCTACGTCTCTATAGGAAGATAGATAGACAAACATACATGAACAGATCGAAACACACAAATTGAGACGAGTAAACTGATATATATATATATATATATATATATATATATATATATACATAGATAGATAGATAGATAAACATGAATACAGTTTAACAGATGGATACGAACAAACTGAAATAGACAGACATACAGATGTATATCTAGATATGAATTGAATTAGCAACTGTATGAATAGAGATACCAATATATTTTATAATCAAGTTGAAAGAACGGTGACATAGATATATAGATCTAAACAGGATATATATATATATATATATATATATATATATATATATATATATATATATATATATAAATTTAAAAAAGTTACTACACCCCAAATATATGTCCGCTATGTAGACGATATTTGTAGTCCAGCTCCCGTCAAACACGCTGTAGCATTTCTTTCGTAGCATTCTTCAGCGTCTTAGTGAATCTCTGCTGCTTAAGTTCCTCTAGGCTTGTAGAAAGAGGGCGGGTTATAGACGTGTCCTTTCATATATCCCAATAGAAAAAAATCATGTGAACTTATTGATCCATCTTACTGGTAGATTCTCATTGAGATATGTCTGCAAAGTTAACTTAGTTTTTACAAATTTTGTTAAAATTTCATAGAATTTCAGCGAGAATTGGCTATGTTATTAGACAACAAAATTATGTCAATTTTTGGAAATGCGAGAGGTATATGAAATTGGAAACCAAGGTACGAGTTTATAGAGCTGCCGTTTAGATCACACTGTTGTACAGCTCAGTACCCTTCACCCCATATTGGTCTCATATCAATCAGCTGGATGTCTTCGACAAAAATTGTCTCCGCACGAACTGTGGCTATACTTGATGATAGGATGTCTAATGCTGATCTTCTCGCAAAATGCAACATTGGTGGAATTGAGACATTCCCGATGCAGTAACAACTTCGCTGGCCTGCTCATGTTGCAAGGATAAGTGACGACACAATACCTAATGTACTCCTGTATAGCCAGGTTGACAGTGGAAAAAGGAGTGTTAGACGGCCGTGGCTCAGGTATAAAGACAAGATAAAGAGAAACGTCTCAGCTCTCAAAGTGCCTCACACTGATTTCGAGCGAATTGCCCTGGATAGAAATAACTGGAGATATTTGTGCCAGAGTGGTATCAGAAATTTTGAAATCGGACGTATTGACCGGCTAAGAGACGAAAGACGACGGCAAAAAAAAGTCAGCAAATATTCCTGTAGTATGTCCCCACACCCTCGCTGTTGCACAATACGTGGACTTGTATGCAGTTCACTAGAGGGACTGAAGAGTCACATACGACACAAACAGAAAAACTGAATGAGGTTGTCGGATCCTCATACTTTGAAATCTATGAGAGAGTCCATCACATACACACATACATATATATATATATATATATATATATATATATATATATATATATATATATATATATATATATATTAAAGGCAATAAATCCGTTAGTTTAAGTGGATCATAGTAATATAAAATATTAAAAGTCATCCATAAAAAGAGCTCAATGTATTTATTATTACAGAGCAGAAATTAATACACAATAAAATCCAAAATCACCTCATATGGGGAATAAGCTTATTTCAACCGACGAAAAATAAACTTCGTCAGTCTTATTCAACCCTGGTATAGACTGAGTTCATGTCGGAATTAGGAATATATATATATATATATATATATATATATATATGTATAGACTGAGTTCATGTCGGAATTAGGAATATATATATATATATATATATATATATATATATATATATATATATGTATAATATAATCCTTGTACTTTGGTGAATTTTCAAGTCTTCATTATATTTTGTAATTTTAATTTTATTAATTTTTTTGATTATGCGAGATTTTTCTTTGAAACTTTAATTTAAACTGATTTTTCTATAAAAAAATAAGGTGGTTGTGATACATTATACAGCATAAAATACGGTTTTGTTTTTTATAATAAAACTTAAATCCTACCGCTTTGCTTTTCTTATTTCTCTCTTCGTCTATATTACATTCGGCCTCGCGTTTTAGTTGCTAAATACGGCCAGGTTCGAAATTTGGTACGAGATATATTCGAAAAATGTATCATCTTCAAGTACCTTCATAGCCTAAAACGTCATTAAAAGAAACGAATGATGAGCGCAAATCTTAGACTAAAGACGCAAAAAGAAAAAAAAAAAACTATCTGACATGACGAAGTTAGTAGATGCACTAGAAAAAGAACAAATCGAAAAACCTGATGTTGCTTGTCGATACCAACCTCAAAAGGCAAACGGATGCTGATTTTGTTCATCTAACTATGGCTGTAGAGAATAAATCTCCATCTTTTAATGTCGGAATGATGCCAGTCAATTATGTTAGACGCCGGAAACAGTTATACAGAGTTTTGCGTTCAGAGGGTAAATTAATATGTAAAGAGGAACAGGAAGGAGATTATGTTCTGCTTTGTGCTTCATAAGTTCACTTGAATGTCTTTTTAAAGTAAATACCAGTTGATTTTGCGGATTTTAGATGCAATCGGGGAAAGCTGGTCGTGAAGACTAGAAAGGGAATAATGAAAGTCGAAAAATAAAAACGTGATTCCTTCCATAGAGAAGACAGGGATCTTTCGTCCTCATTCTCTATCGTTCCAATCTTTTGCCATGTTAAACAATTTTTGTTCATATTCTTTTGAATTCATAGAATCATTATTCATTCACCAAACGGTTTACTAATATTTCTTTGACTTTCTATGAAGCGTTTAGTTAAAGTCTCTATTCAGTAATGAAAGAATGATTCCGCTTTTAATTCAATGAAGATTTTAGAAAAAAAATTCGATATCTTCAATATTTTGAGGTAACCGATCATCAAACAAAGAGAATTGCTTGGTCTCAAATTTGGTTGTCTAAAAGTCACAGGTTTAGAGAATAAGGCATATATGGAGAAATTGTATAATCCATCTCCATGATGTGTTTCGTCGCATTTTCAAGTTAATTGTCATAAAGATAGAAAGAAAGAAAGAAAAAAAGAAAGAACGTAAAACAGGCGTATAAAAAGAATGATAGAATGTAAGAAAGAAAGAAAGAAAGACAGAGTAAGAAAGAAAGGGTAAGAAAAACGTCAAACAAGCAGAAAGAAAAAAGAAAGAAATATAAAAGAAAGAAAGCAATAACGTTATACAGAAATAATGATAGAAAGTTAAAAAAGAAAGAAAGAATGTTAGACACACAGAAAGAAAGAATGAACGAAAGAACGCCAGAAAGAAAGTAAAAAGAAAGACGGAAAGAAAGAATGAAAGAAAGCAAGAAAAAAAGAACGTCAGAAAAAAGAAAGAAAGAATGTCAGAAAGAAAGAAAGAAACGAAGAACATCAGAAAGAATGAATGTCAGAAAAGAGAAAGAAAGAAGGAAAGAAGGATAACGAAAGAATGCAAGCAAGAAAGAACGTCAGAAAAAAGAAAGTAAGTAAACATGTCAGAAAGAAAGAAAGAACGGCAGAAAAAGAGAGGAAGAAAGAACACCAGAAAGGAAGAAAAAATGGCAGAAAAGAGAAAGAAAGAAGGGAAGAGAGAATAACGAAAGCAAGAAAGAACGTCAGAAAAAAGAAAGAAAGAATGTCAGAAAGAAGGAAAGAAAGAAAAAACGTGACAAAAGAGAAAGACACAAGGAAAGAAAGAATAACGAACGAAATCAAGCAAGAAAGAATGTCAGAAGAAAGAAAGAAAGAAAGAAAGAATGTCAGAAGAAAGAAAGAAAGAATGTCAGAAAGAAAGGAACATCAGAAAAAGAAAAAAAAGAAAGAACGCCAGAAAGAAAGAAAGAAAGAACGTGAGAAAAGAGAAAGAGGAAGGAAAGAAAGAATAACGAACGAAAGCAAGCGAGAAACCATGTCAGAAAAAAGAAAGAAAGAATGAAAAAAAAAAAAAACGCCAGAAAAAAGAAAGAAAAAGAATGAAAGAACGTCAGAAAGAAAGAAAGAACGTTAAAAAAAAAGATAGAAAGAAAGAATGAAAGAATACGGGTGCAAAACAAAGAAAAACAAAAAAGGGCAAAGTATAAATATGACAGGACAGAATGAAATAAAAAGAAAGAAAGACAATAAAGAAATAAGATGCACTTCAAAATGTAAGAGTAAAAAGGGAAAAGAAAAGGGAAAAGGAATAGGGAAAAGAACAAAAAGAAAACGCAAATAAAAAAAAGAAAGAAAAAAAGAAAGATTGTATGAACGAAAGGAAGGATTTAAAACAAAAGAAAAGAAGATTGAAAAAAAAAATGTAAAACGCAGGCATCTTCTCCACTGAGTCAGTTTGCACAATTCATATGACTTAAGTATTTTAGCCATTGTTTATTGATGCAGCAGCCGACATGTCCACCCAGACTGGTCCATCCTAGTCAGGGAGGATGTTCCTATCAACAATTGTGGATTACTAACAACGAAAAAGAAATAGAAGCGAGTAAAGAATAAAATGCAAGGAAAGAAAGATAAAGTATAAATAACAAGAAATAAACTGACTAAAAAGCAGAAATAAAAGAAAAAAAAAAGAGTGGAAAAAAGGGAAAAGAACGTAAAGCAAGAAATAATTTTCAAAAATCTTATAAAATGACCAAAATCTCTCTTCATAGTCAGGCCAAGAACTTTTCACTACTTCCCTTGTAATAGACATTTTCGACACCCACTTCCAAATAAGATGGAAACATTGACTAAACAGTGTATATAAATAACTATCATCATCCTGTGAAAGAAACGAGGATGGGAAAAAATGGAAATAAAAAAAGAGCGGGAAAAAGGAACTTTTTCTTCAGAATTACCATGTTTCGGATCGATTGTGTTTGGCGTGTCCCAAGGAAATTAGCCATTCTGAGCAGTAGGAGAGAAAACCCAATTCAATCATTGTGACAATTTCATGCAGAGAAATCTTCTTCATCTTCAGTCTTCAAGACTTTCGTTCAGGTACCAATTCTTCTCCTGATATTGTTTTTGCAGCGTTTTATTTTTTATTCTTTTTATTTTGGTTCTGCTATTACTGTCTTGGATCCCTAGCGGCAAAGCATTTCTGTATTCACGAAACTAAACTAAGTAGGTTGAATTGAAGAATAGCGAAAATAAACAGGTAAAAAAATATCCATTTTATAAACAATAAATAATTAGGAAGATCGTGTTGCATCGATCTGTCTACAAAATCATTGGACGAAAACTTGTATGTTTTTTTTTATTTTTTACTAAGTACGAAGGTTGATTTCTGGCTTCCGCTAAAAAATAACACATTTCAATCACAAATTACTTTAAACTTCAGACGTTGGGTTTCATTCCTCTTCGCCAATTAATACGCAGCGTGCTTGGCCGGTCATTTAACTCTTAACGGTTAATCAGCGTGACCCTGTCGGTTCAGCTAGGACAATCTTTGATTAGAGACCTGTGAGCGTAATGTATTTCTGGCGTGTTTAGGCACAGCCTCTTGCAGGAAGACGTTTCGGACGCATGAGTGAAGACAGCTTTTGCAAAATCCGCTTGCTTTCCTTTTCAGGGTCGAAGTGAAGACATATCGGCTAATCATCTGCTTTCTACAACCGAATGATGCCACAGGTAGCCAAATGATAATCGCTAGCCCAACAATATCAAAACGATAATTCCGATTTTTTTTTTAATTTAAATTTCAACAATAGATTACAAGTGATCTAAGTGTTGTAAATTAAATCATTTATTAAAGCATCGTATGAGCTGTGAAATTATTAATCCTACTCCTGTCTTTGATAGTGCTTAAAATTTGCATACTATGGCCCAGTGGAAGAAACGGGCATGTATCACAAAGGGGAATTACACTGGCAATAATTAACTGATACGAAATATCCCTTAACCAGTAGGTGATTGATTATTTTGCTTTTTACGCCTTATCAACCTTTTTCTGGTTATTTAAACCCAGAAAATATGAAACACAGGTCTCCAATTTTCAATTCCGAGCCATTATCCATTATACCACCTGCTGGTATTCATAACGGTCACCCATTTAGGTACTGACCAGGTTCAGCATTGCTTAACTTCAGTGATCTGACGGGAACCGGTTTTTCAACGTGATATGATCGTAAGCTTCCTAAGCATAATAAGGGTTTCGGTTGAAAATTCTAGGCAAGTTACTAAGTATGTAGAGTGAGACCTGAAGAATTCCAGACGGCATAACTGTCGAAACGCCGTGAGTATAACAACCAAGATGAACATATTTGTTTCACAGAGCAAAGCGTATAATAATTGTAGTTCCTCATCCCAAAATTCCGATAAAGATTATAAAATCTGCTCAGGACAAACGATTTGAACTGCCAGATGAGCTTGATTTATTTGGGAAATATATTAGAATAACCCTGAACTTATACTGGTGCAAATCGCCTACGTGGGGACAGAAAATGCATTCTGTTTATACACAAAACTAGAAAAGGTCGCAAGACAAGTATGCATCTTCTCACTGGATTTATTCCCCACTTTACAGTGATTCGATCCGGGGAGAACTATTAGGTTGGTGCAAAAATAATGACGTAATAATGTCGTTTTTTGACGTTGCACCAACCTAATGGAATTCATACCAGGATTTATTATCAGGCGCACACAATCTTAACATCAGATACAGTGATAATGAGATATATATGAGAATTGTGAGAATATGATAATGATAATAATGATAATAATAATGATAATGATGTTAGTGATAGTAATAAGATTATAGTAAAAGAGTAGGAATAGTAATAGTAAATTCTAGTAAAATGATAGTATCTGTTTATATCTCTGAGATGAGGTATTATGTACACTATTTACATTATTCGGACTATTGTCCTCATCTTTGTTGCCATATTTTATTATAACATATCGGTCTTTCAGTATCTCTCTATAATTCTAAGATGAGCTATTATGTACACTATTTACATTATTCATACTATTGTCCTCATCTTTGTTGCCATATTTATCACAACGTTTCGACCGTTGTACGCTCCGGCTTTCTTCCGCTGGTTGGAATGCCGAACTGAATTTTTCCTCGCTGGACTATTCTAGTTCCACGTGCCATGTCTAATGGATGTCAGTTATCAGTTATCTCCAGTTAATCCCCCTCTCCGAGTTCTTTGCCTGCCTTAACGAGGTATTGAACTCACACATTTTGGGTCCTCTCACTGGATCTCACTAACGCCTTTATCCACTGTGCCATGTGTTAGTTACATACGTAGGTGTTTGTTCTGGTCAACTAAAAGCTGTTAACTTTTTTTTTACCATTTTTTTTTATAGTTGCAAGGTCACGTGACTTGTTATCATTGAAGTGGTTATAAAGCAAATGTTATTTTTTTTTGTTTTGTTTTAACCCTTTGTTATACTACGCAAGTTATCGAACGGAGAAGCTACGTCGCGGAAGTGGATATTATTTTCGCAACTTAAGGTAAGTGCCTTTGTTCATTTTCCCGGCCTGCAACGTCACAGATTTTTTTATGTGTTGAGATTTTCTCGACAATAGATAAGATAGTAATTTTAGTGATAGTCATAGCATAGGAATTGTAATAGTATAATAATAATATCGTAGGATGATAGTAATAATAATAATGATAATAATGATTGCCATAATAGTGATAATGAGGCCACATTGTTGATAGCATGCACAAAAAGGCAACTGCAGAAACTCGTAGCAAAGGAAAGCGTGAAGAAAGGACTAAACATCAATTGTAAGAAGACGGAATATATAGTTACCAGCAAGAGGAACAACTCAACAGGCTAGCCAAAAATTAAGTAAATACAAAAATTTAATAATCTATCAGCAAAAGGGACTACCCAAAATGCAAATTACAAATCGGGGATACTAAAAAAAAACAAATACAAAAATTTAAATATTTGGGAAGTGTTCTAGCAGAGAACGGAAAGTGCGGCACTGAGATCCGAAGACGTATTGGGATGGTCAAAGATGCATTCCAAAAGCTAAGCAGAGTATTAAGATACAGAAAATTTTCTTTAGAAACAAAGAAAAGTGTATTGAACTGTTACGTGATATCTATCCTTCTATATGGCAGTGAGTACTTGACAGCCTCCTGATGAGACATGCAACAACAGAAATAAGATGCTGAGGACACCAAGGACCGAATATCTGAATAACGGTGAATTTTTTGAGAAAATGGAAACGAAAAGGAAACTTATAATTAACATCAGAAAGAGACATTTGAAAATTCTGGCGTATGTAATGAGGAAAGAAAGCTTGGCAAATCTGATACTCACAGGGCAGATTGAGGAAAAGAGGGTGAGAGGAAAGCAGCGCGTAAGATAGTTGATGAGCATGAATAAAAGGATGGGAGAAATTAAAAAAAATAATTAAGAGCTATAAGCGACAGGAAGATGTAGAAGGCCATGATCGCCTACGTTTTGAGGGGACGCGGCACATGAAAAAGAAGGAAGTGTTTGAACAGAAGACGGAAAATGCGGCAATAAAATCCGATAGTGTATTGGAGTAGCGAAAGATACATCCCAAAATATCAAATATTAGGAAACAAGATAATTTCGTTGGAAAATAGAAAAGAGTTCTTAACTGTTATCTGATATCGGTCCTTCTATAATGCAGTCAATCCCCCCTCACAGACGAAGAAGAGACTTAAATCAGCAGAAATATGGTTCTGCAGAAAGATTCTGTGAATAGCATGGCTTGAACATTGTGAGTAACTAGGAAATTGTAAGGAAAATGGAAACAAAACGGATACATACATAAACTCAGAAAGAGACATTTGAACTTTCTAGAACATATAATGAGGAAAGAGGGCTTAGAAAATGTGATACTCAGAGGATATATTAATCTTCTTCTGTAGGCCGTGTCTTTTCAGGGCGAGGGCGTTGATAGTTCCCCACAACTTACAATTTAAAATTAGTCTTTCTTATTGTTTAGGGATTCTTTCTAAGAATGAAAACACTTAGGAGCAACTCTAGACGATCAACTGGAACCAAATCCTTGGCCACTTTAAAAATGTATGCAACCAACCTGACCCCACAACCATCCAAAGTGATAGGGCCCAAATTGTACACTTAACATCAGGAAGAGACAGTTGTGGTTTCTGGGGCCCATAATGAGGAAGGAGGGCTTGGAAAATCTGATACTCACAGGATAGATAGAGGGCAAGATGGGCAGAAGAAAACAACGCATAACATACTTAGTGAACTTGAATAAATGCGTTACGGAAAAGGGCTTTAGAGTAATAACAGAAATATAAAGTTTATTAAGAGCTGCAAAGGACAGGAAGTTGTGGAGAGCCATGATCGCCTACATCCTGACGTAGCCAATCCTGATTACATAAAAATAAATAAATCCTGTTTTTAAGAAGCCAAATGTTTTGGTTTGGTTTGTTTTGTTTTACGGCATATCAACCTCAATGGGTTATTTAATGTCGACACCATTTTTAGGATAGATTCGTATGAATAGAATATGTATTCTTTGGTTTAGATTGGTTTGGTTTATTTTGTTTTACGGACTATCAACTTCAATAGGTTATTTAATGCCGACAAAAATTTTTATTGCTTGTAATATTTTGTTTTGTCAAAAATCTGTTTCTTGTAATATATTTCCTTCAAAATTGTATTGCTGGTAATATTTTTTTTTGAAAAAAGTATTTCTGGTAATAGTTAACTATTTGCCCATAGCTGGGACCCTAACCGGTGCTACCACCCCAGCTCAGGGTGGACCTGGGAACACCAGCAATTAAGAGGTGGTTCCACTCTCCTCAAAACCTCCTGATCAGAGGCCTTGCTGCTGGATGTAGTTTAACGTCTTACCCAGGACGCGGAAGTAGTTTTACGTCTTATTCAGGACGGGAGGCCAAGTGTATTAATACTATACAGGAATAACATCAAACATATTAATAGTTCCGCGTCCAAGCTATTAAATATTTACACTACGTGGGTTTAAGTCTATCAATAATATTACAGTTTATTAGTCTAGCAATAAAGTCATAAACGAAGTAGGTGAGGACAAGTTTTAGAATTAGCAGCGAACTTTTGGTTTCTAAATAAGTTTCTTTTTGACATTTTCGCAATCGCCTAAATCACAATATAATAAAGCAATAAAAAAATTATGTCTTTTAAGCCATAGAGGCACACCTGACAGGTAGGAGCTTTGTGGTGTAACATACAATAATAATCGTACGACGCGCACCGTTTTAAGTATTAGCAGCAAAAGCAGAACTTATCGCTTTACGGAGAGCTGCGGTTTGCAGAATTTCCGAGAAATGATAGCGTATTGCATAGGGGCAAACGTCAAACACCTATAATTTTATAAAAACTCAAATTTCCGAAGTTGTATATCATCATCATCATCATCTATTTTTTTTCCTTTCCGCTTTCATCTCTCATTTTATTGTTCACTTTCGTCTACTTTTCCCATTGTTTCTTCTTCTTCTTCTTCTTCTTCTTCTTCTTCTTCTTCTTCTTCTTCTTCTTCTTCTTTATTCTCTCTCCTCCTTTTCCTCTTTCCTCCATTTACCTTTTTTCTACTTTCTACTTTTTTCTTCACTTTCTTCTATTTTCCGCTGTTTCTTCTTCTTCTTTATTCCCTCTCCTCCTTTTCCTCTTCCCCCATTTACCTTTTTTCTACTTTTTTCTTCACTTTCTTCTATTTTCCCCTGTTTCTTCTTCTTCTTCTTCTTCTTTATTCCCTCTCCTCCTTTTCCTCTTTCCTCCATTTACCTTTTTTCTACTTTCTACTTTTTTCTTCACTTTCTTCTATTTTCCCCTGTTTCTTCTTCTTCTTCTTCTTCTTCTTCTTCTTCTTCTTCTTCTTCTTTATTCTCTCTCCTCCTTTTCCTCTTTCCCCCATTTACCTTTTTTCTACTTTTTTCTTCACTTTCTTCTATTTTCCCCTGTTTCTTCTTCTTCTTCTTCTTCTTTATTCCCTCTCCTCCTTTTCCTCTTCCCCCATTTACCTTTTTTCTACTTTTTTCTTCACTTTCTTCTATTTTCCCCTGTTTCTTCTTCTTCTTCTTCTTCTTCTTCTTCTTCTTCTTCTTCTTTATTCCCTCTCCTCCTTTTCCTCTTTCCCCCATTTACCTTTTTTCTAGTTTTTTCTTCACTTTCTTCTATTTTCCCCTGTTTCTTCTTCTTCTTCTTCTTCTTCTTCTTCTTCTTCTTCTTCTTCTTCTTCTTCATTCGATTGTTCAGTTCCATTTTTTTATAATCCACTTTTTTTCTCTCATTTTTTTGTTCAATTTCTTCTACGTTTTCCATTTTCTGCTTGTTCTTTTTCTTCTTCTTCATGTTTATTCTATTTACCTTCTTCCTTCTTCTTTCTCCACCGTTTATTGTTCACCTTTCTACATTCTCTACCGTTTCTTCTTGTTCTTCTTTTTCATCTTCTTCTTGTTCTTCTTTTTCATCTTCTTCTTGTTCTTGTTCTCGTTCTTCTTCTTCTTGTTTTTGTTTTTGTTCTTCTTTTTTCTCTTCTTCTTCTTCTTCTTCTTCTTCTTTTATTCATTTTTTTCACGATTCTTCTTTCAATAGCACGTCCACAATTTTCCTTCCATCCCCGTCTCTGCTTCCCTTTTTCTTCTTCTTATTTTTGCTTACTCTCCCCACCCCACCACCTTTACTTATTCTTTCCTCTTCTTCACCACCATTTAATGTTCACTCTTTCGTTCTTTCTCTCTGATTTCTTCTTCCATTACGTTTTTCTCCTTACTTTATTTCTCCCAAGATATTTTTTCCCTTATTTCCTGCAATGATCCCGTGTCTTTCTTCAGTCATAATAAATTACAACGCGATTTTCTCGACGGATATTATTAATACATCCTATTTTTCTCTATCTTTCTTTCAGCATTCGAACTTTTTCGCAGCAAAATAATAACAAGTCAATCCTACAACATTATTGACTCCAAACTCGTTTACTATTGCCAAAATACCTCGTGCTATTCCTAATCGCAAACTTCGGTGTATTCCCTGATATTACAAGCACACCAAATCGGGATTTTGTTTCCTTCGATTCCAAAATTAGATGCAATATCGGACAATTCTTCCACAGACTTAATTACTTTTTTTGTTTTCCTGAGACAAACCAGCTTACCGATATGAAGCATAAATATTTTAATAACATCCACCTCCTTGCTATGCTTACATTTCCTTACATAGAGTCCAGAAATATTGTCTATCTCTAAAGACATTTACATTCACACATAAATACACGGCGTTGGTGATCATGGCTCTTCACAATTTTCTGCCCTTTCTAGCTTTTAATATATTTTATCTTTTAGCTATCTCTCCCAAACCCTGCTTCACCAGCCATTCACTCAAGCTCGCCAGGTGAGTTATGTGTTTGTTTTTCCCTGTCCCTCTCACCTGCAATATGTCCTGTGAGTGTCTGATTTTCTTAGCTGTCTTTCCTCTATGTGCCCTAGAAATTTCAACTGTCTCTTGCTGGTGTTATATGTCATTTTTGTTACCATAGCGTAAATGCTTGATTAAGCAGCCCCGTCTCGAATACCCGCAAGGAATTTAAAATAAGCGCCACCCTCAAATAAGTGCACCGCGGCAACTAAACGAATATATTGGAGAAATAAAAGGAAGCAGTTATTTGGGTCTGGGATTTTAAAGACAATTTCTGTAATCATTTTGCCACAAGCAAGTCACTAAAGCCACTAAGATTTACTAAAGTATGAGAAAGAAAAAACGTTAATAAGAAGTGAAAACAGTAAAGGAAGATGAATCAAGACAGTAGATAACGATTGATATTGTATTTAAATTTTTCTAGGTTAAAGTTTGCTGGAATGCATGAAGAGAGTTTCACAAGCGAGAAGTGCGTAAGAAGAAATTTTTAGCATAGAACGTAACATATAGTCAACTGTAAATTGATGGTACCATGTTGTCAATCAAGAACTGCACTTAAATTCCCAAAGTCAATTTACAACAGCGGAATGTTGACGGGAACAATTTTCATATAAGTATTTATAGAAAAGGTACAGAAATCTACATTAAGGTGATGGGAAACAGACTGAAGCCGAGATATCAGGTCAAGACTTATAGCATTGCAGGTTCGTCCTTGAATTTTAGCGAGAATCTCTAAACATATAACACGAGCACTAGACCTTATCTGGCAGCAATATTCAAATGATGGACGAATGGTATACTTATAAATACGTAAGATATATTTTCTGGATAGAATATATACAAGATATATTTTTCTGGATAGAAAATATATATGTAAGATATATTTTCCGGATAGAATATATATATATATATATATATATATATATATATATATATGTGTGTGAAAATATATAGAAAATAGGAAAGAACTGGTTAGGTAAATAATCTAAAGTTCTTTAGTATTTTTGTTATTATTTTTTAAAAATAGTGTTCGATACAAAAGTAGAGCATAAATATAATTATTTATTTAAAAATATGATTCCAACACGCTACATAAGAGGTCTCATGTTTCAAAACAAGAGCCGAAAACTTCAATATAACTATTTGAATTAAATTGAATTAAAGAAACATTTTTATTGCTGGTAATATTTTCTTTTGTCAAAAATCTTTTCTGGTAATATTTTTTTCCTTCAAAAATGTATTGCTGGTAATATTTTTTTCTCAAAAACGTATAACCGGTAATATTATTTTCCAGAAATGTATTGCTGGTAATATTTTTTTTTCCAAAACCTATTGTTGGTAATAGTTTTTTCTTCAAAAATGTATTGCTGGTAATAATTTTTTTTACAAAGTATTTCTGGTACTAAAACCTATTTTTACACTTTTGTAGTGTTTTACCCCAGTTTGGGAGTTAACTATTTGCCCATAGCTGGGACCCTAACAGGTACTACCACCCCGGGTCCGGGTGGACCTGGGAACACGAGCAATTAAGAAGTGGTTCCACGCTCCTCAAAAGCACCTCATCAGAGGCCTTGATGTTGAACGTAGTTTATCGTCTTACCCAGGACGCGGATGTAGTTCAACGTCATACCCAAGACGGACAAAAGGAATAATTTTATCCGATTCAGTTGTGCCTGTGATGATATGGTCTCGAATTGTCGACCAATCATTCAAAATTGATGAAGGAGTTAAACTAAACAGTGTCATCTATTGCGATTTCATGAAAAAGACATTTTAAAATCCTGGTCACCCCAGGCAAGGTAGTAAAGCCACCAAGACGCAAGGGATTACTAGGCGTGGAGGTGTTAGAAAAAGGAACATTGCTACGGTGCGGGAACAGAGTAAGAGTAATCAGGAGGACAACAGATAGCGATTGACGTTGCATTTAAATTTTTGCAGATTAAGGTTGGCTGGAAAGCATGGAGCCGGAAGGGAGTTCCACACGTGAGAAGTGTGAGAAAAGAAACTGTTAGTATACAATTTACGATTACATCTAACCAGTTCAACTGTAAAGTGGTGAGACCACTTTGCCAGTCTAGTACTGCGCTTATATTCGAAAAGATTAAGCGCCATACCGAAGAGCTCTTCCGAGCAATAACCATGAAAGTATTTATAAAAAAGGCACAGTGAAGCAACAGTAGGAAACTGACTATAGCCGAGCTGCCAGATTAAGACCGATAATATTGTTGATTTTATGAAGGAGCTCTACGTAAATAGCAGAAGCACCAGACTATATGTGTCATGGACGAATGAGAAGCATGGGCGAATGGTAGACATATAGATATGTATGATAGATTCGGGAAAGGAAAAGAAAATTTAATAATGAGCAGGAAGAGTGAAGAGCAATCAGAAGGACAGTAGATAGCGATTAATATTGTATTTAATTTTTTGCAGATTCAACTTGGCTGAAAAGCATGGAACGAGGAGATCCACAAACGAAAACCGCGAACATAGAACTTACGGCTGCATCTAGCCAGCTTTATTGTAAGTTGGTGAGATCTCGACGCCAGTGAAAGCATTTATAGAGAAGGCCCAGAGAAGCAACATTATGCCGGTGGGAAAGTGACTGAAGCCGAGACGCCAAATCAGGACCGATGATATTGCTGATTCTTCTTTGGATCAAATCAAAGAGCTCAAGGTAAATAGCAGGGGCACTGGGCCATATGTGGCAGCAATATTTTAAGCATGGACGAATGGTAGACATATATATATATATATATATATATATATATATATATATATATATATATATATATATATATATATATATATATATCACCACGCGCAATAGGTTACAGTATGTGGATGTATTGGGAACAGAATGAATAATGAGCGGAAAGAGGGATCAGGAGGGCAAGGGCAGTACATTTTGATTGAAGTTTCATTTAATTTTTTGCAGATTAAAGTTGGCTAAAATGTATGGAGCAGTAAGGTAGTTCCACATGTGAGAAGTGAGAGGAAATAAACTGCTATATCTACCCAGCTCCACTGTAAATTCATGAGATCTCGACGCCAGTCTCAATTTCATAAAGTCTAGACACCATAGCGAAGAGCTCATCAGAAAAATATCCATGAAAGTATTTACAGAAAAGAAACGGAGGTAACCTTAAAGCGGCGAGAAAGCGATTGAAGCCGAGCCGCCAGATCGACACCAATAATATTGCTGATTCTTCTTTGGATATTATCAAAGAGCTCAAGGTAAATTGCCAGGGCACCGGACCATATGTGGTAGCAATATTCTAAGGATGGATGTATGGTAGACTTATAGACTTATAAAACAGATTCTGGACAGAAAAATTGTCTCGGCCGATTGAATGAACCGAATTTCTTAGAATCTGACCTGGCAATGGATTCAATATTTTCTTTCCACTTCATAATGAGCAGAGAACATGAGACCGAGGATATGTAAAGAGTCACTTAAGAGGAAAAATGTCTCGCATGCCAGTGAATCCAGAAAAGAAAATAATACTTGGACCTTCTCACTTATTGAAATATAAAAACCAACTGAGAATGCCTGAGACGGAAGTGATAAGTCAAACAAGTTATTATCCTAAATATTTTATGGAAGGCAATCTTACGCCAGTGTGAATGTGAATGAAACCGAGACGGCAGATCGGCATCTTATCAAGGAGTTCTAGATAGATACCAGGAGTATCTCTCCGAAAACTAAAATACAATAAAGGCAGTAATTTTCATTTTATTGATTGATTCCTTTGTTTTTTACAGTTTATCAGCCTCTTTAAGATTATTTCAAACCGATACATATTTTGAGGATCATAAGAATTTTTTGGAGATAATTATGATTTTCAGGTAAAAGTCTTACTATTTAACCTATAGCTGGGGAGGAGAAGTGGACTCATATCCTTCCTACCGGTATTTGCACGTAAGTTAATGTAACGAACACGAATGGAATTCGAACTCAGCTCTCCGATTTCTCATTCCGAGCTCTTATACATTTCGCCATCTGCGCATCCAAGTTTACTGCACCTAGAATTTTCGAGCGCTCACCCATATAGTTACTAAGCAGTTCCAACGATGTTAACTTCGGTAATCGCGCGAGAACTGGAGTTTTAACGTGATATGACGGTAAGCCAACATTTGTTTTGGCGGGTTTAATACTTTGGTGATACATCAGAAGCAATGGTACCAAAAGCTGATAAAAATCGATTTAACAATAAACAGCGAAAATTACTTTGGTAAGAAAGGAAACTGAAAGAAATTATACAATACACTAGTAAAGCCAGAAGAAAGAATTAAGTATTAACTAGAAGAAACGGTACATGGCTAGGTCGTTTTACAGTTTAAATGGCTAGATGTAATCGCAAGTTCTATGTTAACAGTTTCTTCTTAGGCATTTCTCGCTTGTGAAACTCTCTTCTGGCTTGTAGGTTTTCAGTTAACTTTGATCTTATGTTCTGTATTCTACTCCTGTGTTTTTGTTGGGTGCTAAATCCACTTTTGGATTTTAAGATGTTCATTAGAATATGCTTAAATGCAAAAAAAAAAAAAAAAGAAAAAAAAGAAATCTTAACCCCTTTCCGGGAGTTTTGTCTTTTTATTTCAGATCAGAATTTCTTCGACTAAACCCCTATTTCTTTTTAATTAAAAATATGATTTTTTTTCTTTTGATCCTCCTCATGAATACAAATAATAGCGGGAAACAAACTTAACTCAGTTGAATATCATTCAGGGTTTATAAAAACCACATATGTCAACTTTTCTATCTTGTTCAAGCACACTGTAAAGTAAAGTGGGTAAAAGTTGCTTAGAGCAACAAAAGAGAGGAAGTTGAGGAGAGCTATGATTACTCACGTCATAGAAGGGAGCTGGCATATAAGAGAAAAATAGAAGGTGATAAACACCACTAGGAATTATACACTTTGACGTTTTTATGTGAACACGGTTAACACTTGACAACAGAAAAATCTTGCAATTCAATGTTTGCATCTAACGAATTCTTGTCATTCCGTCCTTTTTTTTTTTTTACCGAGGGTCGGTGACGATAACGACCGTTTCTACGCCTTTGAGAATTGCCGACCGAAAACTGCTGTCAGTAAAGTTATAAAACCTCTCCTCTTGAAAAATGTCAGGATACAATACAAAACGATAAATCAACAAAAATCGATACAGGTTGGAAAATACAACTGATCCTAAAAATGCCCTCTTTGTAAAGCAAGGCAAACACACACACACACACACACACACACAATCATGCGTACACACACATGCACACATATACACACACACTCGGTGGTGTCAGCGGAGGTGGCTGTGAAGGCCCAGCCCACTCCTGAAGAATCGTGAGCAAGTGTCAAAGAGGACTGTGGGTGGTAGACGCGGCTCGGCGAGTCAGGGGGCCTTCTGAAAGCATGTCGGGTATCCTCTTCATGTCGACAGTTAGTTTCAAAAAGCCTCACCCCCTCCCCACACCGGATGGTCCAACACGAGGAAGACCGATTTTCAGCAACGGTTTTCTCAGGTCTCAGGGTCGAGGTTGGTCTATGCTAGGGATGCATTCACTTGATTCTTGAAGCATCGTTTTGGGCCTCTGCATAGTCTTTGAAGAATGCATTTTACCAAGAAACTTTGAAGTCGAGAAAAAAAAATGTATTCAACGTTATATAATCAATTTCGCTTTATTTTTAATATTATTTAATATTTTTAATATTGTGTACTATATATATAATATCTGCTGTTTCTTAAATTTTAAATATAATATACTATGTACCCGTGCCGTCAATTTTGACGGAAAGAAGGAATGTATTATATTGTAGGTAATTTTCGTTTAATCATGTCCAATTTTCTGATTTAAAATAGTTTCTAGTTAACGTTAATAGTGCAATTTATAAACACCTGAGGAACGATATCCTTATTTTAGCCTCATAAATATTACGTTTTACCGCAGTTTTTTTTACTACAAAAATCCGAAAGCACAATAAACCTAAACGGAAACCTGTCCTTCCTTCTTCACGGGTTTTTTGTCAAATTTTGAGTATCGAATTTAGTACTTACTGTAAACTGTGTCGCCCTGGGGAGCGATTCCTTTTGTAGCTCACTGCATCCTCCGTCGCCAGTCTCTCTCTCTCTCCCTCTCTCTCTCTCTCTCTCTCTATATATATATATATATATATATATATATATATATATATATACATATATATATATATAATTATTTATTTAAAAATATGATACCAACACGCTACATAAGAGTTCTCATGTTTCAAAACAAGAGCCGAAAACTTCAATATAATTATTTGAATTAAATTGAATTAAAGTACCAAGCTCTGTTAATCTTCAAGCGAATTTTTTTTTGAAATAACTTATATCTGAAATTTACGTGTTTTATAAGCATATTCATTATTGAAATCAAAATTTCTATGGTAACGGCTAGAGCAATTGTTTAAAGAAAAACGAGCGTAAGGTGTTAATAATTTGTATCAATATCTCCGTTTCATTCACAGATGTCAAGTCAGGGTAAGGTTTGGGGTGTCTAAAATTAAAAGCGGAAGATGACAGTGCCTACTCTGGTTAAGCGTCTATGGAGATTTATTTTTTTATTTTATTTTTTATGTAGCGTGTTGGTATCATATTTTTAAATAAATAATTATACTTTTGTATTGAGCACTATTTTTTAAAAATAATAACAAAAATACTAAAGAACTTTGGATTATTTACCTAAAGAGTTCTTTCCTATTTTCTATATATTCTTCACACGCACACACACACACGCACACCCATACACGCACACACACACACACACACACACACACACACACACATATATATATATATTTATATACTCCAACTTTCGCTTTCTTGGATGCATATCAGGTGAGTCATTCGTTACCGAGCAGTAGAGGAAGCAGAACTCGTTCATGTTATGAGTACTGGTGATAATAAAAACGTTTTTTTCTTTCAATAATCTCTCTACCTTTCACTCGAGCATGGAATATTGCTGCCACATCTGATCTGGCACGTCATCTCTATATTTAGAGATTCACAATAAAATCTAAAGAAGAATCTACAACGTTAGCAGTCCCGTTACGAAGCTTATTAGTGCTTTTTTCTATAAATATTTTCATGGCAAGTGTTCAGATAGGCTTTCTTTTTGGTACCTAAACTTTATGAATTTAAGAGTGAAGAACAGGTTTAATCACATGAGAGACATCGAGTAATAATACAGTAATAGAGAATACCGTAGTTCAATGCGGCAAAGCGTACGGCTCAAAATGCTATACCTTACGACCTACTTTGCGACGACCGTTCCTATGAGCAGCCGTTCTAATCATAGCGGATGGATGAGTCGATGTTCCACAATTAAGGTAGAGTGGGTTTCTCGTCTTTCTACACATCAGTTTCATAATATCAACGTTGAAATTGCCAATAGTTTCTTTTCTCGAACATCTTGCTTGTGGAATTGTCTCCCAGTTTCCTGTTTCCTGCCAATTACGATCTTCCGAAAATTCAATGCACTGTCAATCGACATCTTCTGTTTCCTTGTTTCCTGGAATTTTTTTTAGATTTTTTATTGTACCCTGTTTTTTCTTTACTCTCAAATGTTTATTATATCTTACTTTTCTTTTGTCTCCCTTATCTCTCTTTTAATGTCATTTACCTTATTTCTTGTTTGTTCCTCTTCTTCTTTTACTTTCTCCTTCTTTTTTCTTTTTACTTTCGCTCTTTAATTCTTTAACCCCCCCCCCCAAAAAAAAAACCCCGTTAAAATTCATTTTTAACAAACATTTTTGCATTGAGAAACACCAGGGAGAATATCCCGCGGGGGTGGGGGGAATGGCCATCTGAATTGGGTAATAGAGTTTCATTTTGCGTAATTCAATTATATGCTCTATAATAAATATACTGAGCTCTCTTTTGTGGATCTGTTTTAATATTTTACACCATCAGGATCTACTTGGATTACTATCCACGGATTTTACCTCTCTCTCTCTCTCTCTCTCTATATATATATATATATATATATATATATATATATATATATATATATATATATACATATATATATATATATATTAGGCTGGTGCAAAAATAATGTCGTTTTCTCACATATGTTAATATGTGAGAAAACGACATTATTTTTGCACCAACCTAATATATATATATATATATATATATATATATATATATATATATAGATAATTTGTCTATATTATTCAATGTAACATGTTTGCATGAAGATATGTTGCCTATATATATATATATATATATATATATATAGGCAACATATCTTCATGCAAACATGTTACATTGAATAATATAGACAAATTATCTCTACTTATTTTCATACTGATCCTTTCCAGTTGTCTGATCAGTTCTTGATGTTAAGATGAAATTCATCAAGGAAGGCGCCGTAGCTTTTGCTAACCCAAGTACTTTCGATCTTTTCCAAGATCCTCTTGAAGGGTAAATTTTAAAGACAAACTTATAGTAACTGCAATAAAATCTGCATTCGGTTGTGACTGTGATTAAAAAAAAAGCACTCCGTAATTATTTAAAAAAATTAAATTTAACCGTTGTTTCAAAGGAATTTTTTGAAAAGCAATCGTCCCATTATAAGAGTGCTGATATTGGTAGAAATGTAAAATGAATTTGAATGTTATATGCACTTTAATATGTTGTTGCTATATTCGTAATAAATTCTTTTAAATGTTGGTTGGTTGATATTCCTATAGAGGACCTCGAGAAATTGAAGTTTTTATTTATTATTTTCATGATGTTGCATATCGTTTTTCTATACATGTATTTCCTTGTATTGTGAAGGTAGACACTATTTTTTTTTCATGCTATGCAATAGAACTTCTATCCGACAAATGAAAAAGTACTTGGGTCAACAAAAACCACGGCGCCTTCCTTGATGAATCTGACGAAGAAACTGCTCAGAAAACTGGAAAGGATTAATATAAAAATAAGTAGACATAATTTGTCTATATTTTTCAATACAACAAACAAACACACATACACGCACACATATCTATTTATTAGGTTGGTGCAAAAATAATGACGGTTTTTGACGTATATTTTAACGTCAAAAACCGTCATTATTTTTGCACCAACCTAATATCTCTCTCTCTCTCTCTCTCTATATATATATATATATATATATATATATATATATATATAATCTTCACACTTCTTGGTTATTTGTTCAGGAGTAGAAGTATAAAATGAAGTATAAGATATTTCCCAATGAATGCTGGTGCTGATAACATCACTCGGTGTAAAATTTATACTATTTATAAATATGCATTTTTTCCTCGCCATTTGGTATGACACTGAGTTTCATTTAATTTGAAATTTTACACATAGTGGACATTTACAAAATAAACTGTCACAACTGCTCTTCACAATAAATTGGGGAAACTTGCAGAAATGTTAAAAAACGTAACAAAAGGGATCTTAGACTCAACACTTTAATCAAATGCTTACAAATGCATTAGTTATATTTATAAATAAATTCAACACCAACACAATTATTAAAATAGAAAGTAACTTACGGAACATTCTCGAGAGTGCAGCTATCGAAACTTATCAACATATAAATCTACGTCACGGATTTTTTCAAATATATCGAAACCTGACAGAATTCCTCCGTTCCGAAGCCGACGATAAAAATGTTAAGGAATTAAAAAAAAAACAATTAAATTAATAACGTCCTGTTATTTAAAATATATCATATATAAATTAATCTCATCCTAAAATAATTTAAATATTAATTGCATAACACTCAATAACATCATTTACTCACTTACACTTATAAGACATTAGATTGCCTCACTTAGCATCCTAAATAATTTACTTAGATTTTATAGAGATTAAATTAGCTCACTTAGCATCCTCCATAATTTATCTAGATTTTATTAAACATTAGATTACTTAGCATCCTCGATAATTTACTTATATATTTCAGTTAATCCGCTGAATATTTATGAGCGTGTCTTAAAATAAAAAAAATGAATAAGTAACATTTTTACTTTTCTTTATAAATTCTAGTTGCATAAGGGTGAAGTCCATCAGAGAACAAATCACGTCGTCTAAGATAAGTCTTTCTTTTGTCTTTATTTATAATGTCCTTTTACAGTTATATTTTATATCTGAAGTTTTGCACACACACACAGACACACACACACGCGCGCGCGCGCACATACGCGCGCACATATATATATATATATTGACAGCATGTCATTGTTGAGGCATGTGTTGTTAAAGACTATGGAACTTTTTCCTTTGATAATTTTTTTCTGTTTTGTTCTTGCTTTTTTGCAAGTTTTTTTTATTTATATTTGGAAGATGTTGAAAAAAAAAACCTAGTCCTTGTTTTTTTTTGTTTTTGTTTTTTACCGAGCGCTTTCGGTTGTCCGAAATAATGCTACTTTCCCCAAACCAGTCGTCAATCAAACCAATATTGTGTACAATTTACATGGCTGTTTCGAGAGTGTTTCTCACATAATACCCCTAGTACATACATCGGACACACAACCACAACTCTCTCCCGTCGGCTTACATACCATCTTGATGACACCAGCACCATAAAGAGAATCACCTTATCCACTAATATATATATATATATATATATATATATATATATATATATATATATATATATATATATATATGTATGATACCAAAATCTCTTTATGTCTAAGTACAAGCGTTATTTATCCTCTTTATCCTAATAATATTCACTTTTATAATTTTTGTTCATTCATGTTACACAGCGCAATAATCCTGGACATTTATAGAGTAAGTCTCTAGTTTGTGTGGCACTCGTTGCTTTTAATTATTGAATTCTAATATAAAAGTATCTTCCTTCAGTCTCTGATTTCTGTCTAGAATAAGGATTACCTTATTCAGCTTTTGGGTTGCAGCACACCTGTTTAAGGAAGCAGCAGGAAATTCTCTACAGCCAAACACAAACGGCACCAGTGTGCAGTCGTATCCCCTTTCACGGACCTCAGCCACCACTACCTTCCTCCCATGCTACTGTCAATTCCCCATGCAATAGATGTGTCTTCTCACTCTCAATCAACACTAGATATGGTCTCATACAAACACAATAACCTCCCCTAGCAGTGTATCATCAACCAACACTTCTTTGAGTCCCCCGACCTAGCCTTCTGCCTTGTGTCAGTCACACCTTGCTTCAGAAGGGGAAGCTGGTCTGGAGCACTTGATGTGTACATATATATATATATATATATATATATATATATATATATATATATATGTACACACACACACACACACACACATATATATATATATATATATATATATATATATATATATATATATAGGCGAGGATCTCGGCTTGTCGGAGGATGAGTTTCGCTCGTAGTGGTCTTGGGCGCCAGCAGCGGATTACCTCAGTAACCCTGAGTTTTCGCTTACCTGGCGACTGGCTCGGAATCGGCTGCCTCTCAATGACAAGGTCTTCATATGGGGCTTGGCGGATTTGCCAGACTGCGAACGGTGCGGCCTTGGTTTAGAGGAAACGGCTTCGCACGCCTTCTACCATTGCCCCCGGGTCCGCCCCTTATGGGACCATGTCGGCGAGCTGATGGCTCGTTTCGCTCCAGAAAAGCTCGTGCCCATTGATCGCGCATACGGGAAAATAAATCGAGTTCTCTCAGTCACTAGGCTTAGGGTTAGAATCTCCATCTGACGCCAGTTCACCGGGGTTTTGATCCTAGCTAGAGGCAACCGGACGACTAGCCACACTGATGAGCTGTGATACAGCGAAACAGTTTGTCTGTGGATGACAATATATATGCTCCTGAAAATTTTATTTCGGTTGAGCTCTCGGTGGAGGAAGTGGTAATGATGCAAGACTCATCGGTAAAAACGAATGGAGTTCTCTCAGTCATTGTGTGTTTATCTAAAAATAAATACGCTTAAATCCACCTTCATCCCTGCAGTGTGCCAACGGCTTAGGGGTAGAATCTCCGACTGACGCCAATTCATCCGGGTTTGGATCCTAGGTAGAGGCAACCGGACGTTTAGCCAGACTGATTAGCTGTGATATTGCGAAACTGTCTGTGGGTGACTATCTATATATCTATATATCTATATCTATATATCTATATCTATATCTATATATCTATATCTATCTATCTATCTATATATATATATATATATATATATATATATATATATATATATATATATATATATATATATCTTCCTTCTGTCTAGAATAAGAATGATATTTATATTTTAATAGCAATATAGAATTTCATCGCGTTGTTCACTGTATATGCTTTACACAAACTTACTGAATTTTATTTCGAAAAATTTCAGAACAGACTTACCCAACATATATCATGTAGAAAACTTTCAATCCGTTGTTTTCTGTTTAAAATATTCACGAAAGTTAACATGCGGATTTGCTCTCCGAAAATTTTCACATAGAAAAAGGAGAAACCATTTGAATTCCGTATATTTGATAACAAGAACTTAATATATACATTGCTTTTTCAAAAACATTTTGCTTTGACGTGTGGGGGATGGCGCTTCATGAATTTTCGCAATGAATTTGTTTGATTCACTAAATTCTATATGCATTGGAATCGAAATATTCCACTGAAAATTTAATAAAGTGACTTTCCTATATATATATATATATATATATATATATATATATATATATATATATATATATATATATTTCGATTAAAAGGTGCAAATATAAATTATAAATTCATGAATCATTCATACAAAAAAACAAATATAGAGGTTAATGATTTAAATGGCGAGAATACTTCGACGCAAACAATATAAATAAGATACATCAACCCCGAACCTGTATATGAATGATATGATCCCCGTTTATAAATTCCAGCTGCATAAGGTCTTTTCAATTTTTTACAAGCTTTCGTCTGTTCCTACAGACATCTTCAGGTATGGAAGTAGATTTTATTCTTGTTTTTACTTCTCAGTAATAAGAGGACAACGAAAATAGAGATGTAATCCGAAAAAATGCTATGAGAAATGTGTTATTGTTTTGGAACGTGCGGACGCAACGCTGAGTTTGAATTTAAATTTTAATGTTGTGCGTTTTTGCACAAATATAGCAATAAGAGATTTCTTTTTTACTGGTAGATTTTCCATGAATATGGCATGAACTATATTGTTGTATATATTGATGCAAATTCGAACTTGCCAACCGAACGATCATATGTGGCCGAGCGGTTAGTGCCTAACCGCTCGGCCACAAAGGATAAATGACGGTTCCGTATAGGATGCAGGTTCGAATCCTGTCAAAGGACGAATATTTTCTATGAAAATTTTTCGGACATTCAGGCCGGTAAATGTTATTTAATACTGTTTATTATAAACAGAGCATTTACTTAAATACTTGTATCTATAAAAAGAACGTTAAACATAAAAATGTCTTTAATAAATAAATTGTCGGACATTGTCCATTTCTTAATGTATATGTATATATATGTGTGTGTGTCCTGACGATTGCATGAAGCAGCCTGTCGCCTCTAAGCGTTGGCGCCAATGTTCTCTTTTATATTTACACACGCTCTATCTCGGATTTATCCCATAAATATAGCACACTTTAAGAGTGTGTGTGTGTGTGTGTGTGTGTGTGTGTGTGTGTGTATGTATGTATGTATGTATATATATATATATATATAATCTATTTCTCGGCAGAAATCTTTCATTTATACATGTTTCATTAAAGCCGACAGACAAGGTACTAGAATTAAGCTCTGTATTTAATTTTTCTTATGTTCGAACAAGTGTTTCCTTTTCTGGATACAGAGTGTGTAGGAACTGTCGAACATGGCCACAATGTGATAACTGTGTTCGGAAAATGAAACATCCCTATAACTCTAAAAATATACACACAATCCATACACCCAATTAAAAAGCAAAAGTAAAATCATCCTTGATAATGGCTAAAAGTATAGCCGAAACGGCTCGGAATTATAGAACATTGGGACAGTTTCTACACACTGTGTCCAAAAAGAATACACTTGCTCGAACATAAGAAAAATTAAATAAAATGCTTAATCGACGTATATTGTCGTCTTTGACGAAACATGTATATGTATATAATAATTGCTCTATTCTTTGTATTGAGCCGTCTTTTGAATTAATGAACGTTACAATTTATATTAATTTCGTTCTTATTACATTTATATACACACATGCATGTATATTATGAAATGGACAAAGATCGACAATTATTTTAAGACATTTTTATGTTCATACATTTTTTTTATTGACTTTTTATATGACGGTTTCGTATAGGATACAGGTTCAAATCTTGTCGGAGGACGAATATTTTCAATGAAAATTTCTCGGACATTCAGGCGGGTAAATGTTATCAGTACTGTTTATTATAAAAACAGAGCATTTACTTAAATATTTGTATCTATTAAAAGAATTTATAAACATAAAAATGTCTTAAAACATATATATATATACCTGTATGTGTACCTATTTTATTCTATATAATACGAAAAATTTTGAACGAAAATCAAACGCAAATATGTGGAGTTGTTTTTTTTAGAAATTTATACTCAGCATTAAAAAAACCCAACTCTTATTAGAAACAACACTATTGCAAGTATAATCTGTTAGCTTAATAGATAATAAACACAAAGTAGTTAGGTGTGAATATCAATTGTTTAGAAAAAGTATTTGATAGGTCGGCAATATTTATTCTTCCGGAATCATCGTAGTTGAATATCTTTTCTCTCAAAAACAGGAAATTCGCCAAAATTGATGAAAAAAATGAATAGAGGGAATTCACAAGATCTGTCCTGTTTCGATAACATTAATGTTAGAAAAAAGGCCTAAGTATAGTATAAATTCTGCTTCGTGTTTTTAGTTCTTCCGCTTGAAAAATGTGGTGATAATTCTTACGTTGTGATATTCTTGTTTTCTATTCCTTCGTTTCTTGACACAAACTATCCAGTTTGAAAACTTCAAACGATTCGACAATAACAAAACAATACTAAATAGGTATGTAAACAATCCCAACATAATTATATCGTTATATAAAAAGTAGACACTGGTATTTGTAATTTTACACCGCAAAATATTAAGATCATTCATATGGACACGACATTGAGATTTTAATGTATAATATGGTACAACTTTTCATTGCAATTAAATAGGAATTGATGACTATATTACCTGGTAGTATTATAGCCATTTATATAATTTATTCCGTGTTTTTAGCTTCAGCAACACACAGTAGTATTGAATTTAAATTATATTATACACAAGAATATACAGTATATATCTATCCGGGTTTCGGTTCTAGCTATTATTGCTACTAGTGCAATACTCTTCGATAAAACGAATTTCTCTCTAAAAAATAAATACGCTTAAATTCACCTTCATCCAACGGCTTAGTGGTAGATTCTTCGACTGACGCCAATTCAGTCGGGTTTCGATCCTAGCTAGAGGCAACCGGACGTCAAGCCACGCTGATGAGCTGTGATATAGCGAAACAGTCTGTCTGTGAATGACATTATATATGTTGCTGAAAAATTGTTTAGGCTCAGCTCTCTGGGGAAAAAGTGTGAGTTTGTAAAGAGTGACTATTACTGCTACTAATGGAATACTGTTCGATAAAACGAATCAAGTTCTCTCAGTCACTGGTGTGTTTATCTAAAAATAAAACGCTTAAATTCACCTTCATTCCTGCCGTGTGCCAACGGTTTAGTGGTAGATTCTCCGATTGACGCCAATTCAACCGGGTTTGGATCCTAGCTATAGGCAACCGGACGTCTAGCCACACTGAAAAGCTGTCATACAACGAAACAGTCTGTCTGGGAATGACAATATATATTTATATATATATATATATATATATATGACATCTCATTTTAACAGATATATTAACCAAAATTGCACAAAAATATCTTAAAATGCTAAAGAGTAAATTTATTCAATAAAACCGCCTCAACCACGGCCTCCAGACGACTTTGGAATCTCCTGCATCTCTTCTGGAACGCTTTCCAGAATGCTGCCCTAATCCTTACCTTCAGTTCATCTTTGATTTTATAAGGAGTTTTGTTAGTCTCTCACTCAACTGCACTCACACATAATAATCAAGTGGAGTGCAGTCTGGAGAGTTAGGTAACCAGATGTAAGTAGTGATGTGGTCGCAGAAATTGTCTGACATCATGACTGGGTTTTCCTGCCTGTGTGGTATGGTGCAAAGTCCTGTTGCAGGACATAGGTTCTTCCAACAGCCACTCTCTTGACACAGGGAAGCACTACCTCCTCAAAGTACTTGATATAGGTCTTCGGGTTCAGTCTGAGGCCCTGTGTGAAGATAAATGGGAGCATTACGTTGGCATCACTAATGTTCACTACAAACACCAAGATGCTGACTGGATATATTATCCAACTGTTTCCGAATCCTCTGTATGTTGACACTGGAGATTCCGGTGCGAATGCCAAGCAGTACAGCATGCCATTTTCAAATTTCTAGGGGAGTGAATTGAGTCATGTCGCTCTTTTACTCGCAGGCGGTGCACAACTGACTCTACTATACTGTGCAGTTGACAAAATGGAAATCAAACAACGCGCATGCGCGAAAATTAAAGTATAAGGCAATTTACCCATCGCACCTTTAATATAGGAGTAGATAAGCTCTCCTGTACACTGGTCCATACTCCCCGCTTCTTTTGAACAGAAGTAGAGGCTCATCCCTTGTTTCCTGTTTAGGAACGAGTTCCCTGTTCCTTTCATTTTCTCAGGCCTTAACATTGGTCCTGTCATTAATTTTTTGTGAGATTCGTGGATGGTGGTAACCGTCTCTTCAGACTGAGTGTACCGGGTTGACAGTTTTCTGGTTGCTGTTCCCAACTGGAAGTTACGAGTTTGAACTCTTGTGTAGCGTCTTCAGAGGCTGCTCTGATCATCAGTCGCATAATATCTGGGTTCTTGCAGTGCCATGTCGCACATAGAAGGGATGTCGGTGCAAACACTTCCGCTGGGCAAGCTCGAGGACACACTATGTTGCAGTCTGCGCATGTTCCCTTCCTGCTCATGTTACATTAGACTACCGACTGATACTAGGCCTTTTCTAACCAAAATAACACATCAACCAAATATATAAACCTATAGCATCTGCTATAGGTAGGTTTATATATTTGGTTGATGTGTTATTTTGGTTAGGAAAGGCCTAGTATCAGTTGGTAGTCTAATGTAACATGAGCAAAAAAAAGCAAAAAAACAAAAAGCAAAAAAAAAAAAAAAAAGCAAAAAAATCTTAAACCCTTCAATCTTTCTTTTTCCAACATTCGTGGTATTCGTACCAACTTCTGCAGTGTGAAATTGATTCTCTTCAAAAAGTCTCCGTACATTGCAGCTCAATGTGAAACTAATCTTAATACTTCAATATCCTTCTCTGATTTCTCAATTCCTGGCTACCTTCCGCTCTTTAGAAAGGACTCTAATGACCACATGAATGGCCTGGGAGTTTATGTCCACAAACATCTCCCACTGGCTAGAGAACTCTCCATTGGATCTCCAGAGCATTCTTACATCTGTCTCCGCCTCTCTCTACTTAACTAAGTGTTATAGTGGAACACACTTATTCTATAGTTAATAGACTCTCCCACCTATAATAAGTAGGAGTAGTAAGAGTAAGGAGGGGGTCGCTCAGTGGGTCGGTCTGACTTCAGTCTGAAGTCGGACGACCGGCTGACCGGTTGAACTCTCTGCATTCGGGCGGGGAGAAACCCGAACGAGGCTACGCCGAAGGGCGGATTCTCTTTCAGGGAGGTAAACCGAGACTGAACACGTTTATACGGGTTTTAAAAGGGCATATTTTTCGTCGAGCCCACGGGCTTAGGGATCCCACGATAAACCGGCCTTGTGCCACATGATGCCCTCGTAGGGGGCGTGACTGAATATCGCTCAGTGGTTCGGTCAGTGAGTCGATGCCGGACGACCGTTAGTCGGATACTAAAGTATCAGCGACCACAACTAGATTTCTCTGCGTCATTACCTATTATATCAAGTTCCTAACGTTTTGTACGTCGAACCTATTTTAGGACCGACTTAGTACAAATACAAGCCTCCACTGTGAAACCACTACATAACACTAAGTCAGCTATCTCTTCTTTCTCTACCGTTCCTCCGCACTGGAGAGTATTTCCGATAATATAGACATGGTCATCTCCCTACACCCGTTTGCAAATATATTTGTTTTCGGTGACTTTAGAGCCCACCATACGAGGTTACTTAAACACTCTGTCACTGACCTCGCTGGCATCTAAACCTTTAATTTTTCAATTGTTCAATCTCTCACGCAACTGGTTGACTTACCAACGCGTGTCCCCGGTAACCCTGACGGGCACGCATCTTTTCTAGATCTCTTTTTTGTCTATATTCCTGACTCATGTTGTACTACGCAGCTCTGTCCTCTTGGCAACTCTGATCATAATGTAGTGTCTGTAAACTTCTCTTTCCGCTCCCCCACCAGAAAAGAACCTCCTACCAACAGAATATCTTTCTTTTATCAACGAGCAGATTGGTGATTGTTCCGCGATTTTCTTCGTGACGTCCCTTCGCATGAAGTTTTTCATCATCTTGTTCAAAGATGCGCGTCTGAGGTCTCCTGGGTGAAAGCCGGCATCGTTGCTTTCATTCCAGCAAGAAAATACCAAGTTAAACCGCATTCATCTCCCTAGTTATTGTCCGCATGCTCGGCTGCTATAGCCCACAGGAATCATTTTTCCAGCTGTACCAGAGCGACGAGTCTGATTTCAACAGACGTCTCTTTGTTTCTGATCGTAACCATTGCAAGCTGGACCTCAATGAAACAAAGTTACTGTTTGCTGATAGAATGAAATAACGCATAGCATCTCGCAAGTTCGGTTATAGAGTTTATTGGCGGCTTTGCAAGAGTGCACCGAACAAAAGCAAATCTTCCTTCCCTTCTCTATTAAATGAATTTGAAGTCCTGACATCTACAGCTGATAAGTATGAATCCTTTACTCGGAAATTCTCTTCCAACTAAACACTCACCTTCTTTGGAATACCCACACAAATTAAATTAGACATCCCTTATGGCTAACAGGGTAACGGGAAACAAGTCTTAGTCCTAAAGAAATGTGTTTCCGAGCTGGCGCCAGTTCTCTCCAAAATTTACAACTGCTTCCTGCTTGTTGGAAGTCCTCCTCTGTAGTTCCTGTTTTTAAAAACTCTGGAGAACCCCCTGACCCAATTAACTATCCCTCTATTAATCTCCTACCTCTTTTCGACACAGTATTCGAGGCTTTAAACAATACTGAAGTGGTTATGCATCTTACCTCTCAAGACCTACTGTGTGACAAACAATATGGCTTCTGTTCTGCCACAGCTATCACAAAATATGTATATCAAGCTCTTGATAATAGCGGCGAGCCTCGAGCTGTAGATCTGCATATCTCGAAGGCGTTTGACAGGGTTTGGTATGCTGGTCTTCTACGTAATCTTCAGGGCTACAGTATTACGGGACGATTGCGTGATTTGGTTGAATCATTCATATCAAATCGTGTAATAAAGGTCGTACTTCACGGACTCGCTTCCAGATCCTTACACACGAAGCCGGGTGAGCCCAAGGCAACTATCCTGGGTCTTACGCTGTTTTTGTTCTTCATCAATGATTTTCCTGATGTCATCAGTTCCCAAGTAGGCGATAATGCAGATGCCCTACCATTTGTTCCTGTCTTAATAGCAAATCCGTCAGAGCTGAGAAAGTTAAAATGGACGCTGCTCTTGAAAAGGACCTCCAATCTATGGTTAACTGGGAAAAGAAACCGCTTGTAAATTTTAAGCAGTATTTTTTCTTTTTCTTTTATTTCCCAAACCTCTCTAACACTCAGTAACAACTTGTGTTTTGGTGGCTTTATTTCTTTGCCTGGGGTGAAATGATTAACAAAATTGCTAGGTCCTACTCCTAGGGTCCTCCGTGCCACGCAACAGTCTTTCCCACGAGAATTTATCTTACATATTCATTGTTCTTTATCTTTGATAGATTTTTTTTCTCATATTTTTTCTCAAGCAGTAAGCCCCTTCCGTCATATTTGCTGTATTGCTTTGCTTCAGGTGAAATATTTTTTTTTTTTAAAAAGCACTCACACAAAACGACGTAAAAAGAATTCTATTAATTACAAGCAGAAGCTTGTTCTAAAACTAATGACGTCCTACCTTGTTCTTTCTTTGGCTCTAAATAAATTTTTCAGCACCTTTTCTTTAATTGATAAATGTGTGTGTATACCAATTGCAGAATATTAAGGATAGCCCAACAACTAAATAGTAATTGTCGAAAGCAAGTATGAATTATAACACTGCCTGAAATGAGGAAAAGGCGCCATTTTTATAAATGGAATATTAAATAGTTTTCCCCACTAAACAAATAAAGTAGCAAAAACAGTTAATATTCTTTAGTGTTGAACAGTTTAATCGTTTTTTTCTTGTATATTTTTGATGATAGTGCTCTCGGCACAATAACAAAACAGTTGCTTGTCTTTACGTCTATTATGCAATTTACAAAAGTCCTCCACACAAAACAACATTCAATTTCTAGGTGAATTTTCTCATTTTTTGTTCACGCATAAAATGATTTTCTAGTGTACTAAGTCATTACATGGATGGATAAGTTACGCGATTGACTGACTAACGTGATTTTAGCAACAATTAAACCCCCCCTGAGTATTTTGTAAGTTATTCTTGAACAGTTTAGGGAGGGATATAAACTTTATTAATGCTATTGAAATTGAATATAAACAAAAACAACACAGGATGGTGGAGAGCAAGGATGGTAAAATTATTCCCCGTAAAGTGTTGAATTAAAACAATGACAACAACAAACAAGAAATTTCAGCACGAAGCTGAATATATAGGTAGAACTTATAGACTAGAATAGAAGAATAGATCGGTACGTGTCAGCTAAGATCCATCACGGGAGATAGGATAATTTGCGTAAGCTGGTTAATATTTCAGCTTCAGCGATTGCTGAACACTTAAATGATCTGATATGTGTTATGTCGTTGATTAGAGTTTTTTTTTTTTAAATCATTCCACCCAAGCAAGGCGGGATTGCCACTAGTACGCAGAGGATTACAGGAAGTGAAAGTGAAAGAGAAGTCTGAGAATAGGGAGGATGGAGGAGAGGACAAAAGATGAACGGGATTTAGAAGATAACGATTGATGTTGCATTTAAATTTTGAAGATTAGTTTTCAGGGAAGCAAGTAAACGGTGTAAAGGGAGTACCGCAGGTGGTAAATGCGAGAAAAGAAACTGTTGGAGTAGAAGTGGCGGTTTCATTTAGCAACAATAAAAGGGTGGGACCTAGATGCCAATCTAGTAGCATGCTTAAATTCATGTAGTCGGGGCATCAGGCAAAAACGTTCGTCAGAGCAGTTGCCATAAATTTATTTGTAAAAAGGAAGCCACTTAACATCGATGAGAAAGTAACTGAATTCGAGATGTCAAGTCAGGATGGATTACATTACAGATCCTTTTTTGGGGATTTTGTCAAGTATCTCGAGATATGCAGCAGGTTTTAACAGGCCAGATATGGCAGCATTATTCAGTGTACGAATGAATGGTCGATTGTAAATGTGCAAGATGGATTCTGATGAGAAAAAAATCTAGAAAAATTCTAGAGAGGCAAAGTGACCCAACTTTCCTTGCACTAGATGCAGCTATTGATTCGATGAATACATGATGTCAAGAAAGCTCAGAGTGTTGCTCTCCTGGAGTCTTGCGTCATCTCTGCTGCTATAGTGGTTAAATAAAATCAGTTTTATTTACCATAATAGGCATTATATATTAAGTCTAGACAGCCTTCCCTTTATAAACAACAAAAGGAATGGCTGCTTGACCTTAATGCAAACGTTCTGTGATTATATTATTTTCCTGTACTTATTCTCTGGCATTTCTTAATTAATTGCCCTTTTTTAATTTCTTTTTAAAAGTTGTGCACAATATTTGTCCTCGATTGGCTCCAAAGATCGCAGACAGATATCAGGTTAACATTTTTATTTTTATTTTCTTATTTATTGATTCCATTCGGCTCTTTACTACAATTCATTGTCCTTCATCTTCTGTGTTTGGTGTTTTTTTTTAATTTTATTTTATATAGCAGTAGACAATATTTTGTGGATGTTTTTTATGTTTACGAATTGAAGCTGAAAAAGGATCTACCCAAAACAGATTGTGAAAATCTACCAACACGATCAAACATTGAATTTTTAGAATGGCTTCGTCGTCAGTCCGATAACTTATTAAGACGGATAATCCAACGATTTGTAATTCAACGTCAGGTTTTGTTGTATCGAGATGTCAATTATATTTGACGGCAATGTTTTGTCACGGAACTGAAAGACGGAGTTCGCACAAGAAGCTGAAAAGACAAAAAGTGATGTGCAACCCCCAGCGTCTGAGAAATGCGTTAACAAAATGGCGCTGACCTGGGATCAATCAGCTGGTAAGCGACAGAAATTAAGAGGAAACAAAGCCTTAATGGAGAAAAAGGATGAGCTGAAATCGATAGCTTAAGAGTTGTGCTACAAAAAATATAAAAAGACAGGAAGCAAAGAAGGCAAAACTAAATGAAAGAAACAGAACGACTGCATAAATAAAGCTAAATTGCGGCAAGGTTTCAACAGCAGCAACAGCACCTGCAGTAAAAGTGAATTCTCGATTACTGCAGTCAAGCGTGACAAGTAGCAAAGAACCCATCAGCAACAGCTTATGTTTCAAGTTCTCCTCTCAGTATTGTGCCACTGGACAATAGCCTAGTGGTTTCAAAGTGTTGAATCTCCACTCAGAATTGTCCCTCAGGACAACAGCCTAGTGGATTAAAGCAATCAATCTTCATGTTGTATCTCCACACAGAATTGTCCCACTGGACAATAGCTTAGTGGATTAAGGCAATGAATCTCCACTCAGAATTGTCCCATATGACAATAACCTAGTGGTTTTAAAATGTTGTATCTCCATTCAGAATTGTCCCACTGGACAATAGCCTAGTGGATTGAAGCAATGAATCTCCACTCAGAATTGTCCCACAGGACAACAGCCTAGTGGATTAAGGCAATAAATCTCCACTCAGAATTGTCCCACTGGAAGTAACCTAGTGGATTAAAGCGTTGAGTTGTGAATTAGTAAATGCGAGATTGCGTGTTGTTTGAACGTAGAATCATTGGAATCTCGACCAGTAACTGAGCAGTACTAAATAAGAACTAAACATGAAAATCTGAATGAGAAGAATCTAAGTTTTTAGTACGAAATTCCCTAAAGCTTAACCTGATCGGCAATTACCCGATGAAGAGCGCAGGGCACAAGAATGGGGGCTATAATCCGCATATGAATAATGCTAATTCGTCGTACCCAGTAATTTAGTCAAAGAAAAAGATAAATCATGGGCGGTTTCAAATGAAACGCGTATAGGATAAATTGGAAAGACGGGAGGAGAGTGCGGAATAGCATGAAGAAGGTTAGGACGCATGTGTAGAATTGAGGGCCGTGATCGTGGATCAACTTTAAAAGAAGAGACGCTGAAGCGGATCAAAATTAAGCGAAAGAACTGAAGCGATGATCGCAGATTCAAGTCGGAAGGGGAAAGGAAAATGATGGGGAAGACTTAGTAGCGCCAAAACGACGAGAATGGGAGAAAAAAAGATCAACGAGGGCGTGAAATGTGGGTCGGGGAAGATGATGAAAAAGAAAACGAAAATAAAATAAAATTAAAAAGAAAAGAGTTGGGATAATCGAATTAGGCAATCAATTTGGGAGGAGCGTTGGGGGATAAAGAAATGACATGTGATGTGCATGTCTGAGGTCACGTGCGCACCTCTGCAGATGAAGCGAAAACATTAGAAAGCTGTTAAGGTTGTATTTATCGGGGTAGGTGGCGATCACGGACGAAAAGGGAGGCGACTCCCTACGCCCCGAGCAAAGATTGAGCAGATTAAGAACGAACGTACGCGGGAGTTTTTAAGTCATTCTTCCCGCTATTTGACGGGGCAGGAATTTAGAAACGAAATATATTCTTGCTTCTTGAATTGTCATAAAACGAACGAACTGGATGTCGGAATGTCGGGGGAGAAGGATTCTGTTTTCTGGGTTGGGGGGAACTATTTGACTGTGTCGGGTGGAAAGTGGGGATTGATCACGCGATAGATTAAACCTGCAGCGCGACAGCTAATTCCGAAATCATGTGCTAGGGGGCGCTGTGATTTATTCATGCATGATGTTAATCCGGAGTAAAAGGGGAATAATTCTTAATCGGATGACAAAGCAAATAACGGTGTTCTTTGAGTGATTATATCATTTTTATTGTTTTAATCATCAGAATGTGACTGGGATCTTCGTTTTTATTTCTCATGTTTAGACTGGAGACAATTCAGTTGCCTTTTATCTACTCTCTATTATCTCTCTACCACTCTCTTTAAATATATACATACATACATACATATATACATACATATATATATATATATATATATATATATATATATATATATATATATATATACACACACACACACATATATATATATATATATATATATATATATATATATATATATATATATGTATGTATGTATGTTTTGAACAATAAAAAACATTAAAAAATAAAATCTTCAGACACATTGGGTTGTATATTAATATTCTTTCGTTTTTATTATTATTTCAGTTAGACTCCTAAATAAGTTTCGGAGAACATGGCCATCATCAGCTTGCTAGTAGCAGTTAACTACAGAAATAAAGTTTTCATTTGTTTTTTTTTTGTTTTTTTATTTTTTTTCATTTTTTTAACATGAATTTTGGTCAGTGTTGTTCAAAAAGTCTTTTTTAAGTTGTTATTTAAGATAAGCGCTGGATAGATTCATGCTGCTGCTGCTATATATATATATATATATATATATGTGTGTGTGTGTGTGTATATTGATGCATGTTTCATTAAATAATATAAAGTTTTGTCTGTTTATTTTAAGTAAGTTCCTTTCATATTGTCTGATAAGCTTAATAACATCATTGAAAGACGAAAGGAAATCACCATATTGATATATAAACCATTATCAAAGATGACAATTACTTTTCAATATATCAACCAATACAAGGAACAATAATGATAGTCTGTTTTTGTTGCATGAAAAATTTCAAAGCAACGACTAACTAGTGTATACAAGACGCTGAAGCGAAAATCGCACCGCAGCTGATGACGTCACACATGACCACGCGAAAGTGAAAACGAGAAGTATTAAGTATGAGATGCCGTTGGTCTAAACCAATGACTTATGTTATCAATTATAGGCATTTAAGAATGTTTCTGGAGGTTTCGTAGTTTATTTTGTTCAGGTTAGATTTAAACTGTTTTATGCATATAGGTTCAAGAATTTTTAGGTTGGATTTAAACATGTATCAAAATGGTGATTTCCTTTCGTCTTTCAATGATAATGTTATTAAGCTTATCAGACAATATGAAAGGAACTTACTTGAAATAAATAGACAAAAGTTGTCTATATTATTTAATGAAACATGCATTAATGAAAAATTGCTGCCTAAATATACACAATTTATATATATATATATATATATATATATATATATATATATATATATATATATATATATATTCACATTTGATTAAAAACGACAGACAAGGTGCTTTATTTAGTTTTTTATACAATTTCTCATGCGAGCTAATAATTTTTTTCTTTTTGTATGATAAATTATATAAAAACTGTCCGAGTGTTCTTTTTTATCCGAGCGCTTTTCTGCTACACATTTAGCCATTTTCAAAGATCATATTTTAACAGTTAAAATTAGAAATAGTTTGCTGTATGTATGTTTTATAAAATTTTTTTCATTTTTTTGTTTCAAAAGACGGTCAAGATATTATGTCCATGTTCAAAGTTAATATTAAGTGTTGGTTTGTTTGTTTTTATTAATAAAGCTTCCATTATTTTTAGCCTTTTTTGCATGTAGATGATGCTCTTATATTAGTGTTGTCGACAAGAATGTTCCAAATAGTGTCCAGTAGGTCTCCATGAATATTTAAATGAGATCTAATTGAGCTATTGTCAGAAAGATGTAGTGTTAGTCTGCGTGTTAAACATGTTGTAGTGTGGCCTATTTACGAAAGTTGATTGTTGAGAAATACAATTCCTTAATGGGCATTTGAATTCGTAAATAATATTTGCCCTATTTAATTTTGTTCTAGGAGGTGAATTATTATATTTACCTATAAGGTTAGGGATTTTAAATTTTTTGTAATAAATAATTAATCTAATTTTTTTGCTATTGTCAACTGGTATTATTTATTTTTTTTATAATGTCCTTAATTCTGCATTCCTCCTGTTTATAATTTTCATCCTTCTGATTTTTATCAAAAATATTAATATTATTATATATTTGGCCCTTCAGCGCATATTTTTCTTCACTTTCGTCCAGTCACGAATTAATTGATGAGATACTCGATGGTTCGTCTGAGTGTTTCTCAGGTAGTTCTTTCGAACAAGCTTGCAGCGTCTGGACCCAAGAATTACTCTCTCTCTCTCTCTCTCTCTCCCACTAGACACATCAAAACAAAAAAGCTGGGATAAAATAAAATGCGAGGCCAATTTTACTAATTTGAGGCTCTCTCTGGATCAGCATGGCCTCGCCTGTCTACTATCTGCTTCACAACCGAGTAGTGGCGCCTGGCTCAACGCAGTGCCCTCTTCATATACTGGTACCCTTCTATATGATGATAGCACTCGGGTCGGAGTCGGGATCCGTCTTGGACTCAAATTATGGTCGCGTCACAGATGCAGATGTGGAGCTTCCATCAATGAGTTTGGTTTGCATCCTCTCTCCTGTCGTCTTAGTGCCGGCCGCTTTCTACGGAATGCTGTCATTAACGACATCATCAAAAAAAAGTTTGGATGCAGCTTGGTTCTCTTCCCAAAGCGAACCCGTTGACCTCGACCGCGGTGATCGAAAGCGGCCGGATTGCATTACCGTTTTCCCTTTTAAAATGGGGAAGTCGCTGATTTGGGATGCGACCTGTGCGGATACATTTTCGGCCGGTAATTTAATCAGTTCCCCGGTTGAGCCAGGATCTGTCGCCCGGGACGCAGAGATGAAAAAAATAGTTAAATATTCTTCTCCTGCTGATAGGTTTTTTTTTTTTACTCCTGTGGCAGTGGAGACTTCAGGAGTTATCGTTCGATGGCTTTCCTTCGGAGGATTGGTGCGATTGCGTCTCGATTAAGGGACGAGCCTCGCGAAACGGAGTGGCTCTTGCAGCGTGTCTTACTGGCGATGGTTCGAGGTAATGCTTTCTCCATCATTGCGGCTGGCAGAGGTTAGAAAAATTGTTTATTGTTAGGTTGTTCTGGAATTGTCATCAGTGGTCAACTGTAATTGTTTTGTTTCAATAAATTTTAATAATCTTCTCCAATTCAAAAAAAAAATATATATATATATTATTGTGTATGTTTCTATTCTCGACGTTGCTATTAGCTACTATAGACAGAAAACGCCTAATATGAAAATCCGACAGTTGATTAGGAAATCCGTTATTAATCAGTGTTTGCTTTATATTTTTTAATTCTTTAAAGATAAGCTTGCGAGAGGATGAGTTCTCGTGTGCTCTCGTGAAGAATTGTATAACAACACCTATTTTATATCTAAGAGGGCATTCACTAGAGAAATTAAGATGGCAAGAGTCCTTACTAGAATTTTTAAAAGTATTATTAATAAAATCGACGAGAACATCTAAGAAAGGAAGTTTATTTTTTTCTCTGAGTTCATAAGTAAAATTTAGGACGGAATTTTGTTGAAATTTAGCTTTCAGGTTTAATAACTTTAGTAAAAACCTTGTTTTCAACATAGGACATATAATACTTGGAGAAGCACGGCCCGAGAGGGTTTATCATACGTACTCCATCAGTTTGTATGTAAAAAGTACCATTCTGGCTATTGTTGCGGATGTGGGTGATGTGTGTTGGAGAGGAATTATCAGAAGGTTTGAATTATCAGAAGCTTTGAAATTATGTATGTTCAATAATCTTCCATCCACAACAATTAATGCAACATAGAGAATAATAAAGATTCATAAACATCTTGTTTCAAAACATAATGGAATTTATTAATGTTTGATATGCATGCATGCGAACTGAAAAGGTAGGACAGAGTCGTGTCCCTTTGATTAGGTAATAGTTGTACCTGGGCTCATATTAAAAGGAAGTAATATTAAACTGTAGTTTAGAAGAATAAAGTTCTTTTAGCATGTTTGGAATTGTGTATTGTACAAGTTAGTAAAAGTTCAGAAGAGATTTCAGAGTTCGTACTTGCGTGAATGTTGGTAATGGTCTTTAACGTCTGACCGCAAAGGCTAAAACGGGAGTTCTTGAAGATTACATTTTGGTACTTGGTAGCAAAGAATGAGACGCGCGCGAGAGAGAGATGAATGAAAAGAAACTACTCGGGGAGCTTCCACGTGTTCTGTTTATATAATGGACATGTATCACGTGGGAGGCTCGAAGCAAATTGAGCGGGAAAACAGATTGGTCGCGTGCAGGCAGTTTGATTGGTCGGAACTGACCAATCAGCAAGCTAGACTGAAGGTGATTGACCAATGAATACTTGTTATATATTTGTAAGATTGTGATGGTGAAAATTATAACAGGAACAGTGCATTTCCTAGCAGGGGTTAACTAGCTTGTTGTGGAAGAGTCCACTCTATAAAAAGGAACTCTAGTGGTGCAAGCAAGCAATAGTTTTCTTAAAATCTTGGGTTGGATTGATGGAGGTGGAATGAAATTATTTTTATACACCGAATTAATGATCATATCAATAGTTTCGGAGACGGGAACGTTAGTAAATAAACTCTCTACGTGAAGTGCCGCAAGAATGCCGTGGTTTGTTTTTAATTTTGTGCTTTTAAGTATTTGGAGGAATTCAAATGGGTAGATTTAATGCTATAGTTAGTAGGGAGACATGGGGTAATAATATCATTGAGAAACAGGATCCTTAAAAATAAACAAAATTATTGGAAATTACCAACATGGCTACTTATACGGTAATGTTAAAATACACAAACCGGGATACCCATTACAACCGATTATTTCTCAGATACCAACATGTATATACCAACTATGAAAATTTCTCAATGATATTATTATAGGCATAATACTAGTAAGTACTAAATTATTTATATATACATATATGCATAATATTAATAAATATTAAATTATATATATATGCATAATAATACATATTAAATTCTCTCCCTCTCTCTCCCTCTCTCTCTCTCTCTATATATATATATATATATATATATATATTACGTATAACTCGTTTCACCCCCTCGTAGCGTTTTATACACTTCTCGGCTTCAGTAACTTTCCTACCGCCGTAACATAGCTTTCTTTTGCCTTTTCTATAAATCTAAATGACACAGCCACTCGTATCCGGGGATGCCATTCTACTAGGTTGGCTAGTTAATTCCCATTGCAGACGCCAGCATAGTTGCAGTATAAAGCCGTGGTTTATGGGAGAGAGCGCGTTATCTAAAGTGATCAACAGTCTGAACAAGGCCAGCACGCTCAAACCTTCGGACACGATGACTTGCGACTCCGTGCTAGCACGACTACCGAATCCTCTCAAGGGTTCCATTTGCCTAATTTCACTTATAAGGCTTGGGTCAACTGGTGGTATAGTTTTCATATGCCACACGCTGGGATCGACTACTCCAGACCCCGATAACATAAGGAAGTCATCTTCCTGACAAATCGATCCAGGTGAGATTCGAACCTGCGTCTTATGGTCAGAAAGCGACGTTCTAACAACTCGGCCACATGCCCGGTTATTTTCTACAAATAGTTTCATAGTAATTGTTATGATAAGCTAATTTCTATATTATCCCGACTTTACGCATTTAAGATCAGTACTAGATTGGCAGATAGGTCTCATCATTTTAGATTTGAAATGGCTAGATGTAACCTTAACTTCTATAGGAATTGTTTTTTCTTTCGCACAACTTGCTTCTGGAACTTTCCTGCAGTTTCTTGCTTTCCCGTTAATTTAAATGTCAATAGATATTTACTGTTTTATTAATTACGTTTTTTTATTTTATTTTCTATCTCCATTATAATGTTTTTCTTTTTATCATATTCTTTCATACACAGTAATCCTCTTGTGTCTTAAAGGCTTTATTGTTTGGCGTGAAATGTTTAAAAAAATACCTTGCATCCAATTGCCTAACAAATGGGTCTTTTCTAATTAGAATACTAGAATGGCTGGCTAAACCCTATTTTATATACCTGCAAAGGCATATTTATTCTTCTTCAAAACACAGACTAAATCTAGGGTTTATATTCAATTATGCCGAACGAACATTTACAGGTTCTGGAACAGATCGCATAATCTGGCCTGATCGGTTGGATAAAGTCTGTACGCTGAAAGACACGGTCCCTTGGGACTTCCTGCTAGCACATTCTTCCAAACAGTTTCATCTATCCAGCATACCTAACAGGCTTTGGATTCCGGAAGTTGTCTTTTGGCCAGGTGGCAAATTATCAAGAATCCACTCTCTTGATAATATTTGAGCTGGGTCGCCTGATAAGAACGTTAACAAATTAAACACTCGTCCTCCCCGCCTTTTCCTTAGACCTCAATCCGATAGGAAATATTCTGTGCACGAAGGCAAGAGATGTACATACTATCAGCACTTAATATTCCCCTCTTAAGGAGCTGAAACACTTTATCCCACGGATGCATTGGAGAAAATCCCTAAATCTGCTCAAAATTGGCAAAGCCGGTGATAGATAATGTCATTTCGTCTTTAAAGGCAAAAGGTACAGTACGAGGTAAAAAAAAAAAAAAAAAAATGGACGTAGCCATAGAAAGTTGATTTTTGCATTTTTACCAAGACAAGTGAGTAATAGATTTCGTTTATTAATACAGGTCTAAATATCTACATTATATTTATCTTTTATTAATACAGTTTTACATATGTACATTCTGCAAGTCAAAAATGATTTAGCATTTTGTTGGTTAACATTTTGCTTTAATAACGGCCTTAATTCTTCGTAGCATTCTATAGACTAAAGTACTTACTTTAGTAAGTCAACGTCCTTTTCCAGCACTCCTTTAATTCGCGACACACATTCCTTTAACACACATCCTTTAAAACAGACACACATCCCCTTCCCAGCAACCAATACCACTGTCAAAATGACCAAGGGAATTCTGAGTCGCATGAATCTCCCCACCCTCTATCTTAAAAAAAAAAACAAACTTAAAAGATGCCGTTTGACCAACACAAGGACTAACCAAAATTAACGATAATAAACAAATGAAAACTACAGATAAAGTTAATTATCTTCAGAAAATCATTCCTTCCTGTAGTTCACTGCTACAAAAAAGCAGGAGTCTTTTTCTCCTGATGATTGCCATGCTGGTCGAAGCTAGTCAAGGAAGCGAATTGAAATAATAAAATATATGTATATATATATACAGTACGAGGCAAAAAATGGACACACCAATAGAAAGTCGATTTTTGTATTTTTGCCATGACAAGTGAGAAATAGACTTTGTTTATTAATACAGGGTATTTATACTGGTGTATATATGTACATTGTACAAGATAAAACATGATTTAGCATTTTGTTGGGTATTTTTTTGTTTTAATAACGGACTTAATTCTTCGTGGCTATAGACTAAATTTTTTAGTAAGTCAACGTTCGTCGCCAGATTTTTTCAGCATTGCTTTAATTCACGGAAATTCTCATCTTCTGAGTTAATTTTCCTATTACGGACAAACTCTCGTCCATTATCGTATACATTTTTCAATTGGGTTAAGATCAGGAATCTGACTCGTCCACTGGAAGAGTTTCAATTTGCCCTCGTCACGCTTACTCTCTAGATAATGTTTATTCTTTAAAGCAGTATGCTTAGGATCATTATTGTTACTGCTGTAGCATACCTACAGAAGATAATGGGTATGTCCCCATTCACATAAATAAAGTAGTAAATACTGTATGTTGGTCTAAAGTTGAAGACTCGTCTCCAGCTGTGATGCACACAGAAACTTTCCTGGGGTGTTAAGCTTTGAAGTTTGTATGAAAGATTGGGCTAAACTAGAAGATTCCCCGTAGGTTGTCTGCATTAGCTGTTGGAATAATCATCGCTGGCGGGAGTAACTATGACTCTCTTAGGGGAGCTTAGTGCTGGTCCACCTCCCATAGGGTCCAGCTGGTAACAGCCTTCATCTGGCTAAGAGTCCATACGTCGTCCGCAGACAATAAATGTGGGGTGCCCGCGCTTCCTTAATGCGCCGGTCTTTGTGGGGTTGGCATCCCCCTCTGACCGTATTTACTTGGTTCTAATTCGAATAACAATGGCCTCGACCTCCACCCACGATATGTGGGAGACCAAAATAACATGGAGCTGCCCTGTTTGCTCGCGCGCTTTCAAGCGGATAGCCAGCCTCGATAGCCACATGTGTAAAATGCATCCTGCTCAGTGAAATTAGATTAAGAAAAGGCGCGACGCCTCACGTCGCTCGACCACCCACACCTAAGCACGGTGGTCCTGTGGAAAGTTAGAGCATATGGCTGCGATAGAGCTCGATGCGTTGTCCATAGGCGTGCATAACGTGAACTCGCATATAGCGTCCTACTTAGCATAGAGTAGAGACCAACTTTGCTGCAGGCGGAAAAATGATGACTCCAAGGCCAAACTGAAGTCGCCTGAAAGCAAAATGCCCAATGTCACGGCCTCGAGAGTAAGTAAGCACGAGCACCAAAAATGACTACCCAAGTAATAGAGACCCCCGTGAACTCCGGAGGAAGGCCCGGTCACGCATGGTCAGCTGACCCTTCGCCTTCCTGGCCGTACGATCACGCCCATTCGGTTCAAAAGGCTGACCTGCAACCCAGGTGCCGACGGATGAGGAACAGGTCATGCCAGCGCCCCAGCCCGGCGAGCACGTTCAGCAGATCACCCAAGGGATTACCGACTATGTAAAACGCATCCTTCCTGACATCCCCGACCCCATGGTTCGAGACAAGGCCAAACAGGCCACCGTTGATCGCAACGGGTTCCCTCTGCTGTATCATGAGATTTTCCCCAAAAACAGGACTGTTAGAAGGCGAGCGATACCGGCGGGGAAGACGGGAGTGAGGATCTCTGAAGGTTGGATCGACAGCTGTTCGGAAGCAATTCAGTTAGTAACAGAGGGGCCAGGCATCACCGGAGCCAGGTGGGAGAAATCCTGTAGGACTGCAAGAGAGCCTTTGTTCCACGTTGTCAAGGTGATTGACCATAAGGACAGACGCTCACTAGGAGCTCTTTTTTTTCAACTGTAGAAAGGTGTGACTTGAATTTAGCCTCTATGTTATTGTCTGACAGCCGTTGAGGGGATGATGAGGGTAAGTTTTCTTCTTCAGCTTCTCAAGTTGACAAAAAAATATTAAACAATAGACTTCAGCCTCGATGCGGTCATAGGCTCGACTGAATATCCAGATTAGATTCTTTCTGACCTATGGGCCTTCAAGAAAAATTAGGAAGTCCTTACTTGCTTTGGACGTTGGCTCAGACGTGGAAGTCCAGGGCCTTCAAACCTACAGTGCTATATGGTTACATATTTGAGGGCGGTGAAACGATTAGGAAAAACTCCATCAGCGCTTTTAGGATCACTTCTAGGCCAATTAGAAGAGAGAAGAGTCTTTTGGGCACAATTGCGGTCATCTTCGTCATTCAGGAATTAAATACCATCGATGGCATTGTCATTGGAACTCACGGGATGATGTACATCGGCGTGATATGATCCTTGTAATTCACGACCGTCAGCTCGATTCGTACCAAACTTCCCGGCCTTCGGTTTGGGATCAAAGTGTAGTATCCGTTCTCTTTTCCACTTAGAGTCTGACAAGTCTGCGATAGTACCTCCCTAATTGCTGTAAAGAGCGAGGATTGATGAATGCTAGCATGGCAGTTCACGTTATTCTAGGATGGTTACTTAGGCTCATCCAGTTTAAAACTCCCGATATAAAATGGACTATATTGGAATATACCCACTCTAGGCCAGAATTGCCTCCCCCTTTTCACATGTGTATTATATTTTGTAAGGGTTTTATCATTTCCTGTACTCGTGAAGATTATTTTAAGTGGGCACACGTGTTTGAGTTTTGATATTTTTTTTTCATTTTCTTAGACAGTGATATTAACATCAACCGGCTCTGATAGAGAAATCCTACCAAATAAAAGCGTCCACAGAAACTGAACCTATATCCTTGCTATATACCGTGCCTATGAACACTAATGGGTATGTCCCGACCGTCATAAATACTTTGGACACTATTGTAAGTGGGGGTAATATGCTAAGTATTCCACCACTTGCAGTGGTTTACCTACTTCACGCCGCTGGCGAGTATTATATTTTGTTGATGTTATAATGATTACCATTTCATTTCCAACCTCCGATTTGGTTATTCTTCATTCAGTAACCTTTTCTAGGTTACAACAATCCACTTTTTCGATCAGTGACCAAAGCCGAAGAGAGCTATTACCAATGAGTCGGCCGAACATCCTTTCCTAAAGTATGCAATTGGGCAAATTAATAACGACATGCTTCGGGTATATTACAGGTTGCCCAGTAAAAAAGCGGCAAATCCAGAAATAAATTTATTTAGCTATCAGGATTCATGAACAAACTAAACAATCATCGTAGACCTTCGAAACGTTTTCCTGAATATTCAACACAAAATTGCAAGCGTGGTAACCAGGAAGAGGCAGTAGCTTAATGTCAAGAGGAATTTCATTCTAAGCTTCAGTTAAGTTTTATTTCAATGAATCAATATCGACGATGTCACGACAGCGGTTTTGCTAGTGAGTTAGGAGTATGATACAGATACATTCAGATCTTTGGCTTGGTTTATTTTGTTTTACGGCATATCAATCTCAATTTATTTACTAAGGCCAGTCAGAAATTGAAGTGTCATTAATCAGAGTTTAAGTCTTTGTGGAATAGATCCATTGATGAAATGTAAGAATCCGGTAAAATATCAATGCTAACTTTTGATTGGTTTTTATAGATGGCTTTTAGTGAAGGGAATCTTTCGAGGAAAAAATGTAAAAATAAAAGTAAATAAGACTTTCTGATAATACAGTACTACAGGGTACCCAGTAAAAAAAAGCGGTAAATTCTGAAACTGAACAATCATCGTAGATGTTCAAAAGGTTTGCCTGAATATTCAACCCAAACTTGTAAGCGTGGTAACTAGGAGGAGGTAGTAACTTTGCGGATAATGTTAAGAAGAATTTCATTCCAAGCTTCACTTAAGTTCCATTTCAATGAATCAGTATGAATGAGTTTGGAGTATAATCCAGACGCAGAAATCTATTAGATTCAGATCTAGGCTTTTAGAGATTGACCAATTAGAGCTGGTGCATTTTCTCGAAGAATAGATTTGCCGCTTTTTGACTGGGCACCCTGTAGTAGTTACGCCGATGTAAAAGTTTTAATTCTTATCGGGAGAAATATTTTTGTTTGGTGGAAAATCTCGATCTAGGCCGGTTGATATTAATTTCCCTATTTAAGATAGGGATGTCAGCTCAAGACCGGGTACTCACTAAGGACAATGTTCATAGTTTTATTATTATAACCAAGCAAAAACAAAACTTTGGAGAAAACGAAAACAAAAAGGAAATTAATACTTAACATCAAAAAGAGACAGTTGACGTTTCTGGGACACATAATGAGGAAGGAGAGCTTGGAAAATATAATACTCACGGGACAGGTGGAAGGCAAGTGGGACAGAGGAAAACAACACAGCATATTTAGTTTTGTAACTGATTTATCAAAAGCAACAGTAGAAAACCGGAATAGGTTTCACAAGTTTATTAACTTTTGGTACAGGGAAGCATAATGTAGAATAGAAACTAGGCAAGAGAATGTTTATCTGTGAATGACTGTTTTAAGCAAAGGCTACTGTATCTACTTCTCCTCCTGCTACTCCTCTTGATGTAGGAATATTTGTCTTTCGTCCGACGAGTCCAAACTTGTAGGAAAATATTCTCCTTCACGGCGCTTAGTGAGCTTGAATAAATGGATGGAGGAACAGGGCTTAGGAGAAATAAAAGAAAGACAAAGTTTATAAAGAGCTAAAAGCGTCAGGAAGTTAAATCATGAGGAGAGATAGCACATAAAGAAGGTTGTATCCACAAATGATAGTGGAGTATAATATGGCTTATGCAATGTCAAATGTCCGCAGAGATTTCTTGGATGCATTCTGTCATTCAAAATTTTATTAAAGTTAAATTGTTTGCCCATTATTAAGCTCAACTTCTGGATGCCTATTGAAGTTGGTCAAAATGATTGAAGA
>OZ010597.1:22083140-22085640 GCA_963932145.1 Acanthosepion lycidas
TTCGACCGTTGTACGTTCTGGCTTTCTTCAGATGAATGAATCTCCGAGATGAGGTATTATGATTACTTGCATTATTTACATTATTCGGAATGTTATCCTCATGTTCATTGCTATATTCACAACGTTTCGACCGTTGTACGCTCCGGCTTTCTTCAGGTGAATGAATCTCCGTTGTTTAGATCCAGTGACTAAACACAAGGAATCGTAATTTCAATACCTGGCCACAGCAGTGGTGAACAAAACTTGGAGAGTTGAGTTAAAATGAAATAACTGAGACATCCTGAAAGGCATGGCACGTAGAAGTAGAACAATTTACCCCGGTTCGAACTTTCAATCTGTATATCTTATTTTGTTAAGTTCGTGTGTACCAATGATAAATCTTGGTAGAACCTTGTTTTGAAAGTTTTATCTCTCTGTAAAGGTTGAAAAAGTAAACATCATAAAGAGAGATGTTCAAGTTGGTCGAAGATGTACACCCGCTTCAAACAACCGCTTTAGTTTTCTTCCTTTCACCATACAAACAGTTTTAGACCCACTGGAGTGATAAGGTGCAATAGATTACAATTTTTTCCTCAGATTAAATCATTTGCAGTGGTGTGCAGTAATATGAATCTATTCCTGTGGTATATGATAAAATCTTTTGGCCTTGAAATAGATTGCGTCATCCGTGATTGCATCAGATTTTTATTACGCCCATACACTATTATCTCCACTGTCGATTAGTTGCCCTACGGCCCTTGACTGTGTTGGACGTTGCTCCAAGAAAGCGTACGAAAATTGTAACGCTACACATACGCACTGGCAAACCTTACCAGTGAACAAATCAAAGTACTAAAGACTGAACTGGAAAATCTCCTGATTTAAATTCAATCGAGAATCTGTGTTCAATCTGCAATGGACGACGTCGTGAAATGGACATAGGAAATAGCAACATGTACACTCATGAAAATTGTAAATAGTAGCAGAATTATATGCTTTGTTTAAATTAATTTCCACAAGGATATATATATATATATATATATATATATATATATATATATAGTCTGACAGTTATTTTAAGACATTTTTATGTTTATACATTCTTTTTATAGATACAAATATTTTTAAGTAAAGGCTCTGTTTATAATAAACAGTATTAAACAACATTTACCGGCCTGAATGTCCGAGAAATTTTCATAGAAAATATGCGTCCTCCGACAGTAATCGAACCTGTATCTTATACGGAACCGTCATATAGCCTGACGTTTTTAACCGATTGGGCCACAGAGGAGCGTTTAGTTAGCAAGGTCGATTTTACTGTTTTTAAACTAGAATTCTCCATGATTTTCTCTTGTACATTCATATCTGCTCGATGCATATCCAAATGTAAACAAATGAAGCCACATATTATGAAATGGTCAAAGGCGACAATTATTTTAATACATTTTTATGTTTATACATTCTTTTTATAGAGACAAATATTTCACTAAATGCTCTGTTTATAATAATTATAAACAGAGCATTTACTTAAATATTTGTATCTATAAAAAGAATGTATAAACATAAAAATGTTTTAAAATATGCATTTTATTTTATATGTGCAGTACTTAGTGAATTCACAACAATAATTTTTCTTTCACTGATAACTTCCTAGAAGTCGACTCCTTTCCGGAAATAGTCAGATGATCAAAAGGGAGGTGGCGAAATGTTTTGGGCTAGTATTATAGAGAGTAAAAAGACTCTTCATAATAGATGGTAATGACAAATAATTGCAGAGAGTTAATGATAGTTCTCGTACAAGAGGATGCTTTTGTGTCAAAGGTCACAAAAAAGAAAAAGAAATAGTTTATTCATATTAGATAATGCCGTTTCGTATTCTACAAAGCTGATTATTGTTCACGTTGCCCCAAAAAGTTTCAAAGACAGCAAATTATATGATGGAACCACTCAAGCTCTCCAGATATCAATTCAATAGAACACACGAGGTCCATCATTAAATGAGGTTTATGTGAAAATAGAAAAAAAATATTTAAGCAAAGATCTTTGGCAAAAGAATAAAATCCGCTGCAATTAAAGACGAAACACCGGAGAAGATAACAATCTCAACAAATTGAAGACTGATAAAGTTTATAGATTATTAAGAACCTTGTCTGCCATGTCCCCCCAGGACGTGGATGAACATGGCTCTTCACAACTTTCTGTCCATTGTAGCTCGAAAAAGAGTTTGAATCCGAACCATCTCTCTTTGTCTTCTCTCTTCTAATCATTCATATAAAAAACCGTTAGGTTGGTTACTTACTCTTTCCAAGAGACTCTCCTGCCTTAATACGCCTTTTCTATAATGATAGTACTGAATTAAAAACTCGCCGGTTGACGTGAATAAAGTTTTGTCTCGCTAATGTAGACGCCGACTGAAGCGTTAGTTGAGTAATCCAACCTTGACTTGAGCCAAAGAGTTGTGAGTTCAATACCTGGTCACAGGTGACGGACCAAAAACTGGTAGAGTTGAATTGTCAAAGGG
>OZ010597.1:22088140-22133140 GCA_963932145.1 Acanthosepion lycidas
GTATGTGTGAGACAGAGGGAGAGAAAGAGAGTGTGTGTGTGTGTGTTTATACGTTCAAGAATACATCCATGAAAATGTATATTTGTATATAAAAATATGAATAATTACTTGCTACACACGTAGATATTGAGTATACTCATATCTATCTATCTATCTATCTATCTATCTATCTATCTATCTATCCCAGTCTGTTCATATCTATCTATCTATCTATCTATCTATCTTGTTCATGTCTATCTAGCGAACTCAACTTTTTCTAGATAAATAGATAGGTAGATATATATGAATAGATTCAAATAAATAGATAGGTAGATAGATATGAATAAATTCAGATAGAGAGAGATATATAAATAGATAGGTAGTTTGACATGGATAGATTCAGACAGATACATGGAAACATTCGAATTACACTAATACACACACACACGGTTGACATTTTAATGCTATCTATCTATCTATCTATCTATCTATCTATCTATCTATCTCAGTTGGCTCATATATGTGTCTCTGTACATGTATGTGTGTGTGTGGACATCTGTGCGTGAATTTATTCAATTCTAGACATATATATATATGAATGTCTGTAAATTCAGAATTTATCTATCTGCAAATATACATAGATGTTCACTTGCTTAGGTTCTTAGCTACAAATCTGTAAATGCACATTTCGTCTCGTGTCTGTGTTTGTATGTGTCGCTGTCTACGTCGTGGGCGTTTCTCAATCAATTTCTCTTCATCCTGCAGGTTACGCCACGCTATTTTGGATTGAGCTGAAAGCTTTCTTCAAATTAGTAGCAGACAATGAAAAACTAGAACAGAAGAAATCTCCACCGATCTCGGAAGTATCAAATCTTTTTGTTCACATCTGCTGTGCATAATTGAACAAGATAATCGTGATCATCCCCTAGCTTGGGGTTAAAAAAAAACAAAACAAAAACGAACTTACATTTGTAACTAAGACTTCAATTGCCGTAACTTCTGGCCGATGAAAAGCGCAAAGTTTGTTTTCTTTTTCTCTCGAGAAAAAATATTTAAAATGAACGCGAGAAGAAAGGACTAACTACCGACTGTAAGAAGGTAGAACCTATGGGCATTAGCAATAGGGACAGTTCAAAATTCGAGCAACACAATGGAGAAAGGAAGTAGAGAAATTTAACTTTATGAAGTCTTATAACAAGCAATGGAAAATGTAGCATAGATATCAGAAGCAGCATTGGGAAAACGAAAGATGCCTATCAAAAGCTAAGCAAAGTATTAAGAAACACGAACATTGCTTTAGAAACAAAGATTATTGGGTTGAAGTGTTTTGTCATATCTACCCCCACCCCATATAGTATTATTTACTCCGTCTCCTCACTGAGACGTAATGTAATACAAGGTCGTGTCTAATGTGGATAAACCGAGCGCGTACGCCCGGGGCAGGACCAAAAGTTGACCATGACCCACAACCGTCGGTTGGGCTATCATCAGTATGACTAGCGTTACCCCATCTCTAAGGCAATGAAGGGAGGTACAGCCGCAGTTAGCTGTTCCTCGGGACTGGTCACTTCTCAGTATTTTATTTTTCTCAGCCGTGTGTCTGTCTGTGGGCAGAGACACAACTGAGAGCCGAACTCTGCCCGAAGACAAACGATAGGATAAAGTGGAGGGCCATGAATAGGCATAGCACATAAAACAAGATGATTTACTATCAATAATTTTAATTGTCGACATAGATTTCTACAGTCGTAGTCAACAGGTTCGCATATCAACCGGTTTTCAGATGTCACTGGTCTTTTGAACAGGAGTAGAGGTTTATCCTTTGTTTCCTTTTTAGGATTGGGTTTCCGCTGACGTCTAACGTTTTTCTTTATCTTTCACTGCCAGTAGCGCCTTGCTTCTTAGTAGCAGTATCGCCTTGCTTGAGGTGAATTGATTACAAAATAAAGAAAACAGTGCGTGCTATACGAAGGCGAACAAATATTGTGCCTTAGCTTCTTAATTATTCTCATTTAACCACCAAAGACAAACTCTTTGTGTCATCATCATGGCTGACGCTAGACTCCTGGAGAGCAAAACACTGCGCCTTCTTGACCTGACGTTTTCAACTGACTTGAAGTGGAGCCACGACATGGAATCAATAGCTGCATCTACTGCAAGGAAAGTTAAGTCAGTGTGTCCAACGCCCTTTCTGTTCTTCATCCATGATCTTCCTGGTGTCATCAGTTCCCAAGTAGACGATTAAGCAGATGTCACTACCAGTTAATCCTGTCTTAATAGAAAATCCGTCAGAGCTGACAGTTAAACTGCCAGCTGCTCTTGAAAAGGACCTCTAATCTGTGGTTAATTGGGACAAGAAATGGCTTGTAAATTTTAATCCCTAAAAACTAAACTGCTATCCTTTAACCACCATAGAGAAATTTCTCTGTCTGCCATCAGCATGAATGATGCTCGACTCCTGGACAGTGTCTCACCCCTTGGCCTCACGTTTTCAACTAACATGAAGCAGAACAACTACATTGAATCAATTTCTGCATCTACTGCCAGGAAAGTTAGTTCAGTGTGTCGTGCCAGAAGGTTTTACTCATCGGAATCTATTTTGCACATTTGCAAATCTACCATTTGCCCGTGCATTATACTGCTGCTGTATATGGTCTGTTGTTCCTGCTATTCATCTCGAGGTTCTTGATAAAATCCAAAGGAGGATTTGCAATACAATCGATCCTGATTTCATTCACTTTCTCACCGACGTGGAGTCGTTTCCCTCTGTCTTTTTTACAAATATTTTCATAGAAACTGCTCTGACGATCTTTTTTTCCGACTGCATATATTTAAGCGTGCTAATAAATGGCATCTAGGTCCCACTCGTTTACAGATGAAATAGCTAAATGCAACCGCCACTTCTGCAACAACAGCTCTTTTTCTCGCACTTCGAACCTGGAGAACTCCCTTCCAATTTTTCTCTTTCTTGATAAAAGCAATCTTCAAAAGCCTAAACGCAATTTCAGTCGCCATATTCTATCTTTTTGAATCCCGTTCATCTTTTTCCTTTCCTCTATCCTTCCTATACTCAGCTTTTCTCTAAAATGCACTCCCTGTAACCATTGTGTAGTAGTGGCATTGCCGCCTTTCTTGGGGTGAAGTGATTAAACAAGAACCGATATAATTCATCGCTGAGAATTATATATTTTCAAAGCACATCGATGTGGTGTAATGTTTAACAAGCTTGTCACGCTTGAGCAATTACGGCTTAGTAGTGAGTTACTTCCTCACAGAGTGCCCCACATTTTTAAGGGCACCTCGACATGCTGCAATGACTAGCAAGCTTTTCTAAGATACGACTTAGTAGTGGTTTGGATCCTCACTGGGTGCCCCACATTTTAAGGGTACCTTGACGTGCTGTAATGGTTAGCAAGATTGTCTAGCAAGATCAGTTACGGCTTAGTTCGTTCCTCACTGTGTGCCTCATACTTTCGGCCTTGTGCCACATCTAATCTACGCGTTAAAAATAGTTTTAGAGCGAGACAGCAAAAGCCGAGTTTGCCAGACTTCTGAGTTTGTCAGTAGTCGGCTTGGGAGCCTCTTTGCCTTCGGGCAGAGAGGAACCTAGACGAGGCTATGCCGAAGGGCAGAGTCTAGTCTGGGGAGGTAGATAGTTACCCGACCCCGTGTATACGAGGTGTACGGTTAATTTTTGCCCGTACACCACGTAAAATAACCAACCTTGTACCATATCTCGCCTTGTGAGGAGGTCTTGAGTAAATTCTGTGAAGCATAGATTTTCCGCTGAAACCTTTCGTTTATCGGCAACTGCAACAAAAATATACCCATTCCGATATTGTGAAATTAATTAGCTTGATAATTAAATTGAATCCTTCATGACAAAATAAATGACTAAACTGTTTAGTGAAAGAAATGATTTCTACTTCATGACTTTAATACGATGTTTTATTAAATTTGTTTACTTTTCATGCGTCTTAACTTTTAGAATTCAGTAAATTGAAAACAAATCTGTAAATACGTTTTATTATACTTATGCACTTAATTAAATTATATATTTTGCAGGTACATTTTGTTTAATAATTTATAAAAGTGGATAATACGTTCGAGAGTTTGAAATCCATTAAGAAATGAATGTATGTTTTTTCTTTTAGCTGTAACTCGTTCCTTTCGCTTATAGATATTGATTTTAATGAATTTCAAAGGAAAACTAACGTCAAAACGAAAACAAATGAAATATTAAAGTAACGTTTGGAAATGCAATATCTTGCATAATTCTAAGAAGAGTTTATTAAAATTGTTTTAACAAAAAATAAAATAAAAATAAGTATTCTTGCTGACAATTTAATTATATCCGATAGATTTCTTTAACCCTAATTTCTCAAAGAAAATTCGCGACCAAATAATTTCTATTATATTTAAATACAACATCAATCGCCATCTTCAATGATCTCGAATCGCCTTTCGTTAATCTCAAACCTCTCCATTCTCAGTCTTCTCTTTCACTTTCACTTTCACTTTCACTTTCTGTAAACTTACCTGTACTAATGGCATTCCCGCCCTACATGCAGTGAAATAATTAAAAAAAAAAACAAACTTTTTTTACGTACCGTCTCTATGGAGAGCGTTATACTACATCTCTCAAACCATTTCTAAAGTCGTTAGTTTTCTTTTAATCATTTCTACCCCAAGCAAGGCAATAAAGCAAAAATATACAAGTGGGGTACTTAGTTTGAGAGAATATGAGGAAAAACTTATTAACGAGAGAGGACAATAAAAGAACAGTGATTTAGAGGACAGAAGATAACGATTGGAATTGCATTTAAATTTTTAAAGTTTTTTAAAGTTGATTTGAAAGCAAGAAGTTGGCAGAGCGTTCCACAAAGAAGTGCAAGAAAAGAAACTGTTAGCATAGAACTTTTGGTTACATCTAGCCATTTCAACTGTAAAATCGTGAGACATTGCCGCCTATCTAGTACTGCGTTTAAATTTATAAACTCTCGCTACAATAACGGAAAGTTCATCAGAAAAACTACCATGAGAATACTTTTAAGAGATTGGGGTGGGGGTCCAACGAGTATTCCTCTCCTCCCCAACATGGGCTTGGGTACTTGCTTTCAATAAAATTAAAAACAACGCGGAGAAAGAGACGGCTGAACGATTCCACGTTGGGATTTTATATCAGGCAAGATTTTCGACCAATTAGAATATAAGAATAATGGCGACGTACTTTCACTCGCTGTCAAATACATTTTTTTCAAAAAGGAATTTCCAAATAAACGACCAGGGTTACAAATTAAGTTAGAATAATAAGAACACAAATGAATACGCTAAATTAGTCAAACAGGCAGGAAAAAAAATAGGTAAGTTGGCAAATGCAGAGAGTGAGAGAGAGAGAGACAGAGGGCGAGCACACTTTGTCCAGCATTTAGGTAGAGCGAATTGTACTTACTTATAGCAGCAAGCGTTCACGTTCGTCTACTTTCATTCTCATAGTCACTAGCAAGAGTTCAGGCTACCTTTCACCAAGCTGCTTGTTTCAATGAACGCAGAGCTGGCGAGGGAGGGCTTCCAACGGGCATTCCTCTACTCCCCAACATGGGCTTGGGGTACTTGCTTTCAATAAAATTAAAAACAACGGGGAGAAAGAGACGGCTGAACGATTCCAAGTTGGGATTTTATATCAGGCAAGATTTTCGGCCAACTAGAACATAAGAATACTGGCGACGTACTTTCAAGGCTGGCATCCCGCTCTCACCCTTTCACTGTTAAATGTAGGCGCCTCTTCTACTCTAATAGCTTCATGCCTCGCACCACTCGCCTTTGGAACTCCCTTCCCTACTCCTGTTTCCCTGATAGCTTTAATATCCAACTATTCAAATGTAATGTCAATCGACATCTCCAGTTGCCTTGATCTATCCACTATCCTTCTCCTCATCCTCTCCTCTATCATTCTTATCTGCTCTCGCTCCAAATCCTCTGCAACCCCTTGCGTGCTAGTGGTGAAACGCTAAAAAAAAAAAAAAAAAAAAAAGGAACAGGGATGCTAAAGGTGGGGCAGTGACTGAAGCAGGGATCCCAGGTCAGGACTAGCAACATTGCAGATAATTCATTGTATGTTATCTAGAATCTTTCAATAGAAAGCAGAAGTACCAGGCCAGATGTGGTAGCAACATCCAATGCAAATGGTAGACTTATAAATGTCTAAGATAGATTCTGGTGAGAAAAAAAAATGTCTAACACGACACAATGAACCAATTGTCATAGGAGCAGGCCTAGCAATTAATTCAACATAATCTTTCCACTTCATGTAGGCAGAAAATGGTTGCCCATGTAGGCGCAATGCGTAACTCTCCTGAAGGTTAGCATCAGCCATGCTAATGGAAAGCAAAAAGGTTTCTCTCAGGCGATTAAGAGAGAACAGTTTCATTTTGGAGGCGTTAACATTATCAAGCCATTCCTTGTCCCAGATAACAATAGATTGCAGGTGATTTTTTTTATATCAGCTATCAATTTGATCTTATATTAAGACAGGAGCAAATAGTTGTGCATCAGTATAGATAACGACTTTAGAACTGATACTATCAGGGAAGGTCATTGATGAAAATTAGCAGCAATGTAAGTCCATAAGTAACATTTGCATTAGGCTTTTCATTTCACGATTTGATAAGATAGTTTGAATCTATTCAACCATTTGTCCAGTAATAAACATAACCTTTCAACCTTTCATCAAACCAGCATGCAAGATCCTGTGAAGTGGCTTCGAAATAAACAAAGCAACAGATCTTCACCGTAGTAAAAGCACCTGTCTGAAAATCTGTCCAGTTTTTGAAATCATTTCTTGTCTCTGGGGTTTTAATGTCAAACGCGCTTCACTTACTATATTGTGATAATATACCTTGTTGGATATATAGTTTGAAAGATTGTTTACATCCATTTAAAAGTTAACTGACATGTAATAATGTCAAGAATCAGACTAAACGATAAAAATGTGATACTAGGGTTGAGTTTAAGTCCCCCACCAAAGTACAAATAAATTAAAGCGGCAAATATTTAGAGTAAGACATCAAACCATTCTAAGGAAACAGGGTTAAATTTAGGAATGTTAGATGACCTCCCCGGTTATCCATTCAAACTTCTATCCACCGAAAAGAAAGAAGCCAACGCCACCCACCCCGCACCGTGGACTATTTAAAGGATAGTCCGAACAGCGGATTGGTTGTTACAAACATCCAGCGGGTGTGTGGAAAATGTGGTCTTTCTTCATCTAATTTATTAAAAAAGCCAGAATAGCTGATAGCGTTTGATTTAAAGGAGGAATCAGGGATTGGTCTTCCCTGATTGGGTCGATTTGGTGATGGGGAGTATGATGTTGAAAGACCCGAAACTCCCTGATAAACCAAGTCAAATAAAATCATTGACGACCCCTCCTCGAGCGCCTAGTTAAGAACGTATTTTCGTACATATATATATATATATTCATTAAAAAGCCGGAGTAGCTGTTAGCGTTTCATTGAAAGGAGGAATCAGGGATTGATCTTCCTTGATTGGGTCGATTTGGTGATGGGAGTATGATGTTGAAAGACCCGAAACTCCCTACCAAGTCAAATAACATCACTGACGACCCCTCCTCGGGCGCCTACTTAAGACCGTATTTTTGAATTTGAACTATCCACTGCTGTCGTTACGTTTTGGGCTCAATCGTTTGCATCGCAAAATTTATTTTTCGGCGATCTTTTTTTGCACCAATACACAAACATTGGACTGTCTCTACTTCTACGTAAAAAAAAATCAAATTAGTTGTTTGTTTTTCTTTTTTTCACTAGGATGAGTTGTTTCTATTCTCGTACTGTTAAGCCAAACGCGTTATTTCTTCATTGACTGCCTATTGCCATTAGTACGAACATTTTACCGACTACCAGTAAAGGAATGATTGAGACCGCGAGTGAGTGATAATTGTAATCGTTTTACACCTTTCTATCTCTCTATTTCAGCCCACGCATTTTTACTGAGAGACGAAACCCTCACCCTGAAAAAATCTGTAGAGGAAGCTCCTTTTGTAAAAGGAAATCCTACCTTCTCGCTAAATGCTAATTGGTCAATTCACTGTTTTTTTTTTTCATTTTTCGTCTTGCGATGTCAGATACCAATTCTCGTCAGGGTTGTTGCGTACTACCACTGACACCCTCGAAAAGCAAGCCTCACTGGGCGCTTCGAGCAATCATTTTTGACAGTCACTATTTTATCAACATTTGTTTTTTTTTCTACCTACATTAATACAGGTAAAAAATAGAAATAAGCACAACTCACTATTAAAGGTCGAAGCATTATCACGGATTTTGACGTCATTCTAGGGTCTTTTTTTAATCGTCCTAACCCGTGAATTTGTTTTGCTCTTGCTAAATCCCCCCACCCAAAATCTATATAAAATTCACTATATATTTTTTATCCATAATGTTAACTCTGTTAAAATTATTCAACTTTTTAACAAGAAAAATCTAAAGTTGATGTTAAAAATTGCCGCAAAACATTGTTGATTTTTTTAAGATGGAATGATCTATTATGACATGTCTCAAATTTGTATTTAAATACATTGTATTTACAGTGAAACCTCGGTTCACGAATTTAATTCGTTCCGGAAGGCCGTTCGTAACCCGAAATGTTCGTAAGCCAAAACTATTTTTCCAATAGGAATTAATGTAGTAAAAAAAAAAAAAAAAAAATCACAGTACAAGAAAAATTGGAAAAGAAAAGCACGGCACAATACCCGACTGTACATATCACGGCAGTCGACTCAGAAATTATTCCATTCGTGTCAAACTGGTTCGGCTATATGGTTCGAGAACAGACATTTTGTTCCAGGCATTTCATCTCGAATTTTCTGTGCGAAAACCGATTTGTTCGACATGTAAGACATTCGACAATCGAAGTTCCTCTGTATTTTCAATTTTTTCAGTTTAACTGTTCACCTATATTGTATATGATCCATTATTGTACATAATTAGGTTACAATAAAATATTTTATTTAAAAATTGAGATGTAATAGAGTCATATCAAAAATTGCTTGGAGGCATAAACTTTTCTAACGACCCTGATCGCCTGGATATGCAACCATCGATTGAAACTATCCTATATATATTTCAGATATTCACCCCTAAATTTACCCCCAAAACACTATATAAAATTCACTATATTTTTTATCTATAATGATGACTGTTAAAATTATTCAACTTTTTACCACGAAAAATCTGGAGTTGATGTTAAAAAAGGCCGTAAAACATTGTTGATTTTTTAAAGATAGAATGATCTATTGTAACATGTATAATTTGTATTTAGATACATTGTATTTACAGTGGAACCTCGGTTCACGAATTTAATTCGTTCCTGAAGGCCGTTCGTAACGTGAAATGCTCGTAAACCAAAACTATTTTCCCATTGGAATCTATGTAACCTATCAATTGAGAATATCCTGTATATATATATATATAAGATATACCATATATTTCCAACAACATGTCCGTCCATTCCTTAGTTATTAGTTCTTTTTGTCCTTATTCTTAACCTCAATAGTCCAGGGAGGTAGTCCATCCAGGAGGAAGGGAAACGATGATTTTAAACCTCCGCTGCATTGCGGTTATGGAAGAAACTACGGAAATAAATCCAGGCAGAAAATCCGGAGTGGATCCTCAAAATCGGTTGGCTGTTAACTTGAAGACTTTCCGGAAGCCAGGCCGTCTCCAAATGTAATGTCCTGTATTCCTTTAGAACTTGTATCCATGTAGTCTCGGCAGCGCACGGCCGCCATATTCTTTCGCACAAGTCCGCATCCTGGAGAGGTCACTCCAGATTTACTAACCCAAGGGCTGAATTTTAATTAAAGAGAACCCTACATTCATCTCCTTTTGCCAGACGAATTATGATTAAATGTCTAATTATGGCAGTGGTAGTTCAGTTAATCTGCGAACTGTGGCTCTGATAGAGGTCGAATTTTTTTTTGAAAACAATAAATATCAAATGAGGAGAAAAAGGCCCCCAAATTACATTCTCCGAAACTTTATATACGGCAATAGAAGGTTCAATTTTCTCTTCTTTGTGGCATAAAATCAATGGAAAATATTGGTTTTTTATTATTAATAAGTCAATGTCATTCTTATATAGCCAAGATTTTCATTTCGTAGAAGAATGAAGGAATGAATAAGAGACTATCTAAAACAAACTAAGAAAAAAAAAATGGCGCAGTGAATCATTAAAAAAAAAAAATAGTAAAAGAAAATCACCTTAAAAGAAAACTAGGGAAACAATATAGAATATAGGAACTGTGCGTAGATAACAGAAGGAAAGACGAAAAAAATATGTTTTCATGGTGCAAATGTATATTTCCTTTATATGAGCCAGAAGTACCAAAAAATGACAGTTTGTTACCAGACAGTGCACAAATACTATATTTAATCTAGGCCAGATGTTCTCAACCAGAGGTAAATTTACCCCTAGGGGATAAAAAATTATATAGTCGGGGGTAAATAATTGAAGTACCTGATAATTTAAAAAGCAACCGCCTGAAAGCCGATGATGATATGAGAGTAGCATTATCAGAAACAGCTCCTCGTATAAACAAACTGATTGACTCAATGAATCAGCAATGTTCCCACTGATAATGCTTCTGCTGTTTCTGTTCATTATTTTTTGTAATACAAATTAACTTCATAATTTTCTATTTAGAAAAAAGGTTTGATTTTCTTTTTTATTTGATACGAATGTATAATACTATTTTTATACAAAACCTAAAGTCCTAAACAATAAAAAGCTTCTTTCTGACTTTCTTGTTTTTCTCTCACTTTATGACATTGGTGTACAAAAGAATGATGGATTACTAATTTTTGATCAGAATACTGAATTTTTACTAATTTTTAGTATTTGTCAGTATTTTTTATTTCCCTTTTGGTATTTTTACTAATGACTAATTTGCACAGTTTTTAGTCACAAATTAGTCAGTACTAATCATAATCATTCATTCATTCAAAAAAAAAAAAACATTTTTTAGTCCAAAATTTTTTAAAATTGCCAAAAATACTAAAACAAAAATGTTTTTTTGAATGAATGATTATGATTAGTATTAATTTGTAATGTAAATTTTTGTAATTTTGTATAATATTTATGCATTACACCCTAATCTTTATTCGGTAAAAATTTCATTGCTAATCATGCATTACTTTTTAAGTAATACACACATTTATGTCTTTGTTGTTTCCGTTCCTTATATTATGGCAGCTACTGTATATAATTTTATATTATCCAAATAAGAAAAAGATCAAATGGAGTAAAAATCCACATATTTATTTTTAATGAAAGTGCCTAATACAAAGTAGTGCAAAATATTATTATTACATTTTTATTATAAGAGATTATAATAAAAATATTTTGAAATCGCAACGCAAAAGCTTTTATGTTTCAATACTGTAATTGTAATTCCTCAGAATTTTTCCCGCAGTAGGTTGCCATTTCTTTCTTCAGTAGACCAGTTGACATTCAAGACTATAGAACACGGTCTATCCTGCTATTTAAGAAGGGGAGAAGAAGAGGATTCGTACCTTTCCCAATGGTATTAGCACGTAAGTGAATATAATTGATTCGACTACAATTCGAACTCGGCTCTCCGACTTCTCAATCCGAACCTCCATCGGTTATTCTACCGTGTCTCAGGTTTCAATTATAGGTTTCTAAAAACATCTCTTATTAATAATTGTTTTATTTTTTGTAAAATATCCAGTATTGATGATCGCATAATGAGATGATGGGTGTGAATGGCTTAAGAAATACAAGCCCTTTAAAATCTTGGTCACAATGCTTTTGCCTTTCTGAAAGCACATGCATAAAACTTGGTGTCAAGGTCATTGAAATGGCCAGTAACGATATCACCGAAAACCCACAAAAAATCATCATTTGCATTTAGGGATAGTTAAATCTTTTAGTCGTATTATTTTAAATAATCTTTGACGTGATGATCACAAAACCACAACAGTGGTGCACGCAGTCAGGATTGAACTCACCACATGTTGGGATTGCTTTTTAAGACAAGACTTCTGGACTTGATAATAAAACAAATAGAAAGATGCTACAGTCTAATTATATATATATATATATATATATATATATATATATATATATATATATATATATATATATATATATATATATATATATATATATATATATATATATATATATATATATATATATATATATATATATATGCTACAGTTTAATTAAATATATATTTATATATATATGCTATAGTCTAATTATAGGTATATACTACACACACACACATGCATGTATATATATATATATGCAGGCTCTCTCTATATATATGCTATATTATATATATATGCTACAGTCTAATTATATATATATATATATATATATATATATGTATGCTACAATTTAATTATATATATATGCTACATATATATATGCATGTTATATATATGCTATATATATATGCTATATATATATATGCTACAATTTAATTATATATATATATATATGCTACAGTCTAAATATATATATATATATATATATATATATATATATATATGCTACACACACACATATATATATATATACATGCAGGCCGTCTGTATATGCTATATTATATATATACTATAGGCTAATTATATATATATATATATATATATATATATGCTGCATATATATATGCATGCTATATATATGCTATATATATGCATGCTATATATATGCAATATATATATCTATATGCTATATTATATATATATATATGCTACAGTCTTATTATATATATATATATATATATATATATATATATATATATATATGTAGAAATAGTGAGAAAGAGTGAGAGAGATGTGGAGAGTGAGAGAGATGTGGAGAGAGAGAGAGAGAGAGAGAGAGAGAGAGAGGGGAGAGAAAAACGCGAATATTCATCCAGTAAATATAGAGCCTCTCTAACCAACACCGATTTTATATTTATTATGATATATTTTGTGAATAATTTTACCAACAGCAAAATATTTAGAAAAAAAAAATTACCTTTGTGCAAACGGAGATAATTGAAAAGTGTTTCGTCAGAGAAAGAAAAAAGATACGGGAAATAAAAGAGACAGTTAATTTAATAATGGCAGATTACAACGTGGTTAGGGCATGGCGGTTACTTGAATGTCGTACAAATATTGAATCGTTTGATGCATAATTCGTAAATAATTAATTCTACATTTTAAATGCCTAGAATTTTTACAATATACCATATTATAAAATATGGATAGTTTACGTAAACACTAAGCACACACACACACAGACGCACAAATGCATGCGCAAACTCACACACTCGTACGAACACACATACACACACTCATACATTTACAGATACAAAGTGATACGCAAATATATACGATAGAGAAAATACTTTGAAATGATTTGTGTATTCCTAGATTTAACTCTGTTGTCATTAAGAAACACACATGCACATACACACACACACACACACACACATATATGTATATATTCACTTGTATGAATCTGACTTTGTGACGCCAGTTTTGCGATCATCAGACACACACATATATGTATATATTCAGATATATGGATATGACTTTGTGACGCCAGGTTTTCGATCATCAGACATCTGATGATCGCAAAAGCGTGAAACACTGGCTTACAAGCTAGTATCCACACAACTGAGTATGTCACTGTTATTGAAAGCGTTCCACTAATTACTGCGCATATAAAATAAAATCTATATAAAATTATATACACACACACACACACACACACACATATATATATATATATATATATATATATATATTAATTACCGAGAAGTAAAAACAAGAACAAAATCTATTTCCATACCTGAGGATGTCTGTAGGAACAGACGAAAGCTTGTAAAAAATTAAAAAGACCTTATGCAACTGGGATTTATAAACAGGGATCATATCATTCATATACAGGTTTGCGGTTGGTGTATCTTATTTATATTGTTTGCGAAGATGTATTCTCGCCATTTAAATCATTAACCTCAATATTTGTTTTTGTATGAATGATTCATGAATTATATATATATATATATATATATATATATATATATATATATATATATATATATATATATATATCTTAGGCAAATTAATTTTTTTTTTCGTATGAAACATTACCCAGTGCAGATGTTAATACTTCGTATGCCCATTCCACGAAATTATTCCTTGCAGATTTACCACATATTCTCCAATGGATTTAAATCAGGATAGTTTCCGGGTCAGTCTATAGTACTTTGATTTGCTGAACGGTAAAGCTTGCCAGTATGTTCTTGCAGCGTTACAATTTTCGTACGCTTACTTGGAGTAACGTCCATCGCAGACAATTGCCGTAGGACAACAAATCGACTGAAGAGACAATAGTCTGATCCAACCACGCATGGCCCAATAAATTTCAAGACTAAACAAATTTCATCATTCACACCGAAAATAGATTCAGATTACTGCACACCGCTGCAAATGACCTAATCTGACGATAAATAGAATTTGAATACACTCTGTCATTCCAGTGAATCTAAAACTGACCGTATGGTGAAAGAAAGGAAACTAAAGCCGTTATTTCAAATGATTTGCATAAGTATATATATATATATATATATATATATATATATATATAATATTTTTTGCTTAAAAATATGATTCCTTCGCTACATAAGAGTTCTCATGTTTCAAATACGAGAGCCGAAATCATCCAACTAATTAATAAAATTAAGTTGGATTGTGGTGTTTAGTCCCGTTTCATCTTCAAGCAAAATTTTAGGAATAAGCTATCTCTCGGTTTACGTGTATTTTTACAGAATTTGTTATTGTGGGAGTGGCTAGACTATTTTTCTTCTTTAAGTGGTCAGGGAGTTAATTCTTATCAGTAGATTCATCATCATCTGAGAGGTTTTACTAAGGTTGGGTAGGGTATCTATTTCAAGGCTAATGTTTACGGTCATCCTTTAGTTGGTTTCCAGTGAAGGATATTTTTATGGCGCGCCTACAGTCGTTATGTGTCTGGAGAATTGTCTTTTATTATTGTCTATCTGATTATCTATTTATTTATTTGTTTATTTAAGTGGGTGTTTAATATACAGATCGCTTTGCATTGAATTTCAGTTTGTTTTTTTAGTTTTTTTGACGACGACAAAAAGGGTTTTTCCTATTTAAGGGTTTGGCTGAGCTTTTTAGAATTTTACTTAGCTATGTTTTTTTTTTTTTTTTTTTTATGCTAATTATCTAATGCGAAAGTCTGTTGATGTCGGCAAAAAACCGTTAACTCCTGCCTATGGTTTAATAATTTTTCATTATTTAGGAATTTAATGATGTGTAGTTTTTCCTGTAAGCATAAGAGGCATGGGTCATCCCAGGTTCTACAGGTTCTTGTTCTATTTACTATTTTTCATTTTACTTTTGGTGTTTTATTCGTTTCCTTTAGATGCCAGAAATATTGGGATAGAGATGTATGATTTCTATTTTGAATATTGTTGAAAGAGCTCTTGTGTTGTCTCCATCTAATTTTAAAATTATTCTTTGTTGATCCTATGTATATCCTATCAGTGTTAGGGCTCTCAATGGATGAGATAGTGAATCATATTTTTAAACAAAAAATATTATTATAACATAAGCTCTACTTCTGTATGGAGCACTGTCTTCTTAAAAATAAAAACAAAAATACTAAGGAACCCCGGATTATGCACCCAACGTGTTCTTTTCTATTTTCTGCATACCTGCACAAGGATATATATATATATATATATATATATATATATATATACAGGTCGCATGGGAACAAATAAAGCACAATTCCAACATTCGTAACATTTAGTTGAAAAGAGGGCTCAATACAACGTAGAGCAGTATATATATATATATATATATATATATATATATATATATATACGTTGTAAATTATGTTTGCTTTTTTCTTTAAATTAGCGTTTATTCCAAGCTCTCACTTGCCGCGCGCAACTGGAATTCGTATTAGCGTCTTTCTATTTTTCTAAATTTGTTTTTAAAAACTTTCATCACTCCATTTCCTCTAAGTAATGTAAGGTCGGATAGAATTGTTTGATTTATAGGACCTTGAATAGCGAGATGTTTCTGATAATTTATTTTATATAGAATATTTATATTTTCGACTAGGATTTTCCTTAAGTCTTTTTGTTGGTCATGGATTAATAAATGTTTTTATGGCACTACCGCCAGATAACTGACATGTAAGGCGTCTACTCAAGGTGGTGGTGGTGTCTTTGATATAGTTATTTGATTTGTGACAAGAAATACACTCTTGTACTGAGCATTGAAATTGATACATTATATTGGTCATTGCTAAGTTCGATTTCATTGGCTTATTTTTATTAGTCATATTAAATATATATATATATATATAGAGAGAGAGAGTATCGAAAGCAGCAACAACTAAAGAGCGTGGCACTGGCACATGTAACTTGAAGTGAGAATAATGACATCATCCAGAATACCGAACTTCCACACTACCTCTAACAAAAGTCAAGGAAGTAAACTCCCATCAATGCTGGAAAGAGCAGTAACAACTACTAGACGCGAGAAACCTATTTTCGTGAAAAACTGTTATAAGAGAAACGAAAAGTGAAGCTGCCTGCTCGGTCAGTGTATGCCAAAAATTTCCTTATAAGGAAACGGCTAATATTATATTTACAACTAGAGATGAGGAGAGAAGATACTACACTTTTATCCTTGTGTCATAGCCAGAAAGTGGAGAAATACGTTAATTCGAGTAGTACTTGCTGCTCGGTCAATGAATACCGAATGTTTCCTTATAAGGAAATGATTATCATACCATAGTACAGTACAAGCCGTGATCTTTGTGCTTGATTGCTTTAAAAGCGAACTCGAAAATTCTTTCTATTGCTGAATAGATTTATACAGGATTTTGAATTCAGAGTTGCTCTTCTCATCCCGCTATTACTATTTAACCCATAGCTGCGCGAAGAAGAGATTGATTCATACTTATCCCAAGGACAGTTAATGCAACGAAGTCGATAGTAATTTGATCCGATTTGCGTTCCTAAACATAAACCTTTGCACTACATGCCCATCCGGGGATTAACATTTGTTATCATGATTTATAAAGATTAGCTTATGGCTAAGTGATAATCACATAGGCAGGGTACAGGTAGAGGATATGGCATTCAGTGCACCATCAAACTGTTCAGTAAGATAAGTCAATAAATAATGGCTGGCGACTGGTTTCCTGACCAAACACTGTCGTTTATCCCGCAATTATACTGAGCGAAGCTGCGATACAGTTTCAAGGAGAGGACGTATAAGAGGTAAAAGCCAGTAATACCAAATACCGAGACACAATGATTGTCATATACATAAATAATAATAATAATAATAATAATAATAATAATAATAATAATAATGGCTGCTTGTATCCGAGTATGTCTGTCTACTAGGGCGGTTGAGAAAGAGAGTATCGAAAGAAAAGAAGACTAGATAGAGGAAACAAAGAAGAAAACGACGTATATTAAATACTCATACATAGGAGTTCAAAAGAGCTCGGCTCTTTTGAACTCCTATGTATGAGTATTTAGGAAGGTCATAGTTAGAAAGAGTATCGAAGGAACGGAAGAGTAGGTAGAGGAAATAAAGAAGAGGTTTTTAAATACTCATATGCCGAACAGAAATACTTGAGTAAATAAAATCCTACTCAAATCCTACTCTAATGTGGTGTGACACTATTTGGCTTGCTAAAAGGGAGAAAGAAGAAAAGAAAAAGGAAAAAAAAAAGACGAGAATTAAATTTAGGGGATAAGAAGCCATCACGAAAAGGACACTAAGCGGTGTTATTTTTCTGACAAGGAAAAGTGGTAAAATTTTTTATTTCCATTGTCGAGAAGGTAAAAAGGAAGATACTGGAATTAATCTGATTTAGGTTACGGGGCACGTGAAAATTCCAGGTTGGCCAAATAACCTCAGAGACAGAATTCTAAATAGATAAAAATTAACTGTGTTGCAGAATTACAAAAACAAAAGTGTCAGCTGACCACCATGAAGGAAAGGTTAAGGCTTTGTCTATATGTAGAAATCATTGAGAGGAGCATCTGTTTACCGTCAGGCTGGCTATGATAGCGAAATTATTTTATCGCGACGAAAAATTGGCTGTGTTTCGCCAGATGACCACCCACTTGATAATTGACGAAAATCTCGTTGACGAATTCCATATGAAATTCGGCTATAATAGCGAAACTGTTTTATCGGATCAGTGGTTGGCGCCAGGAGTGCAGGTACGTCTGGGTGGCCACCCGCTTGGTGATAGCGAAAAGATAATTGACGAATTCCAGGTAATCCGGTTAAAAGATAAAGAGTCTAGGGTGTGCGGTCTCCTCGAAGAGAAGGAAAAGGAAAAGTAAAAAAAAAAAAAAGGATAAAATTTTTTTTTTTCTTTGAGCAAGATTTTTTAAACCAAGGCTAGTCTGGCCAAACCCACGCCGCTGAGCGCCCATTGGCTGAATGATAGCAGGAGTATTGGGCGGAGGTAATCATGTGAAGCAGGAGGGGAGGCCCGCTGGCACCCTTTGAGAGGATAGGTGTGAGATGCCACTGTGAGAGAGAGGGGAAACCCGTTGACACCCTCTGAGGGCATGGTGAGATACCAATATGAGAACAGAAGGAGGTGGGAAGACAAAAGATTTCCAAAAATGGAAAATAATAAAATTTTCCTGACCGAAACCAAAGAAGTGGATTGTGGGTTGAGAATTATCAAGGAACCTCAAACCCCGACAAGCCCACCCCGGTTTTGGTCGGCGTCCATATAAGCAGAGTCGCAGCGAGTGAAAAGCAGTTGGGGTTGGAGACAGACAGGCAAGCAGTAGCAGTGAGCTGGGAGCTCTGAAGACCCGCCTCGAAGAAGCTGACTAAGATTTGCGCAAATTCCGAACTCAATTTCTAACCAAGAACAATTTATTTTTAAAGAACGACTTAGACTCACACCACCAAAACAAGTTTTACGAATATCACCTGAAGATACACCAAGAACCAGTTTCTTAAAGAACAAACAACTTAAGATGTTAAGACTCGCCTAACAAACACAAAGTGTCACGAATCCATATAGCGGGTTGGGAAGTAGACGTATTTGCGCTTGCAATTGGGCACTGAGATCTGGCTGGCTATACAATCACAGTGGCTTCGAAATAACCAAAGCAACAGATCTTCACCGTAGTAAAAGCACCTGTCTGAAAATCTGTCCAGTTTTGGAAATCATTTCTTGTCTCTGGGGTTTTAATGTCAAACGCGCTTCAGTTATCTTATAAGATAAAATAAAATAAAATATTGTTATCCTTTTTTAACACATTTGAACTTTTCGAGTTATTATTTTATTTTCTTTTGCATATACTTGTGCGATATCACCCTTATTCGAACTCGACTTGCATTAAGGCTCGGCGACTGATTGATTTCGTCTGCCTAAGATCAATTCACAACGTGGGTAGGTTAGACTGGAAATCAAAGCAGTTACTTCGGTAACCAGACGTTGGAAGCGAGCTGGGAACGACAAGGCTGATACCGAATCTAACCAGATACCCATCCGAATCAACAAAAGGTTAGAACGTCACATTTGGCCAGGCCAGTTGGTCGTCACAGGACAGGATAGCACGACGGACGCGGCTAGGCAGACGTCACATTTGGCGCAGCGCCACCGGGGGGACGTCACATGGCTACTTGCCATATTTATAAGTAGGAGCAGTTCATTGTCGCTGTAGTAGGGAAGAGCTGGAAGTCCGTTGATTTTATTTCTTTAATTACGGTTATATTTTTCAACTTCAACTGTAAAGTGAAAAGACCTAGTAGTAAATCTAGTATTGCTCTTATATTCATAACGTCAAGATACCAATGAGTATTAAAACATCGGAACAAGTATTAAAAAAAATATTTATAGAAACAGCATAAGGAAGCTACGTTAGGGCGGGGGGCAAGTTACTGAAGCTCAGCTGTTAGGTGAGGACCAGATTCTTTAGATTTTGTCTCGTATCTGTAAATACATAGAATCAGCACCAAACAAGACGTGGCAACAATATTCAGTGTATGGACGAATGATAAACTTACAAATATGTAAGACAGAGTCTGGTGAGAAAAAAATGTCCAGCAGGACAAAGTGATCCAACTAACAACAGACCTAGTAATTAATTCAATATACTTTTCCCACTTCATGTCAGCAGATAACGTTTTCCCGAGAAGACGCAATGAGACATTATTCGGGGGGCGGGGGGGGGGCAGCACGGCCATTTACTGAAAATCTTTAGTATCAGTGTAGAATATGAATTGTGTAAGTACACAAAAATATTAGGTTGGTGCAAAAATAATGACGTAATAATGTCGTTTTTTGACGTTAAAAATACGTCAAAAAACGACATTATTACGTCATTATTTTTGTACCAACCTAATAGAAAGGACGTCTCTTCTCACCGAGTGTTTTCAACTTATACAGCGAGGTGATCCTAACGGAAAGATGACATTCTCGCAACAACGTAAAATACGAAGATGAACTACTCTTTAAGTATTTAAGTGATTATGGCCTACAAATCTCATAAACTCTATGCATAAGATCTTAACTTGAGTAGGCCTATATCATTATAACTAGTTTATATCAAAGAATAAAGATATTGTGGCTTTTATATCATACCTATTCATTTTTCAATATTTTCGAACAAAATCTTTGAAAGGATATGGTAGAAATAACAATAAAAATAAAATGCTATTATGTAATATACATACATACATATATATTTATTAAAGACATTTTTATGTTTAACGTTCTTTTTATAGATACAAGTATTTAAGTAAATGCTCTGTTTATAATAAACAGTATTAAATAACATTTACCGGCGTGAATGTCCAAGAAATTTTCATAGAAAATATTCGTTCTTTGACAGGATTCGAACCTGCATCCTATACAGAACCGTCATTTACGCTGACGTGCCTTACCGTTAGGCTACAAAGAAGTATCAAATGTAAACAAATGACGTCATACATTAAGAAATGCACAAAGTCCGACAATTTATTTATTAAAGACATTTTTATGTTTAACGTTTTTTAATAAATAAATTGTCGGACTTTGTCCATTTCGTAATATATGACGTCATTTGTTTACATTTGATACGCCATGAGCAGTTATGAATATTCGAGATTCATGGAAGATTGAAGTTTATAAGCAGTAAATTCGACCTTGCCTACCGAACGTTTCTTTGTAGCCTAACGGTAAGGCACGTCAGCGTAAATGACGGTTCCGTATAGGATGCAGGTTCGAATCCTGTCAAAGAACGAATATTTTCTATGAAAATTTCTCGGACATTCAGGCCGGTAAATGTTATTTAATACTGTTTATTATAAACAGAGCATTTACTTAAATACTTGTATCTATAAAAAAAACGTTAAACATAAAAATGTCTTTAATAAATAAATTGTCGGACTTTGTCCATTTCGTAATATATATATATATATATATATATGAAAGAAAACGTTAGGTAAATAATCGCGTTATACAGGGATGACGGGCTCATGGTAGTAAAGAGTTCCGTAAATTTTAAATAGATAAATTAGAAAGATAATATATAGTGAATTCAGAAAACTAAATTTAAAAACTACAGTCAATACTAAATTGAAATGGGTAAACTTTCTCGACGTAACTCTTGACTTAATTAACAACCTATACCTACCTTACAGAAAACTTAACGCTAATAGGTACATCTTAAGTCAAACCACCCTTCATCTATAATTAAGCATACCTCCATCAACAGAGAAAAGTATACTGCGCTAATAAAGAAATACTCCAACAAAACAATAATTTTAAAACAGAGCTCTAAAAAATAGCGGATACAAAAATGCTAACATCAATTATAGAAACAATAGTACTAACCAGAAGAAAAACAGGAAAACAAAAAAATCATCTGGTATACCCCTCCGTTCAACCAATTGGTTAGTATTAAGCTATGACATAAATTCCTAGCTTTAATTGAAAAACAGTTTCCTACTAATAGCAGACTTAGAAAGATCTTTTATAAAAACACCTTAAAATTAAGTTCCAGTTGCACTGAAGATATAGAAAAAATCATAAAAAAAAACATAATAAATGCCGCACAAAATCAGTAGTATACCAATGCACTATCTCACCCATTCAGAGTCCTAACACTGAAATGATATCCATAGGTTCCATGAAAAATGAATTTAAAATTTGATGGAAACAACACAAAACCTCCTTCAATAATAATAGAAATAGAAATCATACATTTCAATCCAAATATTTTTGGCATTTAAAAGAAATGAATAAAACACCAAAAGTAAAATGGAAAATAATAAATAGAACAAGAACTTGTAAAACCTGGGATGACCCATGACTTTTATGCATACATGAAAATCTACACATTATTGAGTTTCTAAATAATAAAAATTTATTAAACCACAGACATGAGTTAATGGTTTTTTTTTGCGACATCAACAAAATTCCGCATTAAATAATTAGCCAAAAAATATTTCATTTAGTGGTCTAATAAAAAGTTCAAAATTTTAACCCAATCATAAAATAAAAAAAAAAACCTTTACGAAGTCGTCAAAAAACAAATTGTAGTTCAGTGCGACTTGTTTATGTACGAACAGCCCTTTTAAGAAAAAAAATCTTTAGACAGTAAATTGGTTCCAATAACTATCTGTTGCTAAGATGGACTAAACGAGGTGCCATTGTTCGCTTTGAAATGGACACTCCGGCCATGCCTTCTCTTGGCTTGGCCTCTTTCCGAGGGTGACTGATATGTTGATACAAATTGTTAACCCTTAGGCTCCTACTGGCCTGGTCGCTTCAGCCGTTTCCATAGTAATTAATTCTACGAAGGAATATGCTTATAAAGATGCGTAAACTTCAAGATTAGTTATTCCAAAAAATTCGCTTGAGGATGAAGCAGAGCTTTTGGTTCTTATTTTTGAAACATGAGAACTCTTATGTAGCGAAGGTATCATATTTTTAAAAAATAATTATAATATATATATATATATATATATATATATATATATATATATATATATATATATAATAAATCATTGCAAATATGAAATAAGTACAGAACAAAAATAAAACTACTTTACAACAGAAGTTGAAATATAATATTTTACAGGATGTAAAAAAAAAACAAACAAAAATAAAAAATCTATAATATAAAAATTCTTTGGTATATATAAGTACTTGGCGTAATTTTTAGTTGACAATATGAAAACAATAGCGTTTTCTAAATTCTTCTCGTTGCTAAGGACATTTTGTTTGTTGTTAATAGTTACTTTGCGATAAATTAATTTTGTTTTTACCTTGACAATGTCTACATTGGACGAAACGTGTCGGCTAATAATACAGTTTTCCTATTGTCTTTTACCTTTATGTATATTGTCTTTTTCTACAGGTTAACTCGGAGAAAATTTTCACTTATAGTTTTGCAAATACAAAATAACTACAATAAAAAATAAAATGACTTTAAAAAAGAAGTTGAAATGAATTTCTTTAAAGGAAACAGTAAATACACAGTAGAAGAAATAACAATAAAAATAACAATTCTATAATGTAAGACTTATTACACCAAGTGTAAATTCAACTGGAGTCGGGGGTCGGTATAATTTTACCGACTCCGGTTCCAGTGACCTCTTGATTGCTTCCGATTCCACGACTCCCGCTACAACTCGACAGCCCTGATTAAATGTAATCTGGAAGAAATCACTGTCCATTTAAAAGAAAGGTGTTTAGCAAGTGGAACAGCCCAAGACACACGTCACGAGTCGCGTTACCCATTAGGTTCGTGGGGACACCACCACATGTACTGAAGCCGTAGTAGTGGTGTGTCTTGGGTAAGACAGCCTGACCCTACACAACCGTCTCCAGGCCGGTTTCCTTTTTCTGGAGTAGACTTCATCCACGACTATAGGACCGAGTCTGACCTGCTATTTACCTGTGGAGAAAATATGGATCCATAGCTTTCCCAAGGTTAGTAAGTGAATGCAATGAACTCAACTGGAATTCGAACTCAGGTCTCCGATACATCAGTCCGTGTCGCTATCAATTACTCCAGCATCCAAGCTAAGAAATGGGAACATCAAAACCATGTAAGTAATATATAAGTGTTTTAACAGACAAGTGAAAATATGGCACAGAAATCCGAAGGTACATTGGAACAATAAAAGTTGCATTCCGGAATCTAAAGAAATTACTAACATACAGAAAATATGCTAGAAACAAACAAAAAAAAAGAGTTCTGTACTGCTTTGTAATATCAATCTTATTATACAGAAGTGAATGCTGGAAGTCTTTTTTCTTCTTCTCAGAGATGCAGAGGAAATTTATAGCAAGAGAAATGTGTTTTTTACAGAAGGAAGCTAACAATGTCACCGGCCGAAATATGATCAACGTGGAAGTTTACGGAAAGTAAGAACAGCAAAGACACTTGTACTTAGAATCAGAAAGAGTGAGTTCAAATTTCCAAGATACGTGTTGAGGAAAGGCATTTTGGAGAATTTGACACTCAAAAGATATAATGATTTCCATATGACTAAATGGGAATGTTGAATATACTTAACGATCACAGAAGAGGGACTGGAATTGATATTAAAGAGATAAACATGGCAAAGAACAGGAAATTATAGAGAGCCATCATAACAGATGAATTAAATGGATAGGTTACATAAAAGTATATGTAGAAGAGAATATGGCTTTCCCCGTGTGGTAAAGAGAGTGAACGAGTGAAGGCAAACGGGAAAAAAATGAGAAATATGATCGCCCTAACATCTTAATTTAAGAAAGACACGGTTTCAGAGCTAGGATAGTTGGTGAGAGTGGTTGGGCATATGCAAATTTGTCACGAGATCAGCTTGGCATAAAAACAACACACACGCAAGAAAATCGACCAGATGCTTGTGAAAGTGGTACTGTGTATATGGAGAGACATTGTCACTTGAGAAAGGGTCAGTTTCTCACAGTATAAATTTTCGAAGCATTCTTGGGATAGATTTTAGTGCTGTAAATTGATTGTTTGATTCGTTTGCTGCTTATTTAAAGCCAGAAATATATTTTTAGACTGTAAGAATTTAAAAAAATAGTAATAACAGTTTATTGATACAATCCTTAATAATTAACCCATATCTGGGGGAAAAGAGGTGAATTTATACATTTTCAAAGGATATTTGCCCGTAAGTGAATATAATGAAAACAACAGGAATTGGAACTTAGTTCGCCGAAGTCCTATTCAGAACCGTTATAACCCGCAGATCCAAGCTTACAGTACCTGAATGAAGCGTTTGGTTCGAAATTCCAACGTATATCACCTGAAGAAAGCCGGAGATTACAACGGCCGAAACAATTGTACCGATGAAAAACGCCGAGCTATTATATATTATAATACCCACAATATCCAAGTTTACTGCAGCTGTTATTCCCAAGCGGTCACCCGTCTAGGTACTGACCAGTATCGACGTTGCTTAACTTCGGTGATCCTATGGGAATCGGTGTTTCAACGAGATATGGCCGTAAGCTTGGAAAATGAACCGTCGACCAAATCGAAACAGAATAGCCGAGATTGAAATATTTTCTGTTTATTTTTAATTTTTTTTTTTTCAAAAGAATGGACAGATATTTTAGCGAAAATTTTCCACTAAAAATTAAAAAACCATAAAGGTCCGTACCCACCAACATTCTGTCATAACTTTCTTTATTTTTACGCCGAGCGCTGCGTTCTTTTTTTTTTTTAAATGTCACGTTGCTGGTTGCACCCGAAAAAATTCTGTTTCCGCTTCGCCTGGCAAAATCACTGTATTCCAGTAATCATTCGATGGATTCAAGTATCTTTCAGCGAATGCTAAACGAGGTTTTTATATGTTTTCTTTAGTAAATGATTTTCTTCAGTGCATCCTCTCCGTAAATTCCTTGTCGGTTCAATGTTCTAAACATTTCTTAGACGTGTGCATCTGTTCCAACGTTCTTCAAATCCGTCTGCATGTACTTTACTCTCTGATAGTGGGTTGAATACAATCGCTTTTGGGATTTCAGGCACCCCTTTTGTTGATATCTCCTATTGACGTTCCGATTTGGAAGCGTTGATATGCTATCAATTTCTTTTCTTTTATGATTCAGAGAAACAGGATATATGAAAACGTTGGGAATTGTCCTTGTTACTGTCGATGCCGAACGATAGAAAAACACACTTATATTAGACTACTACTCACAAACAATACCAAACTACTAGCAAAATCAAACAGTAAAAATTGACTAAGGATCTTCGAGTCAATAGTCATACATCAAAAACAATCATTTCTAAATAAAAACAATGTAAGATCCAGGATTTTCAAATGTATATATAAAATAAACAGCTAACATATGTCACACCTCACCTACATCAAAACACACTTTGCCCACGTCATTACATTCATCAATTCTACGAAACTCACCTTTTGTTTTTACTTATCTGAGTTAAGAACGTTAAAAGCTTGAACCATATTTCTTCCATAATAAACTTTGAACAATTTCCATCGTACAGGAAGAGAATGAGTAACGTACCGACACCGAGGTTTGAACGTGACACTTTAGATATAAAATTATGTTTTCGGCCAGGTGTATAAATAATAGTTTCAGGCTACTGATTAGTGGTGATTATTGAGTGGAACTATCAAGTCGAATTAGTGTGAATTATTTTGCGTCGATGATTTAGGATTTTAAAGCCGAGCTGCGCTACTAACAAGATAATCACTGCAATGGTTAATTCTCTTGACTTTTACTTCTTTGTTCTGGTTAAGTATTTATTTGCGGTTTTAATTAAATACTGTTTAATCTTAACACTGAAGTCTCGAGTAATACTTAATTATCAACGGCCACCGTACGTCACAAAAAAACAGTTGAACCTAAGTGCCAATCTTGTAGCACGATTAAATTTATGCAATCGGAACACTGGAACAAAGTTCACCAGAAGAGTTGCCATGAAAATATGTCATATAAGAAGAAAATGAGTAAATACCAACATCGCGGTTCAAGCGTGACACTCTGGCCTTATGAATATATGTTTCCCGCCAGATATATAAATAACGGTGTCAGGCTACTGACTCTAGTGATTATTGAGTGGAACTATCCAGTCGAATTAGTGTGAAATATTATGCGTCGATGATTTGAGTTTAGATTTAGGATTTTAAAGCCGAGCGGCGTTACTAAGAAGATATTCACTGAAATGGTTAATTCTATTTGGTTGACTTTTACTTCTTTATTTTAGTTAAGTATATATTTGCGGTTGGTTGTAATTAAATACTGTTTTATTTAACATTGAAGTCTTGAGTTACCCTTAATTATTAACGGCCACCTTACGTAACAATATATATATATATATATATATATATATATATGTATATATATATATATATATATATATATATTTAAAGACATTTTTATGATTAACATTCTTTTTAGCGATACAAATATTTAAGTAAATGCTCTGTTTATAATAAACAGTATTAAATAACATTTACCGACCTGAATGTTCGAGAAATTTTCATAGAAAATATTCGTCCTTCGACAGGATTCGAGCCTGTATCCTATACGGAACCGTCATATACCCTGACGTGCCTTACCGCTCGGCCACAAAGGATCGTTCGGTTGGCAAGTTCGAATTTACTGCTTATAAACCTCAACTTTCTATGAATCTCTGACATATATATATATATATATATATATATATATATATATATATATATATATATATATATATATATATATATATATATATATATATATATATATATATATATATATATATATATATGGCATATCTTCATTCAGACATTTTTTATTGATTAATGTTGTGTCTACTACTTTTATATTGATCCTTTTCAGTTGTCTCATTAGTTTCTTGATGTTCAAAAGAAATTCAGCAAAGGAACTGCCGTAGATTCTTTTTTTTTTAATCCAAGTACTATTCGATTTATTCTAAGACCATTTTCAGCGGTAAATTACCATGTCAAAAATATTGTAATTGTGATAAAATCTGCATTCGGTTGCGATAGTGATATATATATATATATATATATATATATATATATATATATATATATATATGACACTCTGGACATATGAATATATGTTTTCTGCCAGGTGTACAAATAACGGTTTGAGGCTACTGACTTGTGGGGATTATTGAGTGGAACTATCCAGTCGAATTAGTGTGAATTTTTTGTGTGACGATCATTTGTGTTTTGATTTAGGATTTACCAGATGTTCAGCCGAGCCACCCTACTAAAAAGGTATTCCCTGAAATAGTTAATTATCTTTTACTTCTTTGTTCTTGTTAAGTAATTATTTGCGGTTGTAATTATATACTGTTTTATTTTAACATTGAAGTCTTGAGTTATACTTAATTATCAACGACCCCCGTACGTTATAAAAATATCTGAAGGAATTTCATCCTTATCCGACATGGGTTATTCGAAATTTGGAAAAGCCAATCAATAAAATTACTCGACACTAAAAGCCTTTAATGATATTTGCTTTAAGGAACATTTACTGTATAAATACATGCGATATTTAGATATAAGGACAGAGAAAACACAGATACATATAGTAATGGCTTTCAGAAGCTAAATACAGTATTGAGAAAATCTAACAAACAAAAAGAGTTCTTAATTATAATTAAACAACGAACAACAAAAGCTACAAGTAAACAACTTTTAATTAATAGAAAAGGATATCTTCGATTTCTGGGTCACATAATACGGAAAGAAGGCTTGTGGAGTTTAACACTCCCCGGTCATATTGAAGGCAAATTAAATAATAGAAAGAAGAAGAATCTAGTTTATGATTTTAATGGCTGGACGCAAAGGATGGTAAGCAATGCTACCTATACAAACACTCACAGGAATAAAAAAATGTGAAGTATCGACAAAATTAAACGTATTTATTGCAGTGGTGCTTTCAACTAAATCCCGTCCTGGGTATGACGATAAACTACATCCAACAGCAAGGCCTCTAATCAGGAGGTTTTGAGGAGCGTGGATCCACCTCTTAATTGCTGGTGTTCCCAGGTCCACCCTGATCCGGGGTGGTAGCACGTGTTAGGGTTCATCTATGGGTAAATAGTTAGCGCCAAACTGGAGTCGAACCCCGATGAATGTGTTAAAATAAGTTTTAATTCCAGAAATTTTTGTGAAAATATTACCAGCAATAAATTTTTGAAGAAAAACATTATTACCAGCAATACATTATTACCAGTAATACATTTTAGAAAAAAATAATATTACCAGCAATATATTTTTGGAAAAAAAATATTACCAGCTATACATATGTGAAAAAAATACCAGCTATATATCTTTGAAAAAAAAAGAAAAGAAAAAAGAAAACTACCAGCTTTAATTTTTTTTCAAAAATATTACAAGCGATAGATTTTCAAAGAAAAATATTACCAGAAATAGATTTTTGAACGAGAAAATATTACCAGCAATAAAAATTGTCGGCATTAAATAACTGATTGAGGTCGATATGCTGTAAACCAAACCAGACCAATTAAATCAGCAAATAAATAAATAAATAAATAAAATAAATAAATAAATAAATAAAAAAAATAACAAAAAAAAAACATAAAAAATATCCTGTACAGCAAAGATTAATCAACACAAATATTTGAACGAGATAACTCGAGACTTGGAACACGCCAAAACTTTAGCATACAAATGATTTTGATTGGTTAGTTGAGTTTGTTTAGAGGCATATCAACATCTGTATGGGTTATTTAATGCCAATATCTAAATATTTCGTACACAGTTTTATGGCTTCAACTACTGGTATGTTTATACTTTCAGGGCAAACCAATGTATTTTAGAGATATATTTACTAAATGATAAAACGTATTATTTGTATGTTTTAAACGTATTGCTGTTAATTTTACTATAAAAAGTATTTCTATAATTTTTTTGTGTTGCATTGATTGTCATTTTGTTACAAAATATACTATTGGTTATTTAATTTTAGAAAATGTATTGCTGGTTATTTTACTATAAAAATGTTTGCATCCTCTCTCCTGTCGTCGTAGTGCCATCCGCTTTTAAAAGCATGCAGAAATAAACGACATCATCAGAAGAGGTCTGGTTGTAGCTGGGTTCCCGTCCCAAATCGAACCCGTAGGCCTCGACCGTAGTGAAGGAAATGGCCAGATGGGATTACTAATATCCCTTTTTAAATGGGGGTCGTTGTTGATTTGTGATCTGTGCCGATAAATTTTCGACTGTAATATATAGATTAATGGATACCGTCTTGGATTGAGGAATCGGAGAGCCGAGTTCGAATTCCAGTCGAATACCCTTGAGAAAAGTGTGAATCCTCTTCTTCTCCCTCCAGCTATGGGTAAATAGCAGGACAGACTGGGTTCTATAGTCTTGGATGGTAACTGGTCTAGGAGAAAGACAACTCTGAATTCAAAACCTGCGAAGGGTCGTTTGGGGACCTTGTGGCATTCGGTGCACCAGGTCTCTGTATCCGGCGCTTCAAAAAGTGTGGATGACCCTCACGAAACCTTCACTACTCTAATTAAATCTCATGTGCTGTTGTCGGGCTGTCGGTTTCCGAGGAACTGACTGCTTGACCCTCAGACGTCGAATTCGACGGGAGAGTCGAGTTTTTATATATATATATATATATATATATATATATATATATATATATATATATATATATATATATGTATGTATTGCTGACATTTTTACTATAAAATCTTATGATTGTTGTTTGGTTTATTTACATGGTTTAGACTGTTGTCCTCATCTTTATTGTCATTTTTCACGACGTTTCGGCCATTGTACGCTCTGGCTTTCTTCTGGTGACAGGAATTCCGAACTGAACATGACAATAAAGATGAGGACAGCAGTCCGAACACTGTAAATAATGTCAATAATTACAATACCTCATTTCAGAAATATAGACAGATTTTGTTTGGGTGTTCACTATTTGAACCAACAACAATTGGGAGGTGGTTCCATACTCCTCAGAAGCTCCACTCTCCCGATCAGAGGCCCTGCTACCGGATTTAGTTTATTGACACACCCAGGACTACATATGATACTCAGTTGGTTAACCCTACAGACGGAGATGGGACAAGTATTTAACATAAACATTTGAGAAATTTCTTTGCAGAGAATTGCTTTACAAGTGGCTTGAAGTCAATGGTCTTCAGGATGTCATTTTCCATATACATGAGCAAAAGCCAATTTCACCACTTTTCATAAGTTTCACTCTTGAAAATGGACGTTCTGCACAGATGGTCACCATCATGCACTATGAACACTGCGTATTCAATTTCAACTCTGGGAAATTATTTTTTCTGTACAATGCAGGGAGAGTCTCACAATTTTCCTCGAGAACCACGAAGCGCATGAAATGCTCACATTTATTTAAAAGGTCACCATAATCAAGATCTTTGCGACACACGTAAGCCAGGCGTTTACACTTTTTGTTTAGGCCATCAAAACCAACTGTTTTCAATTCACTGCAGTAGGAAAACAGATTTCCAAGCTTCTGCACGTTTTGTCACTGCAGAGATTTGTGGGTCCAGAAAAGGGAGGAGTGTTCCCACCTTGAAAATTTCACTTTTACTAAGAAGTACCGCTTCTTCCGATCTGTCATATCTAGAAAGACGCACACTTCCTGTTTTATCAGATTGCTATAATCTGAAACTGGACATCTATTTCTGGCTTTGAATCGTATTCACTAAATTTGTCTATAATTTCTTGAAGAAATAAATTTTCATGGATTAAGATGATTCATAGTAACAATTATTTTCCCATCCTTTGACTGTAGAATTATACTTTTCTTGGTCACTCTTTCAAGAATTTTATTCCAAAGAATTATGAGAAAGATCGTTTCTATGTTCTCCATTTTCTGGCTCCGTCTTTCTCGCCTAGTATTTACTTCCTGTTCACTGCCAGCTGATACATAATCCAAAGTACGTTTAATTATCTGAAAACCTACATACAGGGCATAAACAGCATCAAAATACGACAGCCACCCCCTTTCAGAGAGACGCCTTATTTAAGCTTTTCACCCCAAGCAAGGCGGGTGTAGCACTGTCACATAAGGGGCGACAGAAAGTGGTAGAAAGGTTAAAGAGGCGTGATAGAGGAAAAGATGAAAAGAAGGACGGGGAATAGATCAAGGCATCTGGAGATGTCGATTGACATTGCATTTGAATAGTTGGCGATTATAGCTATCAAGGAAGCAAGTAAGAGGAAGGGATATCCACAGACGGGAAGTGCGAGACGTGAAGCTATTGGAGTAGAAGAGACGGCTACATTTAAAGGTGTCGTCAGTGAAAGAGTGGGACTGAAATGCCAAACCAGTAGCACGTTGAAATTCATACCATTTGGAAACTTGCGAAAGTAGCTCGTCGGAGCAGTTACCGTGAAAGTATTTGTAGAAAAGACAGAGGGAAGCGACGGCTCGTCTGTGAGAAAGAAACTGTAAACGAGATGCCAGATCAGAGCCAACCACATTGTTTATCCGTTTCTGGATTTTGTCGAGGACCTTATGACGAACAGCGGCGGCACCAGACCATATATGGCAGCAGTATTCCATGCAAGGTCGAATGGTTGATTTATAGGATTTGAAGGATGGACTCCGGCGAGAAAAACTTTCTGGCACGACACAGAGAACCAACTTTCCTTTCCTAATGATGATACCAAAACATTGGTGAACTGACAGATGTGTTCTGGACATTTCCGTTCAAAAGAGTTGCGTACCAGACAAATTGTTTCCCTGGATGTTTCCCGAGACAAATGCGTTCCTTGATAATTGCGTACTTCTGATAATGTTTTGAAGTTACATCTTTTTAAAGAGTTGTTTAATATAGAAATTTGCCCAACAATACTATTAATTACTCTAGACAAGCGGAAAGGTACTTATCATAAATGAAAAAAAAAATAAATAAATAAAAAGAGAGAAAAATCTCTTTTTTAAAGCAAGACAAAATTAAGCTATCAGTTTCAGTTCACTCCAGCAGTGCGCACCAAAAACATCTAAAAGATTCTGGATTGTATAGATTATATTGTTATTTGTAATCCATGACTAAGTACCGAAAATCAAACACTGGCGAAAAATCTTTGATGGACGACGAAAATTACAGCTACCACCATCATAAGAAAGACACTGATGAAACAAAAGGAATTTGGCGATATTTTGAGTGATCTTGCAATATTGTTAATCTGTCACTGCATTTGAAGCATTTGAAGCAAAAATAAACTTTTAATTATTTTTATTTTATTCATTTTTTTAAAATTTATGATTATTACTTATGCTATTAGGTTGGTGCAAAAATAATGACGTAATAATGTCGTTTTTTGACGTATTTTTAACGTCAAAAAACGACATTATTACGTCATTATTTTGTTCCAAACTAATATTTTCAAAATATAAGGTAATTGCATTTAAAAGCTTCAAAAAATTATCAAAGGTAAGCAGTTATCCAGGGGTGCATTTGGCTAGGGACGCAAATGTCCACGGACGCAATTGTCTCGAACTCAAATATTGTTGTGGAGTGGTTTCACATTGGAGGCTTGTATTTGTACTAAGTAGGTCCTAAAATAGTTTCGACGTACAAAACGTTAGGAACTTGATATAATAGGTAATGACGCAGAGAAATCTAGTTGTGGTCGCTGATACTTTAGTATCCGACTAACGGTCGTCTGGCATCGACTGACTGACCGAACCGCTGAGCGACTCCGCGACTATATTTAGTCACCCCCCCATTTCGGCATCATGTGGCACAAGGCCAGTTTAACGTGGGATCTCCGATCCCGTGGGCCCGGCCAAAAATATGCTCATTGAACCCGTATAAACGGGTTCAGGGTCGGTTTACCTCCCCGAAAGAGAATCCGCCCTTCGGCGTAGCCTCCTTTGGGTTCCTCCCCGCCCGAAGGCAGAGAGTTCAGCCGATCAGCCGGTCAGACGGTCGTCCGACTTCAGACTGAACTCAGACCGAGCCACTGAGCGACTCCGCGACTCCGCGACTCTGCGACTGCCTTGTTACTCTTACTACTCCTATTTATTATAGGTAGGAGAGTCTATTAAATATAGAATAGGTGTGTTCCACTATAACAAATATCCAGTACCCAACTGCCCTAGAACCGAAAATATTCCGTCGATGTGTTGAAGCAGAAAGAAAGGAATACGGACGTTGAACAAAATGAAAGAATTCAACAGTTTGTAGACAACACTCTTAACGCTTTTAATCCCACCAAGATCAAGCTGTGTCCAGCACAGGGAACATAGATGCTATCTCATTCAGTTGATGATTCCATGTCTGCAATCCAGTATGGCGTCCAGAAATATTTGAGGGCATTGTTGTACGACTGACCATGCCGGTTTGATAGTAGGATTTTGTTTGCATTACGTAAATCCACAACAGTGTCTGCAGGATTCTTTGTTCCAGGAAAGAAGACGAGGATGAAGATCATAAACCGTTCCATAAATATTTTCATGGAAATAGCAGAAAGTTTCTACTACTTTTGTTGAAACTGTGATTCTACTGAATGCATCTGAAAGGGATGTTTTCGACAATGTTGAACAGTAGAAATAAGTAAGCGAAACATTGTGTTCATCAGCCTTGTGTTTGTGAGTAGGCACCTTGAAGAAGTGAAAAGCAGTCTCCAAACCTACTTCTTATTATGACGTACTCTTGTCGCATTCCATGTATGAATATCCTCACACTGTTCTTGAAATGTTTCAACAGTCATAATTTAAACGAAATTTCTCTGGAAATTATTTTTTAGGCAAAAAATGTATTAGGTTGGTTCAAAAATAATATCGTTTTTCTTTTGAAGTTGGACGTCAAAAAACGACATTATTTTTGCACCAACCTAATAGACAGTAAAGTGATATTTCCAATGTCAGAAACGTTTTGTTATAAGATTGGAAATATTAAATATTAAATGTTTCTTTTTTTATTTAGACGCAGCCATAAAGACATATGTGATCGGTTGAGCAACTAATTCTTGTTGCAAGATTAAAAAACACTACTGCTCAAAATCCTTAGTTACCTACAAGTGAAAAATGCAATAATACATTGTTAATTTCAGAAACTTACGAAAAGGTGTTTTAAATCAATGATATGAAAAATAATTTCAACAATAACAAGAACTATTTATATTATTCGGACTATCATCCTCATATTTGTTGCCATATTTATTATTAGGTTGGTGCAAAAACAATGTCTTTTTCTCACATATGTTACTATGTGAGAAAACGACGTTATTTTTGCACCAACCTAATACAACGTTTCGGCCAATGTCTGCCTTCTTCAGGTGGTTGAAATGTCGAACTGAACCCTTTATTTCGCTCGCTGGTGTAGACTGTTCTAGTTCCGCGTGCCATGTGCGATGGATGCCAGTTATCAGTTATCTCCCAGCGTTCAGTTCAACATTCCAACCACCTGAAGAAGACCGGAGCGTACAACGGTCGAAACTTTATGATAAATATGGCAACAAAGATGACGATGATAGTCCGGAAAATGTAAAAAGTATGCATAATACCTCATCTCCAAAATATAGACAGAACTAGAATAACATTTTAATGAAGTTCTATTTTTTTTTATTAAATATGACCAAATATGGTGATATCATTTTAAATTTATGATATCACAAAAATGAAAATGAACTACTGTCTAAACCAATGTGAAACCCAAAGAGGCCTTTGAATTGTCTTCCCTCTCTGCTCATTTCACATGTCAAATATCATAATTAATCATTAGGTTGGTGCAAAAATAATGTCGTTTTCTCACAGTATGTGAGAAAACGACATTATTTTTGCACCAACCTAATAAGTGGTTCATTTTCAACGACCTTTTGTAATTTATTTAATATCAGGAAATATGTTTCGATTGCAATAATTATTTTTGGAGATAATAATACATTAGTGATAGAAGTTTTACTAATTAACCCATAGCTAGGGGGAAAAGTGCTAGAGTCCTACCTGTCCCCCAGTGAATATAATGAACCTACCAGAAATTTTCACTCTGTTCTCCCATTAACAATTCCGAGCGATTTGTCATTAAATAATCGCAAATCGAATCTTACAGCACCTGTTACTCCCAAGCAGTCACTCATCTAGGTACTGACCACCCTCAGCGTTGTTTAACTTCGGTTATCGTACGGGAACTGGTGTTTTCACATTCATCTCCTTGGTTTTTAACTTCATGCGCGTCCACTATAGTCCACAGGAATCACTTCTTTCTGTCTGTACCATAGCGACGCGACTGATTTCAACAGACATCTTTGTCTCTGCTTGTAACCAGTGCTGAACAACAGCAAATCCTCCATCCTCGATTCGAATTCCTGATATCAACAGCAGATAAGGTTTAATACTTTTCTCGGAAATTCTCTTTCAACTCAAAACTCGACCTATTTGGAGTGCCCACACTCATTTCCCTCCTGGAACAGAGACGCTACTGATTGATATGTTCCTAAGCCCGTCACTGGTCTCAGACATTATTTCTAAATTAGGCTACCATAAAGCAAGCGGAGATGATGCCAGCCGTCGTCCTAAAGAAATGTACTTCAGAGCTGGCTTCAGTTCTCTCCAAACACTATTGCCTCGCTGCTTCATTCTTTCTTGCTTGTTGGAAGTCCTCCTCTGTAGTTCCTGTTTTCAAGAACTCTGCAGAACATTCTGACTCCTCTATCACCCTTTTCTGCAAATTATTCGACGACTTAATCAATGCTGACATTGTTAAGCATCTTACTTCTCACGACCTACTCTCTGACAAACAATATGCTTCTGTTTTGTCAGATCTACCGCTGAATATGTATGTTAAGCTCTTGATAATAACGGCAAAACTCGAGCTATGGCTCTAGATATCTTAAAGACGTTTGATGGAGTTTTGCACGCTTGTCTTCTACTTAAGCTCAAGGGCTATAATATTATTGGACGTGTGTTTGATTTAATCCAATCGCTCCTATCAAATCGTGAAATGAAGGTCGTTTTAAACGGGCTCGCTTCCAGTTCCTTTTGCAGAACGCGGGTGTCTCCAAAGGCTCTAACTTAGGTCCTACGTTGCTTCTTCATCAACGATCTCCTTGATGTCCCCAGTTTCCAAGTAGGCATTTATGCTGATGACACTACCATTTAATCCTGTCTCAAGAGCAAATCCGTAAAAGTCAACCTGGTCGTTGTTCGTGAGAAGGACCCTCAATCCGTGGTTATCTGTGGCAAGAAATGGCTCGTAAATTTTAATGCCTCCAAAACGAACTAGTTCCATTTAATCACCACAATTAAACTTTCCTGCCCACCATCAGCATGGCTGATAATCGACTCATGGAAAGCAACAGACTACGCCTGCTTGGCTTCACGTTCTCAACTTGAAGTGAAATGCTACATCAAATCAATAGCTGCATCTACTGCAAGGACATTTAGTTCACAGTGTCGTTCCAGAAGTTTTTTTTTCTCGTCAGAGTCCATTTTGCACATTGACAAATCTATCATTCGTTCGTGCATTGAATATTTTTGCCATATCTGGTCAGATACTCCTGCTATTCATCTCGAGGTTCTTGACAAAATCAAAAGAAAGTTCTGCAATGTATTCGAACCTGAATTAACGTCTCAACTTCAGTTATTTTCTCACCGACGTGGCGTGGTTTCTCTCTGTCTTTTCTACAAATATTTTCATGGATACAGCTCTGGCAAGCTTTTTACCTAGTGCCCGGATTACGTTTGTTTAAGCGTGCTAATGGATTGGCATTGAGGTCCCACAACTTTTACTGTTGAACTATGTAAATGTAACAGCCACTTCTACTCCAAGGGTTTCTTTTTTCGCACTTCTCGCCTGTGGAATTCCTCTCCGTTTCTTGCTTCTCTGATAACTACAATCTTCAAAAATTTAATCGTCCATCGTCATCTTCTATCTTGAACGCCGTTGAGCTTTTATCCTTTCCTCGATCCCTTCTATACCCTGTCTCTCATTCACTCTCTGTAAGCCCCTGCTTACTAGAGGCATTCCGACCTTGCTGGGGTGAAATGATCTAAAAAAGAGTAACATTTTTAAGTGTAATTCATCTTGTTATCTAATCTCTTAGGCTTGTGTTTATTACAAGGTATTTTGATTGTAGCTTTAAGATTTCGTATCTTTTGACATGAAGTCATTTTTGTAACGTTGTTTATAGCGTCCAAACGACACTTTATTGAATATGAACTTGGTAATGGAAATAAATGCTCTTGTGGAGATCTGCATTCTAAGCGCAAATCGGCCTTGTACTTAACTTGCATTTAACTTCACGATGTTTAACATTAACTTTTGTAAAATTAACTTTTGTAAAAACAACAAATTATTCAGAGTTAAAGAAGATACAAATGTATGTTGAAATATTTCGGGCATATTTTCCTTTGCAGAGCTTTAAGTTTGAGTAGCAGCAGAAAGAAACGTCTTTCGCTTTTGAAATAATCTACGGCTTTTGAAAATAATCTCTTTCAGTAAATGTTTCTCTGTAAATTACAAGCTGACAAGGTTTCTGGGTAAACATTTTAAAAAAATGTCCTTTCTTTTGTCGAAAAAGAAAAATAACTTTGTGTCATAAATTGATAAAAATATATATATATATATATATATATATATATATATATATATATATATATATATATATATATGTTTATCAATATATATATATATATGTATGTGTGTGTGCGCGTGTATATGTATATGTGTGTGCGTATGTGTGTGTGCGTGTGTGTGTGTATCAGAGAGAGACCGAAAGATTGGTTTAAGTTTGAAATCGTGTGATGTCTGGCCTTATCTTTTGTATCGGGGTTGAATTGAAACTACGATAAAATGGAAGGTGTCTTTCGTTGCTACAATCACAGAGTTAATTTCACCGATGGATGAGTTGCGGATAGGGGAAGGCTGGTCTTCAATCTGTCTTATCCACAACTAAGCTAGCCACGATTACTGACCCAACTATATCGCAGAATTGCTTAAATTTGGAAACAGCATGCTGTACTGCTTGGTATTCCCGCCAGAAGCTCCAATACGGACATTTCAAAGTGCTTGGCTATCAATCTGAGAGCACTGCAAAGGATTAGGAAAGAGTTGGATGAGTCTAATGGTGATTACGAAGGTTTGGAGTGATCAATAGTGATTATGACGTTATACCTCAATTCATCTTCCCACAAGGCCTCGGACTCAAAACACAGGTTTACATCAAGTGCTTTGAGGAGGTAGTGCTGTGCTGGGTCAAAAGTGTAAGTTCTGGAAGAGATTATGTCTGGCAACAGGTCTCTTCACTATGTCATACAAGCAGGAGATCCCATTCATCGTTGTCGGACAATTTCTGCGATCTCATCATCCCTTACATGTGACCATTTAACTCTCCAAACTTCAACCCCGTTGATTATTATGTGTGGGACGCTGTTGAACGAGAGATCAACAAAACGCCTTGTAACGTCGAAGGTGAACTGAAGGCAAGGATTATGGAAGCTTTCATCAACTTAAACAAGGAGACCGTCCAGAAGAGACGAAGGAGATCCCGAAATCATTTTGAGGCCGTGGTTAAGGCCAATGGCGATTTTATTGAATAAATTTATCCTTTAGTATTCCAAGATATTTTTATATAATGTTGGAAAACATATCTGTTAAAATGAGCTGTTACTGTTATATTCAGTTTTGCCTAATTTAGACGACAATTTATCCAACGCACACTGTAAATCAAAAACAATATTAAGGAAAGTGACAAATTGGAAAGTGTTTAGTTGTGACGCGTTTCGTCCTTCAGGATTCATCGGACTAAATTTATGTTGGCGCGACTACGCATGCGCACGACATATTCAAATATTTTTTTGAAATATTATACTTTGATGAACTTTTTTTCCAATTGCCATTTAATGTATAACTCTGTCAGGATCATTTGCCCAAATTCTTAATATATATATATATATATATATATATATATATATATATATATATATATATATATATAAATAGAAAGAACAGTAAGATATATAATCTGGTGTTCCTATTGATATTTTTATTTTTGCAAAACAGTGCTCTAAAATATGGTTCTTTCGCTACACAGGAATTACCATGTTTCAAAAACCGAAGCTAAAAACCTCAAATTTTATTATATAATTAAATTAAAAGCATTAGTTCTGTTTCATATTCAATTGAATAAAATATTACCAGCAATACATTTTTGGGAAAAAAAATATTAAGAATCCATTTGACTCTCGACAAAAACCCTCTTTACAAAAATACATCAATGAAACCTGATCCACAAACTGAATTCTTACAAAGAATACATGTTCTATTCATACGAACCTATCCTAAAAATTTCGTCGGCATTAAATAACCCATTGCGGTGTTGATATGCTGTAAAACAAAATAAACCTAAATCTAACCTAAATCAGCTACAGTTTAAATAGTTTGTTTTGGTTTGTTTTGTTTTATGGCATGTCAAACTTAATGGTTATTTAATGACGACAAGATTTTTATTACTGGTAATATTTCTGTTCAAAAATATATTGCGGGTAATATTCTTTCCAAAAATGTCATGCTGGTAATAATGTATTGTTGGTAATAATTTTTTCTTAAAAAATTCATCGCTAGTATTAATTTTTTGCAAAAAATCATTGCTGGTATTAAAGCCTGTTTACACTTTCATAAGGTTTTGACCCCAGTTTGAGGGTTAACTATTCACCTATATCTGGGACCCTAACAGTTGCTATTACCACGGGTAAAGAAAGCGGATGTATTTTATCATCCTACCCAGGACACCTTATTTGGGTGTGGTCTTACCCCTCTGATGTGTATTCGGCGTATTATTAAGCCCCAGTCGACAGGGCGGTAGTTTAAATAGTAGGCTAGACTGTGCTGTCTAGCCTTGACTGAAACCCAGTGATGGAAGACGATCAATCAGAATTATAAACCTCGGAGAACCAATGAGAAGCCACTTTACTATACTGCCACAAAACAAACATGTTAGTTCATAGATGATAAAGAAACATCATGAGATTTAAAGCAAGTATATTGGCTATATCTAATCCGATTTTTCCACACTCTTGCGAAAACACAAAATCTAAATTTGCACCGTTCCAAATTACGACCTCCCAGACGCTCATATTTACTCTTCTAGGTAAAATCTAATAAAAAAAAAAATAAATAAAAAATAAAATAAAAAAAACCGCTAAACAAAAAAACTATTTTTCCTATTGGCGATGGGCATTTAACTACTTGACCTGACTATATATTTTTTCTCCTTTCTTTCTGGAGATTAAGATCAGCCTTCCTTAACACACACAGAATGTCCATTTCGTTCAGACACTCACAAAAACACACGCTTACGTCCTTTCGAACTCGTTATCTTTCTCTCAGTCTCGTAGCGACGGCAAATATGACTTGCCGTCAGCAAACAGGGTGGCACGTGTTTGTTGGCAGTCCTACAAAAATGCAAGCACTGCTTATTAATCAAGTTCAGTCAGTTTACGGTTTCAGCCGACTATTGAGAAGAAGCCACTGGCTGTTTTGCAATATGTCCCCGATTATAAATACGCACTTAGAAATATATTTATATACCGAAATCAATCAATACAGATATATTTGTCTGTTAGTATAATTTTCTGAAGTTCACACGTGAAATATTTCCAATACTAGAAATCAATTCAAAGTGACTAAAAAAACAAAAAAAAAAAAAAAGAAAGAAAGAAAACGGATATGGCAAGACGAACTCTTTAATGCTAACAACTAGAACAAGAATAAAAGAACTGATTTCTTAATGAGAATAGTCAGTTCTCGTTTGAAATCATTCTTTCTTGCATTAGCACAAGTTGCACGATATTTTAACACATTTTAATTTTTTCAATCTCTTGTTTTCATTTAAAGGGATGAAAAAACTGTAATTTTGAATATTTATAAACTTGTAGAGGACCGTGGGTTTAGGTGTTGTTCAATTAGGAAAACGTGCGTTTATTTCCTGCTAGAAGAAGGTCCAACTATAAGAACATGGCGGACTCAAGTTGAGTACAACCGAAGATGTAAAGAAAACAAACAAGACCGATATATATATACGTGTGTGTGTGTATGTGTGTGTTTGTGTGTGTGAACAAATATATATATTAAACAACAAAATTTACAATGGGCTTAGACATTAACATTTGTGTTTGTGTGTGAACGTAAAGAGTTTGTATTTTGATGAATATTCGCAAGTACGTGTATGTGTGTATAATGTTCATGGCGTCTCCCACAAATGTGAAGACGCTATCTTCTGCGAGAGCCTACATGGTAGATGGTGTCGCTGAGATGGAGAAATAAAAAAGAGAACGAGACAAGATGTCGCCCAGTATTTATAGTGTAGGGAGAGCGTCCCCTAGTGAACAATTAGGGAATTAACGAGGAGCTAACTCCGACAAACTACTTATGAAATTTAGCGGCGAGTTTTCCTACATACTAAATGTAAGACATGTTTAATGAAGCCTGTTCGCCATTATAGTTTCGCATCCCAATTCTCCTGAGTAAAAAATAAAAGGTCGACCGCCTCACCGCAAAGGTACTACCACACACCATACAAATTCATTCTTTGTATCTTTCATTGAAACAAAAATAAAATACGATATATTGACACCACAGGATGAGTATTTTTAGTTTGGCTTGTTTTGCTTTGTTTTACGGTATATGAACCTCAATTGGTTATTTAATTCTAACAAGATTTTTTATAGCTTGTAATATTTTTTTTCCAAAAATTGAATTGCTGGTATTTTTTATTTTTAAAAAATGTTTTGCTGCTAATATTTCTTTTTTTTTTTCAAAATGTATTGCTGGTAATATTTTTCCAAAATAAGTATTGCTGATCATAATATATTGATGGTAATAAATTTTTACAAAAAAAGATTGTTGTTATTAAAATGTATTTATACACGTTTTGACACCAGTTTGGGTTTAACTATTTGCCCATAGCTGGGACCCTAACAAATGCTACAGCCCGGGTCAGGGAGGACCTGGAAACACAAGCGATTATGAGGTGGTTCCAAGCTCTGCAAAACCTCCGGATCAGAACCTTTGATTATCTTTAACACATGATACTATAATGTCATCTTATGAATAAAACACTCTATGGCATGAGAAATATTTTAATAATGTTTTAAAAGGAGACACGGTAGGATAGTAGAGAGCGGGTTGTATTGCAGAATATAGAAGCCGAACCCGAATTCACTTACAAGAAAGATATAAATCTATTTCCACTCCCGCAGTGTAGATTAGAGCCATATCACTTTGCGACATTTGTTCCCTTACGATGGCCGAAGGCAAAAACTGTCAATTCTGGTCAGCACCTAGATGGGTGACCGCTTGTGAATATCAGGTGTTGTATGCTTGGTGATGCTGGTGATGTAACTGATAATGGCTGGTAATTGGTAATCTGAGATCCGAGTTCCAATTTGAAGAGATAACCGAAGTTAAGCAAAGCAGAAACTGATCAGCACCTAGATGGGTGACCGCTTGTGAATATCAGGTGTTGTATGCTTGGTGATGCTGGTGATGTAACTGATAATGGCTGGTAATTGGTAATCTGAGATCCGAGTTCCAATTTGAAGAGATAACCGAAGTTAAGCAAAGCAGAAACTGATCAGCACCTAGATGGGTGACCGCTTGTGAATATCAGGTGTTGTATGCTTGGTGATGCTGGTGATGTAACTGATAATGGCTGGTAATTGGTAATCTGAGATCCGAGTTCCAATTTGAAGAGATAACCGAAGTTAAGCAAAGCAGAAACTGATCAGCACCTAGATGGGTGACCGCTTGTGAATATCAGGTGTTGTATGCTTGGTGATGCTGGTGATGTAACTGATAATGGCTGGTAATTGGTAATCTGAGATCCGAGTTCCAATTTGAAGAGATAACCGAAGTTAAGCAAAGCAGAAACTGATCAGCACCTAGATGGGTGACCGCTTGTGAATATCAGGTGTTGCATGCTTGGTGATTAATAATGGCTTGGAATTGGTAATCTGAGATCCGAGTTCCAATCCCCCTGTTGTTTGTTATATTAACTTACGGTTGGCATCAATCCGTTTTAAATGTAGAATGATGTCAACTAATTACTAAATCATAAGTGTATAAATTATAATTTAGTAAGTATAACTGTGTCTAACTCAAAGCCACAAACAACAGAAATCAATACATACTAATTAATAATGCATTGATAACTAGTATTTTAACTATTACTACACCTCGAAGTGTCCTAGAATATATAGAGTTATTTATTTACTAACTAATTCATGAAATGGACAAAGTTCAACAATTATTTTAAGACATTTTTTATGTTTCGGTTAGCAAGGTCGATTTTACGAGAGAAAATCATGGAGAATTGTAGTTTAAAAACAGTAAAATCGACCTTGCTAACCGAAACGCTTCTCTGTGGTTTAATCGATAAAAGCACGTCAGGCTATATGACGGTTCCGTATAGGATACAGGTTCGATTCCTGTCGGAGGACGCATATTTTCTATGAAAATTTCACGGAGATTCTGGGCGGTAAATGTCGTTAACAACTGTTTATTATAAACAGACATTTACTTAAATATTTGTATCTATAAAAAGAACGTATAAACAATTTAAAATGTCTTAAAATAACTAATTTATAACTAATTTATGTTGCTTATTCACTCACAAGTTCATAAATTCCTTTGAGAATCGAACTCACAAAATTGGTTAACAATTGGGCAAACGGTTAGCGACTAGTGCCACGCATAAACTTAATTCTGGCACAAGGCCAAAATTCCGTGGCACCCTCTGGAGATCAAACTGGTTACATTGTGGTAAAAGTATGTTAGACGAGCGATATAACGCTTACCCCACGGGGAAGCATTCTAATGTCTATGAATTAATATTTATAAATATATTCGTTTGAACGGAAGGTTTTCGAACTGTATACGAAACTCTGAAGGTATTTTTGGCATCGAAACACAGAAAGAAT
>OZ010597.1:22138140-22143140 GCA_963932145.1 Acanthosepion lycidas
TAAATTTGATTTAGATATATTATGTATAAGATATAAAAATTAATTAAACTCACAACATTTTTTTTATCTTCTTCAGCTGAGCAAGTAAAATTTCTAAGTTGTCAAATGATCCCATTGCTAAAACAGAAAATTATAAGAAAAGCCATGCATTGCAAAATAACAAATAGATTTTGCAAACTTTATCGCGGGGAAAAGCAGGCTTTTGCTGTTGAGAGATCTAGATATGTTATTCAATAAAAAAAGGAAATTATAACAAAATACAGTCATACGAAAGAGATGGAGAGCCATGATTGTCTACGTCCTGAAAAGTCACAGGACATAAAAAGAAAGAATTGACAGTTCGAATCATTAAATATACAACACATGGAAGTATCGAAATGCTAAGTTTTAACGCACTTAATGAGAAAGGAGAGCTTGGAGAATCTGATACTCACTGGTCGAATAGAGGGAAAAAGAGACAATGGAAAACTGCGCGTGACATACCTGGAGGACTTGGGCAGGTGGATGATAGAACGTGGTCTAGGGAAGAAAGCAGAGGGAATGAACGTGTTGTAACCTGCAAGGGATAGAGGGAAGTGGTGAGCCATGATCGCCTAAGTCCTGAAAGAACATGGCACATAGAAAGAAAGAATGGACAGTTCGAATCGTTCAATATTATGTCAACTTAAAGCATCGAAATGCTAAGTTTTAACGCACTAAATGAGAAAGGAGGGCTTGGAGAATCTGATACTCACTGGTCGAAGAGAGGGAAAAAGAGACAATGATAAGCACCGCATAATATAGGTGGCGGTCTTAAGCTACCGGATGGCAGGACGTAGTCTGTGGGAGTTGGCAGAGGCACGGGCCATATTGAGAGCTACATGGGATATGGGGAAGTGGAGAGCCATGATAACCTACGTCCCGAAAGGACACGGAACATAGAAATAAATAAAGAAGTTTTTACGATGATAGCTAGTTAAATAGTTTAATTGTTTCTACCGGTTATCAAACTTTTGAAGGTCATTAAATGCCAGAAAATATTTTTAGAATGTAAGATTTTTTTTTTGGATAATAATTGTTTAGTGATAAAAGACTTACTGATTAACCTATAGCTTGGGGAGAAGTGTTGGATTCATACCTCCTTCAAGGGCGTTTACGCAGGAATGAATATAAAGGACCCAATTGGAACTGAAACTCAGTTCGTCGATTAACAATTTCGAGCTATTTATTACATCCCACGCACAACCAAGCTTACAGCACCTGGTAACCCAGGTAGGTAGATAGTGAATGGTGACTATCCGTTTCCCTCTTCAAAAGATCTTCAGATTAATGAGAGTGAAACTAACATATATATATATATATATATATATATATATATATATATATATATATATATATATGGTGAGAGAGATAGAGAGATAGAGAGAGAGATAGAAAGAGAGTGAGAGAGACAGTGAAGTAATGGATAGCGGCTTGGATTGAGAAATCGGAGAGCTTAGTTCGAATTCCATTCGAATCCATTACATTCGCTTACGTGCTAATACCCTTGGGAAAGGTATGAATCCTCTTCTTCTCCCTCCAGCTATGGGTGAATAGCAGGACAGACTGGGCTCTATAGCCTTGGATAGCAACTGATCTATGAAAACGACAACTCTGGATTGAAAACCTACGGAGGATCGTTTGGGGACCAAGTCTCTGTATTCGGTCGTTCAAAATGTGTGGATGGTTCTGCACAAAATCTTCACCACTATAATCAAATATCATGTGCTGGTGTCAAGCAGTCAATTTCCTAGGAACTGACCTGCTTGACCCTCATACGTTGAATTCGACGGGAGAGTCAAGTATATATATATATATATATATATATATATATATATATATATATAACTTTAAGTCAGCAAACGCCATGTATTGAACTTACAACTCCTTAGGTTAAGTCACTGCATCGAACCAATGCTTTTATGTACTGGGTCATATGCTCTTAATGACATGAATTTAGCAATTTTGGGTACTTATATACTTAATGTCTCAGTATACATTTTTTTTACTAGAGTTCATCCGTAAGAGGTATAGCCCGTGAAACTAGAATAATCTACCCCGAAATCTACCTACGAAATAAAGGGTTCAGGTCGAAATTACAATCATCTGAATAAGGCCGGAGTATACAACGGCCGAAATGTCGTGAATATGGTAACAAAGATGAGGACAACATTACGAACAATGTAAATAGTTCAAATAATTACAAAACCTCATCTAAGAAATATATATATATATATATATATATATATATATATAAATAATTGTTTAAAATTTTAACAATATATATGTGTTTGTGTTTGTGAAAAGTGCTAATAGCAGAGGTCAAGCGTATGTATATAAATATTTGAAGTAAACGCTGAGGTTTACACCAAGTCGCCACAGTCTGTTTCATTTTTGACGGAATGGGTGTTTAAGCATGTTTCAAATTTCCTAGATATGAAATAGATATTAAAGCGTTGAGATAGATAGATAGATAGATGTGAACAGACTGAGATAGATAGATAGATAGATAGATAGATAGATAGATAGATATGAATAGACTGAGATAGATAGATAGATAGATATGAATAGACTGAGAAAGAAAGAAAGAAGGAAAGAAAGAAAGAAAGAAAGGTGGATATGCAGAAGTTCTTTGTTTGGGTTAGAATCAGTATAATTGGAAACCCGGAGAGAATCGACCTGACTACACAAGAAACTGCACCCAAGACGTGCTTGCTAAAACTCACTCGACACTAAACGTGCCAGGTTATTTATTGATAAAAGCTTTTTTTTATATCCTTTCTTGGATGAATTCAGATGAAAGGGTGCATGAAAAATATTATGCTGTAGCATTAGTCATCCAAATGCTGATGGTTTCGCTACATCGAACATCGTTATTGAACAACTTGGTTTTTACTGGTGCTGTAACACCGATCAAATACGCAGACATCACAGCAGCAGTCATAACCATTTTATATATAAAGTACAGTTTATGTGTTTGTGTCCAAGCAACACCTCCGCTCCCACTGGTCCGATTTCAATGATTCATAGCTCATTCAAAAGCCCAAGAAATGTTAAGCGCAGAAAACGGTTTTCGTTGAGCTCAGATTCAGTGTTGCCAGTTTATGCGAGGTTAAAAATATATATTAATACATTATACTAGCCATTATCGTTGCTTTCATGGTTTAGGGGGAGTAACTCTAATTTTCCTTTTTGTATCCAAAATTGCAGCTGGCTTAAAATTTGAAGCTAGCTTAAAAGCCAACATATATTGTAACGAATGAATGGGTCGCGAATCCGATTAACTCGGTATAAGATAGCTAGTGATGACCAACTTTGGACAGACCCCACATTTGTCGGCCGTGTGCCACAATGTATCAGTAATAAATCTTAGAATAGCAACGTTTGATGCTGTTTGTTTTTATGAACATTTGAACGGATAAACACAAGAATCTGTTATTTTAGTGAAAAGACAACGAAAAAAAGGAGACACGTTCCATTGGAATTAAGTAGTTTTCCACACCCCACCACCGTCCAGCACAAGTTTTGACCAATATCTCTGTGCAATTTTTGCTATGGAAGACCTGAATTAAGCGAATCTTTTTAATTATATCTTCTTGTTTTTTGTGAAACATTTTCGTAGTTTCATTTTCAGTTTTCTTTTCTTGTTTATGCTGAGCGGTGGCGTTAGACTCTAAGGCTAGAATGGCTGGATGCTGGAAGATCAATCTATCTTTGCTGAATAGGCAAGACTTCCGGAAACAGCTGATTGTAGCGTAGTGATGCGAGAACTAGTGGGGTGTTATTGGGAATAGGTGGTGGGAGAGGATTAAGGATAGGATTAAGTCTTTCACCACCGAATATAGCCAACGGGTCGCACTAGATTAAGCCTAAAAAAATTAAGGCTCTTAAGGATAGTCTTTCCCGGGGGGAATTCACTAGAGACAGACCTAGTTACGGCGCCCCTGTGGCGAGGGCTACCAAGGTCAGGATGATAGGCATAAGTTAAACAAGATGACTGGCGAATCCGTGAATATGGGCGCAAAATTGCGCAAGGAAGAGGTCCGTGAAGATTCTGATCTTTACATTCGGATGGTGGATTCTCCGGAGGGGCGTACTCTGAGGTTGGCCGATGGCAACTGTGAGGCGTTTCAGCGGTATTTCGGGAGCAGGTTTAACAGACAGCCTGGTCTCTGTGACGAAGAGTTTCGCAGCTGTTTGGCTGATTTTCCGCGGCTTGAGCCGATTGAAGCGGCAAGATGCGAGGTGAGATCAGGTAGGTCGAAGTTTACGCTGCATGGAAGAGAGTCGGCATTGGCAATTCTCTGGGACCATGGTTTACCCCATGAATTTTACTTGAGGATGTCACTCATCTTTGTTCCTCTTTGTACTACCGTGTTCAACAACTGGGCTTCGTCCCTGACCGAATCTCTGGGGTGGGGGTGGGTGTTCACACAGTTTAAAGAGACAAGAGTATTGGGTGGAATTTAGATAATTACAGACACATAACTCTGCTAAACACAGAGTTAAAGATTTTGGCCAAGACCCTGTCGGAGCGTTTAAAGTTAATTGCCGAGATTCTGTTGGACGCAAGCTGACTTGATCTGCGAAGGGCCGAACAATCCAGAGGAACCTGTATCTGATTTGCACAATCCTAGAGGGTGTAAAAGACGACGATCTAGCCGCGCTGATCAATTTGCAGTCAGTGCAAGGCAATTGATTGGGTCGGTCATCGGTACCTTGCTGCGGCGCTGCAGGCCGCCAGATACAAACCCGACTTCTGTATCGCTTCCCCAGTACTGTGGTGCACGTGAACGGAAAGCGGTCACGAGAATTTTGCTGTCTCGGACGATTCATTAGACTTGCCCATTGTCGCCTCTATTTTACGCTTTGGCGTTGGAGCTCCCTCCTTCGCAGGCTGAGGGACAGGTCGTGCAGTCAAGCTCTACGTGGAATCACTGTCCCTGGTGGTGCTCGAGCCAGGGTTTCTGCGTACGCAGATG
>OZ010597.1:22148140-22165640 GCA_963932145.1 Acanthosepion lycidas
TCCATTACATTCACTTACGTGCTAATAACCTTGGAAAAGATATGAATCCTCTTCTTCCCACGCCCCAGCTATGGATAAATAGCAGGACAGATCGGCTTCTTATAGCCTTGAATGGCAACTGGTCTACCACAGAAAGAAATGGCAAACTACTGCAGGAAAAAATCTTCTTCGTCAGTCATGTATCGAAAAGTACATGAACGCCTAAGCGTGTATCACGAATGGCACACAACTGACTGATGTACTCTCTAAATATTCGAAATATCGTTATGGCCAGTGAGAACTCTTACTGGGTATGAGGATAAATTACATTCAGCAACAAGGCCTCTGATCGGGAGGTTCTGTGGAGCGTGGAAACGTCTCTAAATTGCTATTGTTCCCAGGTCCACCCTGACACGGGATGGTAGCGCCTTTTAGGGTTCCAACTTTGAGCAAATAGGTAACACTATGAATGTATAACAATATATTTTTATAGTAAAAATACTATCATTTTGAAAAATATACCAGCAATATATTTGGCCCTCGACAACCCCACTCTCTTTTACAAAAATACGTCAATGGAACAATATACAAACAGATTTAGAAACAAAGAATACATAAATTCTATTTATAGAAACCTATGCTAAAAATCTTGTCGGCATTAAATAACCCACTGAGGTTGATATGCCGTAAAACAAAATAAACCAAGCCAGTGAAAATAAATGATAATCGTAACGTTAGTATTAGCCGTTTCTTTGTAAAGAAATATTTGGCATACATTCAGTCAGTGAAATAATTTAATATTTTTTACTTTTCTCTTCATTTCCATCATTCATTAATTACCAACCAACCAACCTTTGTGTTTCTATATAATATATTCTAAATAATGTATTGTCCATCAATACATTGTCGTCTGCGTTATCTAACTGTCAACAATTGATGACTATATTTAAGTAATTATCTAATTTCGTTCAGTTTAATAAATATTAAACACATTTGTATTTTATGATATATGTTTCATACTACCTGAATATTAAACTAAGCAAACAACACCGTCTATCATATGAATATCAATGCATTTTTTATAGAGAATTTGTTACATAGAGAAAATGTCACCTTTTCTTCTTGTCCTTTGTGTCCTATATCTTCAGGACATAAACGATAATGACCCTCCACAGCTTCTTGTCTCTTATAGGTCTAAGCAATGTACACGTCCTTGAATTCGCTTCCACTACAATATTTTTTTAAAGTAGTTAAATTCAAATATTTAACGATTTTATAAAAGAAATTCTACGGATATTTTTTGTCGTAGAACTCGCCATGAGATTATTCAATCATTAACTGCAGAAGAAAGATTGATAAGAAAATCCAAATAGGAAAACCGTGGACTTTTCGCAGGTCTCTCTAGTCAATTGTAACTGTATGGCCAACTTAACTGTTGACAAAACAAGATAAAACCTATTTTTCTCATAAACAAAGAATTACGATTGATATCTTATTATTAGCGAGACGAAATTATTTACTTCAATTCCTATCCGAGGCATGGTTTTTCAATTTTATTATTTTTTAAATAAGTCTTTCCAATGGATGATTATTTCGTTGCATGTTCATTAAACTTATGCACAAGGTCCCGAGTAAACGTTTAGTCAAACCGACATGCTTATTTTATAAGTTGAATACTTCCCAGCAGCTTGGCTATTGTAGACTACATTTGTATTTGGTACAGAAAAGAAACATTCACTCACTTGATTTTATAGAGAAATAAACGAGGACAATTCCTGGCAGTAGTTTTACAATCATTTATTTCAGAAGTGAGACAATTAGAAATTTTAATGGAAAATACGACCCATTTAATCAGGGATCCTTCGACACGAGACGGGGATGGTACCGCTGCATAATCTGGGGCCAATAGCTGACTAATTATGGGAGAAATTCCCTTTCCAATTTGCAAGGACCTTTGTTCTTCTTTGGTTTCGAGTTGATCGATACTGTTCGAAATTATCCAAGTGATAAATGCGGTTGTAGAACACATTCATGTTTTGAATATGTTTTTGTATCCGAAAGAACTGCTTAATAAGAAAAGTACATCGTTTAGAAATTTACATCTTTTTCTTTAAATCAATTTCACCTCATGCAAGGTAGTTAAGCCACTAAGACACAAGGAAAGAATTAGGAACAGAAACGTTGCTAATGAGCGGAAACAAAAGGAGTAATAAGGAGGACAGTAGATAGCGATTGACATTGCATTTAAACTTTTGCAGATTAAAGTTGGCTGGAGAGCATGGAGCCGGAAGTGAGTTCCACAAGAAGCGTAAGAAAAAAACCGTTAGCATAGAATTTACGGCTATATTTATCCAGCTTAACTGTAAAATGATGAGATCACGACGCTAGTATTGCGCTTCAAGTCAAAACGTCTAAGTATCAGAGCGAAGTGCTCATCAGAATAATTAGCGCGAAAGTATTCATAGAAAAGTCACAGAGAAGCGACCTTACGACAGTAGGAAACTGACTAAAGCAGGGCCGCCAGATTAAGAGCGATAATATTGCTGATTCTATGAAGGAGCTCTAGACAAATAGCAGAAGCACCGGACTATATGTGTCATGGACGAATGAGAAGCATGGATGAATGGTAGACATATAAATATGTATGATAGATTCGAGAAAGGAAAAGAAAATTTAATAATGAGCAGGAAGAGTGAAGAGCAATCAGAAGGACAGTAGATAGCGATTAATATTGTATTTAATTTTTTCCAGATTCAACTTGGCTGAAAAGCATGGAACGAGGAGATCCACAAACAAAAACTGCGAACATAGAACATACGGCTGCATCTAGCCAGCTTTACTGTAAGTTGGTGAGAGCTCGACGCCAGTGAAAGCATTTATAGAGAAGACCCAGACAAGCAACATTATGCCGGTGGGAAAGTGACTGAAGCCGAAACGCCAAATCAGGACCGATGATATTGTTGATTCTTCTTTAGATCAAATCAAAGAGCTCAAGGTAAATAGCAGGGGCACTGGGCCATATATGGCAGCAATATTTTAAGCATGGACGAATGGTAGACATATATATATATCTAAGATTCTGGAGAGGAAAATTGTCTCGCATGAGAGTGAACCCCGAAAAGAAAATAATACTTGGACTTTCTCACTTGTAGAAATATAAAAACCAATTAAGAATACCTGGGTTGAAGTTGATAAATCAATTAAGTTATTATTGTAAAAATTTTATGGAAGGCAACCTTACGGCGGTATGAATGTGAATGATGCCGAGACGGTAGATCGGCGTCTTATCAAGGATTTCTAGATAGATAGCAGGGCACCGGGCCATATGTGGCAGAAATATTCTAGGCATGGACGAATGGTAGATTTATAGATAAGTAAGATAGACTCTAGCATGACACAGTGAACCAACCTTCCTGGCAGATGGCGTAGCAATGAAATCAATGTAGTATTTCCCTTTCATGTCAGACGAGAACGTTAGCGACGGAAGGTGTAGTGAATCACTCTCCTGGAGGTCAGCATCAGCCTTGTTCATGGCAGGCAAAGAGGGTTTTCTCAGATGATTAAGTGAGAACAGTATAGTTTCATGAAAGTACCTAAGACGGAAGTGATAAGTGAAACAAATTATCATCGTAAATATTTTAACCAAAGTCTGATTCCCATTTATTAATATTATTGCTATTATTATTAAAATATTATTATTAATATTATTATTAAATTATTATTACTATTTATTATTATTATTATTACTATAATAATTATTATTATTACTATTATTATCATTATTACTAATATTATTAAACTTATGTGTTGCTCAATGGCGGTTGTTTAACTCAAATCCTTTAGACAGATTCAATTCAATATCACTAATATATATTTACACTAGAGTTCCTGCTGGGACATAAACTCGACTCGGGCCTCAAGTGGAAATCTAACAAACAATTCATCACTAAAGATGCTGGTAAAATGGTCGGTTTTCTGTACCGCTTCAGCAAGTGACTCTACCTTTTAATCTCTAACATTCCAATCGACAAATCAAGCCGAAAATGTATTACTGCTGCCATATATGGACCGGTGCTTCCCAGTCTTCTCTTTCGACTCTTGATAGAATCCAGAAGCGTCTCGGCATCCATGTAGGCGACTAATTAATTTCCACTCTGTAACCTCATATCGCAAGCCCCTCGCTGGTCTATTGCTCTTTCCATGAAGAAATTTCAGAGGAACTATAGTCCTTACTGCTACCAGTCCTAATATTCACGACAAGACTCACCACGCCAGTCACATTCTAGCGAATCAACGTCATTCCCTTCAAATTGCTCTGGCGAGGTGTAAGTTCCACACAAGCAGCTTCTTCGCACGAAGCACGGCTTTCTTAAAACCGACTCCAAAGAAGTTGCTTCATCGATCACTACAATATGAACCTGTTCAAGACTACGCTTAAACGTAATCTTCCACACACATCCGCATAAAGTGCCTCTTACAATGTAAACCTATAAATAATTTGTGGAAATGACTTCCAAGAGGATGTTTCCCTATTCACTACAATCTTAACCTGTTCAAGTCGAGGGTTAACCGATATCTTCCCCTCCTATCCGCATAAACTGCCTCTTACCATGTAACCATATACATAATTTGTGGAACTGACATCCAGGAGGATGTTTCTTCGATCTCTACAATCTTAACCTGTTCAAGTCTTGTGTAACAGTTATTATCCCCTTGTATACAAATAAACTGGCTCTTAATATGCAACCATATACATGATTTGTGGAACTAAATTCCAATAGGAGTTTTGTCTGATCACTACAATCTTAACCTGTTCAAGTTGAGTGTTAACAGGTGTTTTCCCCTCCTATCCACATAAACTGCCCGTTACCATGTAACCCTATTCATGATTTGTGGGAACTGGCCTGCTACAGGTTGTTTCTCCGATCACTACAATCTTAACTTTTTCAAGTCGTGGGTTAATAGTTATTTTCCCCACCTATCCGCATAAACTGCCCCTTATTATGTATCTATATACACAATTGGTGGAAATGACTTCCAAGAGGACGTTTCCCCGATGACTACAATATTAACCTCTTCAATAACAGGGGAACCGTTATCTTCCCCTCCCATCCGCATTAAATGCCTCTTCCCATGTAAAACTATACATGTTTTGTGGAACTGACTTCCAAGAGAATATTTCCCCAATAACTCCAATCTTAACCTGTTCAAGATGTTGGTTAAACGTTATCTTCCGCTCCCATCCGCATAAAGTGCCTCTTACAATGTAAACCTATAAATGATTTGTGGAACTGACTTCCAAGAGAATGTTTCTTCGATCTCTACAATCTTAACTTGTTCAAGTGTTGTGTAACAGTTATTATCCCCTTGTATACAAATAAACTGCCTCTTAATATGCAACCATATACATGATTTGTGGAACTAAATTCCAATAGGAGTTTTCACCGATCACTACAATTTGTGAAAGTTTCTTCGATCACTAAAATCTTAACCTGTTCAAGTCTTGGGCTATCCGTTTTCTTCCCCTCCTATCGTCATAAACGGCCTTTTAACATGTAACCCAAGTCGATGTTTCTTCGTTCACTACAATCTTAACCTGTTGAAGTCGAGGGTTAACAGCTTTTTCCCCTTCTATCAGCATAAACTTAACATGTAACCCTATACATGATTTGTGAAACTGACTTCCAATAGGTTTTTTCCGCGATCATTACAATCTTAACCTGTTCAAGTCTAGGGCTAACCGTTATCTCCCCCTCCTATCCGCATAAACTGCCTCTTACCATGAAACCTTTACATGATATGTGGGAACTCTCTTCCAAGACGATATTTCCCGGGTCACTCTAATCGTAACATATTCAAGTCTAGTGTATCCTTTATTATCTTCCCCTCCTATCCGCATAAACTGCCTCTTACCTTGTAAATCTATACATAATTTTTGGAACTGACTTCCAAGAGGATGTTTCTTCGAGCACTACAATCTTAACCTGTTCAAGTCTAGGGGGTCCGTTATTATCTTCCCTTTCTATCCGCATATACTGCCTCTTACCATGTAACCCTATAAATGATTTGTGGAACTGACTTCCAAGAGGTTGTTTCTATGATCACTACAATCTTAACCTGTACAAGTCAAGGGTTAACAGTTATTTTCCACACATATCCGCAGACGTTTTGATTGTTAATCTGGAAACTTCTACCTCGAATATCAAACTGTAATCCACTACTACTCTAACAACCTCTGCTGCTCTAGATTTTTTTTGCGGAGCTATCTTCGGATCTTTCGATGAACTAAAAAAAAACCGTCACTTCCTTTTACATCAATGGATATTTTCCATTATAAATGTACTCCAAATTTTTAAGCTTGTGCCAAACTAAGCTATGTAAAGTCTAATATATATTTTTGTGACAGACTGATTAGCTTTGATCCTTACCAGGTGTCTATAAGATTTCATCCTGTACCACATTGGATACATCCCAGTTGATCGATACGGAATCGATTTCCAACAGAAAGCATAGATATAAAAATCGTGCTTATGCAATGTTTGGCAAGGACCACTTGCTAAATCAGGGTCCTTGTCCCCAATGCACCCCATTTTGTACGTGTGTTATAAAAAGTTACGTGTTTTCTCTCAAATTGGCTCGACTTGAAGTGGCTCCAATGTGGCTACTCCAAGATTAAAACAATCGGTCCATCATTACTACGCGCTGCCAATACTGGAAAAGGAAATTGAATTTAGGTTCAACCAACATCTACTTTTTGACACTCGAGGTTGGATAATTCTCTTAACGGATTCTCATTTCTGTTCAAACATTTTCGTTTGGTTTTCTTCTTTTTTTTCTTCTTCATTATCGTCCAACCACTTCTCCATCTATAGTTTGCAGCAACAGATTTCTTTCATCTCATGTGTATTTTTTTAAAACTTCTGTAAATTTATGTTTTTACTTTTGTCTTTCGTTTTTCTTTCTAAATACATGGGCTTTTCTCTTTCTTTGCTTCCTATTTCCTTTCTTTTTTTTTCGAAGTCTCTTTTCTTTTTCTTTCCGTTGCTTCCCATTTTTCTTTCTTTTTTATACTTTTTCTTTAATTCTGAACTTCTTGCATTCCCAATTCTTTGCTTCCGATTCCTTTTTCTGTCTTTCTTTCTTTCTTTCTTTCTTTCTTTCTTTCTTTCTTTCTTCCTTCTTTTTGTTGGAGAGAGGATTTATTTTTTTTCCTTAGTCTTCTTTATATTTCTTTCTGGACTGTCTTTTTTTTTTCCTTCATCGTTGATTCTTTTATAATTTTATGTTTCGTATTTTCCCTTTTTTCATTCTTTAATAGATTATTTCCTTTTTTCTTTCATTGTTTGTTTGTTTCTGTCTTTCTTTCACTTTTTTTCTTTTCTTTTTATTTATTTTATATCTGTTTTCGTATTTTTCTTTCTTTTTATCATTTTCGTTTTTTCTTTTTCTTTATTACATTTTTTCTTTTATCTTTCTTTTAAATATGATCTGTTACTTCATTTTCCGTTTTTTTTTATTATTCCCCTTTCTTTCTTTCTTTCTTTCTTTCTTTCTTTCTTTCTGTCTGTCTTTCTTTCTTTCTTTCTTTCCTTTTTCTTTTGTTTTCTCAAACCTTTCAATGCTTTAATTCGTTCGCCCGTTCGTTCGTTTGTTCGTTTTCATTCCTATCTCTTTTTCTTTAAATTTCGAATTCGTTTCTTATTTCCTTTCTTTTACTTCATGTCTCTTCCTTAATTATCTTTTTCTTTTTTCTCTTTCGGGCTTCCATTCTTTTGTACCATTAATTCTCCTTTCTTCCTCGTTACTATTTCTATTCATTAATTGTCATTCTTTCTTTATTCTTTCTTCTTTTCTTTCTTCTTTCTTCTTTTTCGTTTCTTTTTTTTTCTGTCGTTTTTCTTTCTTTCATTTCCAATTTTCTGTTTACTTTTTATGCGTTTATTTCTCTTTCTTTCTTTATCATTTTTCTTAGTTTAAATTTATTTTTTTTATTTCTAGAAACTTCCTTGCTTTTCTTCTTACTTTTTTACTTTTTCTTATTTTTCTCTCATTTTTTTTTTATTTTCAAACTCTAGTATGCTCTCGGAGAGACGTCCACTATCGGATCTACTGTCTTTTTCTTATTTGGAGCGGGCGAAAGTATGTTTTGCGTACCGGGGGGACTTCTACATCTGAAAGTCCCATAGCATTTAATCATAGTGTTTTTTTTTTTTTTTATAGAATATTGTCTGGATTATTCACGGTTTGGTCGCAAGCGGACATTTGGCATTTTGGGAACATTTCCAAAGTGATAGTTGCTATGTTTATTTTGAAAGTAGACAGTCTGAAGATTTAAGAACTTGTCTAACTTTGTTCAAACTCCAAGTCATGATTGTTTGAAGTTACTTAAACCTTTCACATGTGCATTCATTTATTTTTTAGGTGATCATTTATGGATAATTAAAGTTTGTGTCTTTTCGACGTGGAGAGATTTTCAAATTGACATTATAATTAGTAAAATTTTTTAATTTATAATATCTTTTTGAAAATGGCCTATATCAAGTGGACTCTGAGGCTCTGCAACATAAAATTCAGTCAAATTAATACAATTATTCGCCATATTTTGCCAGCATTTGTGTCTCTGGCCATTCAAATACTAATAACGTTAAAACAAACGCCATAAAAAAATCGCCCTTTTTAGTGTATTTTCCCAAACATTTAAATCTTCAATTGTTCTCAGGAAGATATTTAAGACGTGCACAGTTCCTTTCATACGCCAAGTTAATCATTATTGTATTTATCAGGAAATAATGATCTAGATTTCTATCCCTATGTTTTCTGGTGAACTGGATTCATTTTTGGCAGAGAACCTCCCAAAACGAAGTCATAATGGATTAAATGCAAAAATTAAACACTTTGCAAGAATTTTGGCTGTTCAATGTAAAGCAGGGTTTCTAAATCTGCTACGTTTTTAATCAGAAATGTAAACGTTTCGTTTATTCTTCCTCGTAAGTACAAATAACATTTATACAGGTCTATAATTGATCTGAAAATATTTCATGGGTTTTAAAATCACAAATCTCCGCTTAGCTCTATCACATGAGCCCAATTTATTGCTATAGCAGAAACACTTTTGAAAAGTTGCCAGCATGGTACTGTTCTTAATCTAAAGGAACGTACACCCGACAATAGTGATTGATAGACTGATTCGTGTTCTACAGCTTATCAAAACGCCTGCAGGTTATTTAAAGCCAGAAAATATGCTTACATTGTGAGATATATTTTTGGGATAATACTGGTTTAGTGATACAAGTCTTACTAATTAACCCATAGCTGGGGGAGAAGAGGTGGATCCTTACCTTTCCCAACGGTATTTGCGCGAAGACGAATATAACGAACGCAACGGGAATTGGAACTCGGTTAACAATTCCAAGTCATTATACCCTACACCACCCACACATCCAAGCATACATACAGCACCTGGTTTTCCCAAGGGGATCGTCCATCTAGGTACTGACGGGTCTCAACGATGTTCAACTGGGACCGGTGTTTCATCGTGATGTGACCGTAAGCCTCCAACTCTAAAGAGCAGCGCTTAAATCTCACCTGGAAACTTAATAAACAAACGACGCGTATATGGGGACCTAACAATTATTAGGTTGGTGCAAAAATAATGTCGTTTTCTCACATAGAAACATATGTGAGAAAACGACATTATTTTTGCACCAACCTAATATTTTGGACAAATTCAGTGAAAGACGTGTTCGATTTCGTGTCCACAGTTGGAGACGTAAACAAGAAATCGTGGATTAGTTTATATAAAGTGATTCACATCTTATTGAATTAGTCAGTAGTGGTCACTTGTAATCAGATAAAGCCCCTTTGGAACATTGGAACAACTTATTCAGTTATGTGCCATGCATGATACACGCTTAGGCGATCATCTATCGTTCGACACATGACTGACGTGGCAGATTTTTTTCCCGAAGTAGTTTGCCATTTCTTTCTGCAGTAGACCGTTTTGCCATCCTAGTCTATAGAACCCTGTGTGTCCTGCTATTTACCTATAGCTATAGAAGAAGATTCATACCTTTCCCAAGGGTAATAGCACGTAAGTGAATGGATTCGACTGGAATTCGAAATCGGCTTTCCGATTTCTCAGTCTGAGCCGCTATCCATTACTCCTCCATTTTGGGAAAAAATGAAAAATTAACCTCGTAAGAGCGTCGATCGTTCAACTCTTAGATGACACCGGAATCAAAAAGGAAGGATTGGGTAGAACTATGGATGACAGGAATGGTTGGAAAGAAGAGGGAAGTAGTGTTCATTTGAGTAGGATCATATATATAGATCCTGTTGTAAATATTTTGTACCTCCTTTTGAGTCACCCTCTACCTGCGATTTATAAGTGGATTATTTGCATTATATACATTTGAATTAATATACTCATCTTTCAGAGTCTGTCTATATTTCTGAGATGATGTATTATGTACATTATTTACATTAATCGGACTATTGTCCTCATCGTTGTCGCCATATTTATCACAACGTTTCGGTCGTTGTACGCTCCGGCCTTCTTCAGGTAAAAATGGTGGCTGAAGACATTAGGTTTATAATACCCAGAAATTCATACCCAGATGTCCTCAAGGACACATGGCACAGTGGATAAAGGCGTTGGTTAGATCCAGTGACAGGACCCAAAGAGTGTGAGTTCAATACCCGGTTAAGGCATTGGAGAACTTTCAGATGGAAATTAGCATAACTGATAACTGACACCCATCAAAGTGAGCGAAATAAAGGGTTCAGTTAGACATTCCAACCACCTGAAGAAGGCCGGAGCGTACAACGGCCGAAACGTTGTGATAAATAATGTACTCATCTTTGTTGTTAAGATTACGATTCGGTACTGTTCTTAATCTAATGGAACGTACACCCGACTATAAGGATTTAAAGACTGGTTCATTTTCTACAGCTTATCAAACCCCCTGCAGGGTGTAAAGAGATGGAAAAAGATGTTTGCATTCTGGGATATGTTTTTGAGATAGTAATGGTTTAGTGATACAAGTTCAGTTTCTGTGATCGGTAGTATCTTAATGTAAACAAAACAGACAATAACTTCGCAGCACTAATTTTTCTTACAATGATATTCACCCTGCACAAGTCCCAAAAGCCACTCTAGGTAGAGTGACAAAAACGCTTTAGAAGAAACCGGAAACCTTATTCTAAATAGGGAACCTGCAATCCGGTTTTCCGGTTCCTTCTCAACTCTTCTCATTCTCTTTCACTCCCAGTTCCCCCTTGTGTCTTAGTGGTATTATCATCTTGTTTCCGATGAACTGATTAAAAAAAGTATCTACGTCGAGAAGCGAGCGGCCCAACACGAAAGTTGCATTTCAAAAGCTAAGCAAAATATTAAGTAAAAGGAAACATTCGATAGAAACAAGAAAAGAACACCGAAGTTTTCCTATATACCAGTGAATACTGACCAATCTTCTCACAGATGAAGGGACTTGAGGCAACAGAAAGGATTTTTGAACGCTTCCTTAGAGTAACATCCATTGTATAAATTAATCGAAAAAAAAAACCTGTCATTATTTAAGTTTCTTTCGTATTTTTCTAATGAATCATAACCAAGTACCCATGGTACTTCGTATGTCGATTCCACGAAGTAATTCCTTTCGGATTGACCACATATTCTCCATTTGATTGAAATCAGGAGAGTTTCCGGGCCAGTCGATAGTACTTTGATTTGCTTACCGGGGAGTGTGTTCGAGCAGCTCCCTTGAAGTAACGTCCATTGCAGACAATAGCCGAAGGATGACTAATCGACAGTGGAGAAAATAGTGTTTGGGGCGTGATAAAAATCTGATGCAATCACGGATGAGGCAACAGTTTTCAAGGCCAAACAAATTTCATTATAAACCCCGAAAATAGATTCATATTACTGCAAACCACTGCAAATGATTTAATCCGAGGAAAAAAAATAGACATCGATTACACCCTGTCACTCCAGTGGGTTTAAAACTGACCGTATGGTGAAAGAAAGGAAACTAAAGCAGTTGTTTCAATTAATTTGCACAAGGGTACGGTTCAGGGACGCGCAAAGAATATAGTCGTAGTTAAGATGGAGAATGAGGAGATACATGCAGCAAGGTTCAAGAAGTGCAGAATCAGGAGGTAATGGATAATGTTTAGATTCTGATCCGTTTATCAAATTCTCCCAGCCTCTTAGCAAAGCTCTTCGAGGGGTTTTCCAAATGATCCCATAATAGTGGATATGTCACATTCAGTTTCAATTCTCTAGTAAGTTTGTTGCTATTTTTCAGCTTCTTTCAACTTAAAACTCTAGAGCCTGCTACGTCAGCGACATTCACTACCTGACATTTTATGTTATGTGGCCTGGACTCGGTAAATCAGTTGAATTTCAACATTTTTTGTACTATTTTTTACCCAATACAAAGCCTAAAAGCCACTCAAGGGAGAAGCTTGCTGAATGAGACTGTTGCCAAAGGGGTGGGGGAAGAAGTACATTTTATGAGGATATGTAGGATAGATATAGGTTGAACTTATGATTATAGGATGTGCGGAAGCATCATCTCGAGAGTTTCTTCCTCAAAATGATCCTTCTGAGGAAGAAGCTTTCTACGATGGAACTTTCTCCTTACAAAAGCAATACAAATCGAGTGAGGAGGATTTGATATCGTGTACGTAGCATGAAGTAGCTGTGAAGATCTGACCTGTTGAAATTAAGGAATATAGTTTGTTTTAACGTTAGCTATAGTAACGACGATAGAGTTGTGGAAGGCTAGCATCATTCTGTGAGTACCAAAGGGTTTAAATAATTGAAAATAATTAATCACCGACAAGGCCACGTAATCGCTTTTGAATCTGTCAAAACTGGGTAGTGAGAACTGAGTAACATCAGACAATTGTTATTGTTGTTCATGCTGTTGTTTCTGCATATAACATTCCTTTTTAAGGTCAAATCCCAGTGATTTGCACAGTTCACAGTGGGACACATTTCCCTCCCACTCGTGTCTGCTTTTCTATTATTTCCGAGCGTTTGTTTATATTGGACTCAGCTCTATTCTATGACTGCTGTGACTATTTTGGAGGTCCCTCTGTCTTGGTCCTAATATAACGGGCCAGTATGGAATTGTTCTTTAATTATTGGTAGAAATTCGATTTCTTTATTTAAATATTGTCAGCGTAGCCATGTCCATGTCATCTCATTAACAGTTCGTTTTATTTTCTTATTAAAGTTTTGGTTTTCTACTCACTGTCGTGTTTTTTAATTTCTCATTCGGTTTGCTTTCCAGCAAATGGCTGTAACAACAAAATCATCCATTGCTCTGTTTTTCCCTTTCACTACATTTTTTCTTTGTTTTTTTTCTTTCTTTGTTTTTCGTTGTTTTTCTCTGCGTTTCGTTTTGTTATTTCCTTTTGTAGTTTTCACTGCCTGTTCCTTTCTTTCATTCTTTTGCATTTTCATTCCCCACTTTTTTGCCCTTCTTACTACATTTTTACTTTACTACTTTTTTTCTGCATTTCTTTTTCAATTTTTTCTACAGGTTTTTCATTCTCTTTTCTTTCTTTCTTTCGTCCGTTCGTTCGTTCATTCCTTTTTCTTTCCTTCCTTCCTTCCTTCTTTCTTTCTTTGTTTTTTTCTTTCTTTTATCTCTATTCTTACCTTTCTCCATCTTGCTTTCTTTCTTTTTGCATTCTCACTCTCTTCATTTCAGTTGTTCGTATGTTTTTACTCTACATTTCTATCTTTCTTTCTTTCTTTCTTTCTTTCTTTTTTTTTATCTCTTTTCTTACCTTTCTCCATCTTTCTTTCTTTCTTTCTTTTGTCTCTCTTCTTACCTTTCTCCATTTTTCTTTCCTTCTTTCTTTCTTTTATCTCTCTTCTTACCTTTCTTCATTTTCCTTTCTTTCTTTCTTTCTTTCTTTCTTTCTTTCTTTTATCTCTCTTCTTACCTTTCTCCATTTTTTTCTTTCTTTCTTTCTTTCTTTCTTTCTTTTGTCTCTCTTCTTACCTTTCTCCATTTTTCTTTCTTTCTTTCTTTCTTTTATCTCTATTCTTACCTTTCTCCATCTTTTTTTTTCTTTCTTTCTTTCTCCATTTTTCTTTCTTTCTTTCTTTCTTTCTTTCTTTCTTTTATCTCTCTTCTTACCTTTCTTCATCTTGCTTTCTTTCTTTTTGCCTTCTCACTCTCTTCATTTCAGTTGTTCGTATGTTTTTACTCTACATTTCTTTCTTTCTTTCTTTCTTTCTTTTATCTCTATTCTTACCTTTCTCCATCTTTCTTTCTTTCTTTCTTTCTTTCTTTTGTCTCTCTTTTTATCTTTCTCCATTTTTCTTTTTTTCTTTCTTTCTGTCTTTCTTTTATCTCTATTCTTACCTTTCTCCATTTTCTTTCTTTCTTTCTTTTGTCTCTCTTCTTACCTTTCTTCATTTTTCTTTCTTTCTTTTGTTTCTCTTCTTACTTTTCTCCATTTTTCTTTCTTTCTTTCTTTCTTTTATCTCTCTTCTTACCTTTCTCAATCTTGCTCTCTTTCTTTTTGCATTCTCACTCTCTTCATTTCAGTTGTTCGTATGTTTTTACTCTACATTTTTTTTAAATTTTCTAACCGCGTTTTCAAATATCTTTTCTGCTTTTCACATTCTTTCTTTCTCTTTTCTTTTCTTATCTTTTATTTCCTTTCTTCTCCTTTTTTATTATCTCTTTCTTTCTTTTTTTCTTTCCTTCTTTCTTTCTTTCTTTTGCATTTCACTCTCTTATTTTCATTCGTTTTTAAAGTTCTTCCTTTTTATCCTGCCTTTCTTTTTCCAATTTTGTCCTTGCGTCTTTTTACCCTCTTTTCCGTTCTTTTCTTTTCTTTTCTATCCTTCCTTCATTCGTTTCTTCCTTCGTTACTTCCTCCCTTCCTATCTTTCTTTCTTTCTTTCTTTCTTTCTTTCTTTATTATATTTCTTTCTTTCTTCATTCATATCATTTTCTCTTCTTTTCCCCTTCTTTTCTTCTTTATTTTTTTAGTTTTATTACATTATTTTCTTTTTCGTAGTCATTCATTCTCTTATTTTAGCAACTTTTACTTCATTCATGCATTTATTCCTCCATTTTTCAATTATTCATCTTCTCTTCCAACAATTTAAATTCATAATTTCACTTTTCCTTGTATATTTTACAATTTTATTTATTTATTTATTCGATTCAACATATTAACAGTTCGTTACTAATTAGATTACAGGTGCGTAAAGTAGTTTTTTTCTGCCAAAATTTTACAATGGCGATGTTTCTTGGCCTCTTGTGTTTTGATCAGATAATTAGCACCGACTCTTTAAAAAATACCCAGACATTAGTTTATTATTTTCATTATTTTGATTTTGTATCCTCGTGTTTATTTTTTAGACTTATTTGTACAAGTCATATAACGACTAGCCACTTTCTTCCCCCATTAAACATATATTCACAAAAGATGTTCTTTCTTTACATCTCTTTACACCTCCCCCTCCACCATGACTTGCTCTATTCTTCTTATTCACACACTTTTTCGCTTTCACACCTATTAACGTATATGCAAGAAATTAAAAATTAAAACTAAATTCTGTACAGTCAACCAAGCGATGAAGAAAATTAAAATAGATTGTTGAGATGCAGGCATTTGCGTAAAGCAGACGATATTCATTGTTCGTATAATTTTCTAATTGTTTTTAGTTTTCTCTATCTCTACATCTTTCCTTTCGCCTCTTAAATTTATATTCTTTTAATTTTATTACTCTTCATTAATCCCATCACCACCAAACTTTTTTTTTATTTTCAATTAATTTTGAATCCCGTCGTGCTGTTGAAGAATATAGCGGAAACTGCTGGGCGAGAGCTAATAAGAGCTCTTCAGTTCGCATCGAATCGTGCCGCAGAGTAGGTGTATGTACAAAAGCATGCATTTAATCGAATATTTTTGCACGCACTGTGTAATTAAATCTGTTTTTGTCCGTTGTTTTCTAATTTAGAAATCATCTCGAGTGTTCACAACGATTAAAAAATAATAATAAAATAAAAGAGAAATCTACGTTATTTACTACAGAACGAAGCCTCAACTCCAAATAAGTTTTATTATTAACAGCCAATCGCAAAACGGTTCATAAAATATAATTTTTAACCAATCAGTTTTCGTTGGAACAAGCTATGTAAACGTATCAACCAATATAAAATCGAGATCCCAGTTCCGCCTTCACAAACTCATTCTCACTGTTATTCGGATTTGCCAACCTATCTCAACGCCAAGCACAGTTACACCCTTACATTATCAACGGTATATATTTCAGACAATTACATTACTCTGCAAAAACTTTTAAACTTTCCCATTAAATGGTCGGTCTTCCTGCTTTCTGCAATCTTCCAGGTAACTGATAATTTTTTTTTTATTTAAGACAATTCTATAACGATCGTGTTGGTGCAGAAATAAAGATTATCTATGTCCATACATGTAAGATATACAGTGATAAGTTCGCACGAACGGGAAAATCAGCCCAAAAGAATTACTTCCGGCAACCTGGACAGATATCTCCACTGTTCGATCTCCGTTCAACAGGCTCATCATTTTGACATTTAAATAAGTAGCTCTTTTTTTTATTTTCATTCTTTTATTTGTGTTTCTCTTTGTTTATATTTTAAACGTGATTCATGGTAATGGTAAGTGTAATATTCGTTGTTTCCTTATTAGGAAACATTTGATATTTTTTGAGAGAGCAGCCAATACTACTTGGTAGAAATTGATAAAATCGTACTCTTGAAACAAATTTTAACGGAATTCAGTAGATCTATATCACTCTTCCCACGATTTATCGAGGTGGATAGTCATTCCTAATCTTTTATTTGAATTAGCGTTGAATATGTTAATGTCATTATTTTCTCTTCCGGTTACATATGGCATCCATTTTAGCTGTTGTCGTTTTTGAAAGTCCTCAAATGTTTCTGTTATTCGGTACAGTTCTTCGTTTGATATTCTGTAGCACCAGTTCACAAGATCTAAATAAAGATGGTCCCCGCTAAGACCTACAAGTTTCATTGACGCAATGAGATTTTAATCATTTATCTGAGAAAGCGGTTTGTATACATCTGACAGTTTAGATATTTCTGAACTAGTGTGCTGCTATGCGTGAAATCCACATGAAAGTCTCGATCTTGCGAGAACAGGACGCGAGTATTTAAGTTAATGTTTTAGTTTTGTAGCAATTTGCAGTATTGGGCGAAACTACATCTAGCACAGTCTGTTCTATGTTCAAATTATTTTTCCTATACTAAATGAAAATCCCGGAAAGGGATATATTTGTTCGAAGTAGCAAAGTTGTTGTGCACTACTGTAACCGAGTAGGACAATCTAGCAGGTAACCGTAATAGATGGTCCTCGTCGTAGTGGTAGGCAATAGGCGTAGGCAATAGGCGAAGACAATAGGCGTAGCCAATAGGTGTCGTCCTGTACCGCCACATCAGTCTGTATTTATGGGTGACACCAGCCAATCACATTACTGTGA
>OZ010597.1:22170640-22218140 GCA_963932145.1 Acanthosepion lycidas
GCACAAGGCCGAGTTTATCCTGGGTTTTCCGAGACCGTAGGCTCGGCCAAAAATATTCCGTTAGAACCCGCATAAACCGGTTCAGAGTCTGTCTACCTCCCCTGACGAAACTTTGCCCTTCGGCAAAGCCGCGTCCGGGTTCCTCTCTTCTCAAGTCAGAGATTTCGACAGTTGAACAATCTGGTCGATTGTTCCCCTATGGGTACGATACTTTCGAGTTGTCAACTCTATTTATTAATACACGAACACACAGTGTTATTAAAAGAAAAAGAAATCCAAGACAAGTTTTGGAAATGAACCCTCTAATGAGAAAAGGATTATTCAAAAGAGAATACCTATATTAAAAATAAAGGTGTTGTATAGAAAGACAAACGACCTTCACTACAATAGTAGCTGGACATGGCCTCATCCAACTGCTATGAGTAGAACGTTTGCGCATAGGAACGGTCGTCACAAAGATGTTCGCAAGTAGCATTGACTTGTATGCATTGCCGCACTAAACTACGATATTCTTTATTACTCTATTATGAATCCATGTATCTCGTGATTAAACATGTTTTTCCCTCAACCTATTGTTTCAGTGCTTCCATACAGTATAGTAAACCAGAATTACAAGCCTTAGACGAACTTTATAACAATTTTATATAGTTTTGTTTTCAAGACTTAGCATGAACAAAACAAATTCGCAGATTTGGACAAAAAAAAAAAAAAAACAATAGATAGATCTATATCACTCTTCCCACGATTTATCGAGAGGGGTAGTCATTCCTAATCTTTTATTTGAATTAGCGTTGAATTATGTTAATGTCATTATTTTCCTTCCGGTTACACGTGCTATACATTTTAGCTGTTGTCGCTCTTGAAAGTCCTCAAGTGTTTCTTTTATTCGGTACAGTTCTTCGTTTGATATTCTGTAGCACCACTTCACAAGATCTGAATAAAGATGGTCCCAGCTAAAACCTATAAGTTTCAAAAACAAAAACAAAAACAAAAAAACAAAAAAAACAAAAAAACAAAAACAGAATGACATCAAGAACTAAGAAAGATTTCAGTAGAAGAACAAATTTTTTTATCGATAAAACGAAACATTACACACTGATTTACCATGCTTATAACCATGGCATATGCATTTGTTATGAGGCAGTAGTTGTCATTCTTACTACATATCACTACTCATAATATTTTGGCAATCTGTGTATGCATTGTTTCAAAATATTTGCCTAGAAAAAATCGGTGATCAGTTCAGAATCTGCTGTCAGAGCCGTTTTATTGAACCTGAGGTAATAAACTGAAAACGATATTAACGTAACAGAAACGGTATTGGAAACAGAAGGCTTATCAAAATAATTTTTATTTGTGTGTTCAAAAAGTAATTCTTTGTTCATTGTGTCATTGCAATCGTTGGAATGTTCATAGCCAACGAAAAGAGAGAAAGACAGAAATATAGAAAGAAACGTGTTCATAGATAAAGAAAAGAAAGGATTTTGTTCATAGCTAACGAAAAGAAAGAAACGATTTTGTTCATAGCTTACGAAAAAAAAAAGAATTTAGTTCATAGCTAACAAAAAGAAAGTTGTTCATAGTTTACGAAAAGAAAGAAAAGATTTTGTTCATAGCTAACGAAAAAAAAAGTATTTTGTTCATAGCTAACAAAAAGAAAGTTGTTCATTGTTTACGAAAAGAAAGAAAGGATTTTGTTCATAGCTAACGAAAAAAAAAGAATTTTGTTCATAGCTAACAAAAAGAAACTTGTTCATTGTTTACGAAAAGAAAGAAAGGATTGTGTTCATAGCTAACAAAAAGAAAGAAAGGATTTTGTTCATAGCTAACGAAAAAAAAAAGAAATTTGTTCATAGCTAACGAAAAAAAAAGAATTTTGTTCATAGCTAACAAAAAGAAAGAACGTTGTTCATAGTTTACGAAAAGAAAGAAAGGATTTTGTTCATAGCTAACGAAAAAAAACTATTTTGTTCATAGCACAAAATAAGAAAGTTGTTCATAGTTTACGAAAAGAAAGAAAGTTGTTCATTGTTTACGAAAAGAAAGAAATGATTTTGTTCATAGCTAACGGAAAAAAACAAAGATTTTTGTTCATAGCTAACAAAAAGAAAGTTGTTCATTGTTTACGAAAAGAAAGAAAGGATTTTGTTCATAGCTAACAAAAAGAAAGAAAAGGATTTTGTTCATAGCTAACGAAAAAAAAATTTTGTTCATAGCTAACAAAAAGAGAGTTGTTCATAGTTTACGAAAAGAAAGAAAGTTGTTCATTGTTTACGAAAGAAAGAATGGATTTTGTTCATAGCTAACAAAAAGAAAGAAAGAATTTTGTTCATAGCTAACGAAAAAAAATTTCTTCATAGCTAACAAAAAGAAAGTTGTTCATAGTTTACGAAAAGAAAGAAAGTTGTTCATTGTTTACGAAAGAAAGAATGGATTTTGTTCATAGCTAACGAAATGAAAGAAAGGATTTTGTTCATAGCTAAAAAAAAGAAAGAAAGTTGTTCATTGTTTACGAAAAGAAAGAAAGGATTTTGTTCATAGCAAACAAAAAGAAAGTTGTTCATAGTTTACGAAAATAAAGAAAGCATTTTGTTCATAGCTAACAAAAAGAAAGGCTTTTGTTCATAGCTAACGAAAAGTAAGAAAATATATTATTCATAGCTACCGAAAAGAAAGAAAGAATGAATATAGTTCAGAGCTAACGAAATAAATAAATAATTTACAGTTCAATAGATAGATGTAACCGTAAGTTCTATGCTAACAGTTTCTTCTCTCGTACTTCTCGTTTGTAGAACACCCTTCTGGCTCCATGTTTACCTGCTAACTTTAATCTGCAAAAAATTAAATGCAATGTCAATCGCTATCTACTGTAATCCTGATTACGTTTTTCTCTTCCTGTTCATTATTAATGTTTCTGTTCCTAATTCTTCCACACCCTGCAATCCTTTCTTAGTGGCATTACTCCCTTGCATGGGGTGATACCGATTATAAGATATAGATAGAAAAAATAAAGAAAATTGTTCACAGATAAGGAAAAAAAGAAAGAAAATCTTTCATAACTACCAAAAAGAAAGAATATTATCCATAGCTAACGAAAAGAAAGAAAATTATTCATAGATAAAGAAAAGAAAGTAAAAAAAGCAAGAAAAAAGAAATTCATCATTTTTAGGGCTTATGAAAAATACGAAGTTGCGGCCTGTCTGATAGTCTATATTTTTTAATTTTTAATGGGGAGCTATTCTCTCCTCATTAAAAATCGGTGCGGCACCATCTTCTTTTTCTGCTCTTCTGGATTCTGTGTTGCGTTGAATTTAATGAAAGCCAAGGGCTTTAAAACTGTCCTCATTCTAATAGAAGCTAATTTTATTTGCAGACACGATTTTTATCATTCCCCTTTTTTTACTTTTTAATGATTTCATTTTTGCAGTATTTCATTCCTTCTTTGTTCGTATTATTATTATTATTATTATTATTATTATTATTATTATTATTATTATTCACCACCACCACAACGAATGCTATATTGTTTATCATTTTCGCGACGGTCTCATTATTTCATGGCGTCGTCCTAACAGGAACACGGCACCGTCTATAGAATACTGGAGATTCCGAAATGTGTTCCTTTCCTTTTCTTTGAATTTGCCAATAAACGCTGCCACATCTGTTTAGATCTCATCTGCCCTGTAGGGACTTGACCACGGTATGGTACAGAGCATCCGTTTCAGTATTGGAACCAAGGGAAATGCTTTTTCGTCGCTCGGATGATGTCCATAAACTTGCAGCCTGTACACTGAACGAAGGCAGACGGTGTCTTTGTCGCGTCGGAACAAATGGTGTCTTGGCACACTTTTGAGGAAGGCTTTATGCAGCACCAACGAAGAGCGTTAACCGTAAATCGCGGTCGTAAGAGCAGGGTCTTTCTTTCCCTTTGATTTCTTGGTTGGCTGATGGTTAGGTCGTTTGCAGGCATAATGCCATTTGACTGATGGTGGTGTAATGGATGGAGTGCGGAGCTGGAGAGAATAACGATGGAGGATATTTATTGCAAATGCTACGGTAAAGAGACAAAATTGTTCGCACACTGGAAACAGGAGATGAACTAGTTTGGTGTAAGTGAAATCGCTGTGGACTGAAGAATTGAGGTAAGCCGAAGAAAATGTCAAAACAACAAAGAAAATTATAATAAGACAGACAGAAAAATGATATTAATCAATGTCAAAGAAAAAAAGGAAGGAAGGAAGGAAGGAAGGAAAAAATAAAGATAGAAAGAAAGAAAGAAAATCAAGGGAAGGAGAAATAATAGGAGGGAAAATCAATAAACAAATGAACGAAGTAAAATAAATAAATTAATAAACAAAGAAAGAAAGAAATAGAGTGGTAAAAGAAAGAAAAGCAAGAGAAGAGGAAAGAAAGAAAGAAAGAAAGAAAGAAATAGAGTGGTAAAAGGAAGAAAAGCGAGTGAAGAGGAAAGAAAACGAAAGAAAGAAAGAAATGGAGTGGTAAAAGAAAGAAAAGCAAGTGAAGAGGAAAGAAAACGAAAGAAAGAAAGAAAGAAAGAACGAACTAGAGTCGTAAAAGGAAGAAAAGCAAGTGAAGAGGAAAGAAAACGAAAGAAAGAACGAACTAGAGTCGTAAAAGGAAGAAAAGCAAGTGAAGAAGAAAGAAAACCAAAGAAAGAAAGAAAGAAATAGAGTCGTAAAAGAAAAAAAATGAAAGTGAAGCGGAAATAAAGAAAGAAAGAAATAGAGTCGTAAAAGAAAGAAAAGCAAGTGAAGTGGAAAGAAAACGAAAGAAAGAAAGAAAAAAAATAAGAGAATGGGAAAGAAAAAGAATGAAAAACGAAACAAATTGAAGAGAAGAAGAAAGATAGAAATAATGGGAATCAAAAGAAAGAAAGAAAGAAAGAAAGAAAGAAAGAAAGTATAAAAACGAAAAGAAATAAACAATTAGAGTAGTGAAACAAAGAAAAATAAGTGACGGAAAAGAAAATGAAGACAAAACGCTAGAAAGAAAGAAAGAAAGAAAGAAAGAAAGAAAGAAATAGAGTGAACATGTTATAGAAAAACGATTGAAGGTGAAAGAAAAAGAAAGAAAGATAGAAATAAAGAAAGAAAGAAAGATAGAAAGAAAGATAGAAATAAAAAAAGGAAAGAAAGAAGTAGACGAGAAAGAAAAAAAAATGGAAAAAGAAAGAAATTGAAGAGATACGGAAATGGGAAATCAAAAGAAAGAAAAAAAAAAAAAAGAAAGAAAGAAAAAGAAAGAAAGAAAGTGGAAGAATCAATTAAGAAAAACAAAGAAATTACAATTTATTTACTATAGACCTTGACATATATAATATTAGAGAACGAATGTTTGTAAATGAAAAATTTCCAATTCTACGAACTCAGTAAATCGCAGGAACCATTCCGAAACAGAAAAATTTGCAGAAATTATTCTGAAGTTCTTCTTCTGTACTTTGTTAAATTTGCATAAAAAAGAATAAAAAACAAGGAAAATTTAGGAGAAAAATTTTCATTACAAAAGAGATTGTAGAGTACAAATAGCGATCAAAATTGTCAAAACTCATGTAAATCAAATTAATAATACTGTTGATTAATACCGATACAGAATAATAATTAGATTTGTTTCAGGCGATGTTTTTTTTTAATTACGTCTACCTGTCTAAGACCAGGGACTTCACTAATTTGTCACATTGCGGAGGTGTGATTTCCTACCATTCATGTTAGGGGTTCAACAACAGATCAGGCACTCTCGTTGATTTGTGCTGGTGAATATCCAGAGATACGCAAATGGATAGAAATGTCAGCCATGACAAAAGCTGGTAGCTTCGAAGAATTGTTTTATTGTTTGTGCAGTATGAGGTGGGGCGCTAATTTGCTAAAAGGTGTATCCGACGAAAGAGAAGGAAGAACACAAGATTCGGTACTATTCTTATACACGGCGACATTGAATTTGCTTTTTAATCGAATAAGTGGTTCAACATCAGCGCGACAGGTAACATCCACTATACGAATACACTGACCCCCTTTGAACTTAAATGCTTGTCCATTCGTTTGGAAAGCAACCGCTCATCTTTACACCGGCTGATACTGTTTGTGGATTTCCTATTCTTTTTATTCTTCTTCTTCTTCTTCTTCTTCTTCTTCTTCTTCTTCTTCTGTCTCTCCTTCTTCTTCTCGTTTCTCTCCTCCTCCTCCTCCATTTTCTTCTTTCTCTCCTCCACTTTCTTCTTCTTCTTCTTCTTCTTCTTCTTCTTCTTCTTCTTCTTCTTCTTCTTCTTCTTCTTCTTCTCTACCAACTCATCCTTTTTTCTCTTCTCCTCTTCCTCCTTCTTTTCCTTTCATTCCTTCTTCATTTTTCTGTCCTCATCTCCTATTTCTCCTCTTCCTCCTCCTTCTTCTCCTTTTACTCCTTCTTCATTTTTCTGTCCTCTTCTCTTTTCCCTCCTTCTCCTTCTTCTTGTTCTTGTTCTTGTTATTCTCCTCTTTCCTTTTCTTTCTCTTCTTTGCCTCCTCCTTCTTCTTCTTCTCCCTCCTCCTCCCCCTCCTCCTCCACTTCTTCTTTCCATCCTCTTCCTATTTCTTCTTGTTCTTGTTTTTCTCCTTCTGCTCTCTTTCTTCTTCTTGTTTCTCTCCTTCTTCTCTCTCTTTCTTCTTCTTCTTGTATGTCAGGACGATGGTTCTTAACAACTACCCACTCTTCTTAGCACTTTCTGCTCTCCTTAGCCGCCATCCCATGACCCAAGCTAGTTAGGTCAGTTACTGTCTTTTTCCTTCTGTCACACTGGCCTTCAGTATATCACATTTTCCAAGTCTTCTTTCCGCATTTCGCGTCCCAGTTTCTTTTTGAATTCACGTATCATTGTCCATTTCGTTTATACTTTCCTTGAAACGTCCTCCTCGCTTACCTGCTTCGTCCATAGTTTTCATCCATCTGGAGAACAAAAATTTCTGATACCCCAAGTACCTCTTCAGCTGCGAGGAAATTGTTCAGCATTCATTGCTATATAAAAATACTGAAATATAAAAGTTCAGTATTATTTCGTTTGTTTTTAACTGCATTCTCCTGATAGTTAATACTTTGCTTAGTTTTTGGGAAGCCACATTTTGTTATCCCAATGTACCTTTGGATTTCTATACCACGTTTTCTGTCATCGGTTAAAATAGATTCTTCCAAGAGATTTAAATGTCTGAACTAATTTCATTTTCATATATCCAGTTCGTAGGTGACATCTTGGGTATTTTTTCCTCTTGATGACAACCATATATTCGGTCTGCTTAAAATGGTAAGTCCATTCTTCTCAATCACTTATTTAGGAGGTCGAGATTTTTTGTTTGTTTAGCGGCATATCAACTTAATTTAATTTTCTTGGTAGTAATTTCATTTTAGCGGATAATTTTGTTTTTTCAAAAATGTATTGCTGGTAATATTATTTTAAATGTTTTACAGGTAATTACTTCTTTAAAATGTATTTTCTGGTAATTTTTTTTAAAAATGTATTCCTGGCAATTTCTCTTCTTTTTTTTTTTAATGCATTGCTGATAATATATTTTTTTTCAAAAATGTATTGGTGGTAATTTTTTTTTTTCAAAAATGTATTGCTGATGATATTTTTTTAAATATATTGCTAGCAATGTTTTTTTATATGCATTACAGGTAATTTTTTTCTAAAATTTAATATGGGTAAAATTCTTTTGTCAAACACGTATTGCTGGTAATATTTTAAATGTATTTCTGGTAATTTCTGGCAATATATTGCTAGTAATATTTTTTAAATATACTGACAGTAGCTCCTTTTTTTAAAAAAATGTATTGCTTGAAATTTTTCTTTTAAAAATATGTTAATGGTAATATTTTTTTAATGTGTTGCAGGTAACTTCTCTTTTTTCAAAAAGGTATTGCTGGTAATAATCTTTTTAAATATATTGCTGGTAATATTTTTTACAAAAATGTATTGCTGGTAATATTTTACTAAATGTATTGATAGTAATTTTTTCAAAAGTGTATTGTTGGTGATATTTCTTTTGCAAAATTGTATGGCTAGTAATATTTTTAAATACATTGCTAGGAATTAATTTTTTTAAAAAATGTATTGCTGGTAATATTTTTTCAAAAATGTATTGCTGGGAATAATTTTGCAAAGATATATTGCTGGGATTTTTAAATGTATTGCTTGTAATATTTTTCCTGAGATCTATTGCTGGGATTTTTAAATGTATTGCTGGTAATATTTTTTTCAAAGATATATTGCTGGTATTTTTTAAATGTACTGCTGGTAATTTTTTTTAAAGTATTACATGTAATTTCTTTTCTTTTTCTAAAATTTATAGCTGGTAATAATTTATTTTTCAAAAGTGTATTGCTGATAGTATATTTTTAATGTATTACTGGTAATTCTTTTTTTTAATGCATTGCTGGAAATAATTTTTTCAAATATGTATTGCTGGTAATATTTTCTTTCCCAAATCTATTTCTGGTATAATTTTTTTTGTAAACATCTATTCCTGATAATATTTTTAAAAATGCATTACTGGTAATTTCCCGTCTTTGGTATGACAATAAACTACATCCGCGTCCTGGGTAAGACGATAAACGACATCCAGCAGCAAGGTCTCTGATCAGGAGGTTTTGAAGAGCATGGAACCACCTCTTAATGGCTGTTGTTTCCAAGTCTACCCTGACCGGAGGTGGTAGCACCTGTTAGGGTCTCAGCTATGGGCAAATAGTTAACCCCAAAACTAGGGTAAAAAAAACTACGAAAGTTTAAAAATATGTTTTAATACAAGAAATACTTTGTAAAAAACATTATTACCAGCTATACTTTATACAAAAATTATAAGCGATACATCTTTGACGTTTTCTATAACCGGAAATAGATTTTTGAAGGAAAATAAAATCATCACCAATACATTTAAAAAAAAATATTACCAGCAATAAAAATGTTGTCGGCATTAAATAAACCATTGGGGTTGATATGCTGTAAAACAAAACACAACAAACAAAACAAACTGGTAATTTCTTTTTTTCTAAAATGTATTGCTGATAATATTTAAACATATATATATATATATATTATAGGTAATATTTTTTTGGGAAAAAATGTATTACAGGTAATTATTTTATTTGTATTTGGAACACGGTTCACCAATTTTCAGTACTGAGCTGTTACTCATTACATCATGCACACATCTTACATCGCCTGGCATTCCCGAGCGGTCACCCATCTAATACTGGCCAGACTAGACGCTCCTTAATTTCGGTGATCGGACGAGAATTGATGTTCCAACGAGATATGGCCGTAAGTCTCATGGTATAAGAATATAGCAGACTAATTTTAATCGTCTCAGGCTGAAAGGGCTATCTAGCATTTTGATTCTTGCTGATCAGAGGATAACGAACATGAAGAATCTCTTTGCATAAGCCACGGAGTAGTGTCTATTGTGAATTCCCTGATAATTTCTTAGATTAGCAGATAGACAATAGCCACAATAATTTCCCCTATGAGGAGTCTTTGAATCGCTAGATTCTGCCGAAAAGTCTATTTATTTAACCGACCTGGAGTTTGGGGTGAATTAAAGAAACCACTAACATTATAAAAACTTTGATATTCTACAAAGCCCACCCTTAGATCGATTGACTTCTTTTACAATATTGGAAATTATGATCCCTAGTGATTTTAGGGTGACAACCCAACGTCTGTGTAATTCATCAATTTTCTAACGGCTTAACATCGTGATAAATAAGGCAACAAAGTTACAGATGAATAATTTATATCTGTGTACATTGAAATGTGGCTAGAGTTCGTTGTGAACTATTCATCATTCACTCATTCACTCATTTATTCAGTGGTCATCACTCACCTCTATTCCAGGGTAACATTCAAGGGAGAAGTGTGTAATGTCTTGCCGTTTCCTTTTGCACGAGACCTTCAAAGCACATCCTAGATATTTCAACTTCCGCACCTGCTGGATTTTAGTGTCACTGATCTGCAAATCGCATTTCGGGTCCACTCTTTTACTGATAACGATGCATTCTGGCTTCTTGTAGTTTAAGGTTAGTCCCTTCTTCTCGCTCTCCCTCACTACCTTCTGTAGGAAGTTTTGTAGTTTCTTTTTCGTGTCTGCTATCAGCACTGCGTCATCTGCGTATTTTATGTTGGTAAGATTGTGACCGCCAATGCTGAATGCAGGTAGGATGTCCAATTTTCTCAGAATTGCCTCGCTGTATAGGTTGAATAATTCCGGTGAGAAGACACATCCTTGTCTTACACGCCTTTCTATTTTTGTATATTTGGTGAACACATCCTCAATGCGCATGCTTGCCGTTTGCTGCCAGACGAGACTGACAACTATAAATAATAATAATAATAATAATAATAATAATAATAAAAAGAAAATTTGTCCTTACCAAATCTTGCACGTTTATCAATCTAGCATTCGTCTGTGGATACAATATTATTGCCATATCTAGTTTGGTGTTCCTCTCATGTATATAGAGATTCTTGACAAAACCCAAATCTATATCTATAAAGTTGTAGCTTCTGTCTGTCTGTTATCGAACACATCCTAGGCTTTTGGTGATAGACCCCCTATAACCATATATATTCTGAAACTACATTACCTACAGTACTGAGTATATTTCATTTTGATCATATGAGGGGGGGGGCGTCCCCCCCCATTTTCCGCCCTTCGATATAAATTAGATTTAAATTTGATCAAGAGAATGACTTCTAGGATACCTGGATAAATATATTTCATTTTGATCAAAGGGAGTCCCCGGGGACGGAGAGTGAGAGTGTGGGGTTGCGCAACCCTCTACTGATTTTTTTCCCCTCCCTTTGATTTAAATTAAATTTCACAGATCAAAATGAGACAATATGGACATCAAGTTGAGCAAGAACTCACCAATTTCAATCGTCAATGTGTAGTACCTTAAAATACATATTTGTTACCATAATTCAACTGTCATATCAATGTTAAAATCTGCTCATCAATTCATTCAATCAAGTATTTCATCAAATATATATCAAAGGGGTCAGCGCAAGCAGTTTTAAACAAACCACACACCTTAATTTATTTCCTTTGATATAAATTAAATTATAATGTGAACAAGGGAATGATTCCTAGGAGAAAGCCAGAAGATGGAGGTCACATTGACTAGATCATTGAGTAATATTGAAATGCATCATTTTTCTCCACAAATTATAACAATGATTTAAAATCAATCACCATTTTCTTACAAAGATAATTGTGATACGCAGCAAGGCGCGGGTAAATCAGCTAGTGTAACTATAAAGTTATCGGCCCTGAACTGGCATCTCAGATTCTGTTACATTCGTGCTACCGTCACATAGCATCACTCTGTCTTTTCTATAAATATTTTCAAGACAATTGTTCTAATGAATTTCTGCGTATTATAAACCTAATGTCTCAGCAACCATTTTTACGAGAACTCATATTGCAATACCCAGAAATTCATACACAGTTGTTCTCAAGGACACACGGCACAGTGGATAAAGGCGTTGGTTAGATCCAGTGATAGGACCCAAAGATTTTGAATTCAATACCCAGTTAAGGCAGTGGAGAATTTGGAGAGGGGAATTAACGTGAAACTAGAACAGTCTACCCCAGGGAGCGAAATAAAGGGTTCAGTTCGACATTCTAATCACCTGAAGAAGGCGGGAACATTTAACGACCGAAACGTTGTAATAAATATGGCGACAAACATGAGTACAATAGTCCGAATAATGTAAGTAGTGTACATAATACATCATCTTAGAAATATTGACAGATACTGATCACAACAAGTGTAAACTTTTTGATACAGCAGTAACCCTTCTGCCTGTCGCCTCGTTCTACCCTTTTTTTTATCCCCTCATTCACAGCCAAAATGTACATATGTGTAAAGATAATCTCGGGAGAGAGTATCTGACTCTGGAATTTATCTGTTTTAAATGTGTAACCCGCGAAGCCGCTATTTTTTTTTTAAATTATTATTTGACAGTTTACATTATGCCTAGTCTCTTCTCACTCTCCGTCGCTACCTTCTGTAGGAGATTTTGTAATTTCTTTTCCGTGTTTTCTATCAATACTGTGTTATCTGCGTATCTTGTGTTAAGATTGTGGCCGCCAATTCTTCCCAGTATGGTTTCCGATTCTCTCAGGATTGCCTCGCTGTATAGGTTGAACAGATCGGGTGAGAAGACGCACCTTTGCCTTACGACCCTTTCTATTTTTGCATATTCACTGAACTCGTTCCCTATGCGCATGCATGATGTTTGCTGACAATATAAGTTCTTGATTATTCTGATATCTTTCCCGATTATATCAAGGTTGCTGAATAGTTCCATCAGATCTTTGTGGCGTATTTTGTTGAACGCCTTTGCATAGTCTATGAAACATACGTACACGTAAGAGCGGTACATTTGTATCGCTCTTTCTTATAACATTCTGAGTGTGAATATCGCGTTCCTTGTTCCAGTGTTTTTAAGGAACCCGCGCCGATAATTACCATATGGACTTTACTACCTGGAGAGAGAACTCACAACTTCAAAGTGTGTACCAAACGTCTATACATATTGGCATATGTAACGTCCGTTTTAAGGAGACAAATATATGATTCTAACTGCTAATGATACGTGATAATTTGGAACAAAATTGGATGTTATTTTTGGTGGATATCCATATTTTAGTAAATGCTCCGTTTAAACATTATATTTATTTATTTATTTTCGTCTACCGTCCTGAATATTCGATAAATATTATTAAAGAAAAATGTGCTCCATGGCAAAACACGGACAAACGTCCCCCTTGTCAAGAGATATCCTCGTTGAATCTCACGTGCCTATTCCGACTCAACAAGTACCGTGAGGGAAAGTTGAAAAGAACTTTGCAGGAAGAGAGTTCAATATGACGTGAAACCGCTCATGAGTAACCAGGGGGTGGGGGCGCTCACCGCGATCGCGGGGGGACTCAGTCCGGTGCTACCGAGCGTGACCCAAACTCGATTTGGTTGTTGCCCACTTCGGGCAGCGGTGCCCATCACAGGTCTGCGTGGACGTCGTTTCAGCGGTCACCGTCGGTGTTAGTTGGTGGGATCGGCGCGGTTTCGGTCGGGTCGCTCTTCCTTCTTTTAGTGCCTTATAAATGCAAGTATTAGGTTGGTGCAAAAATAATGACGTAACAATGTCGTTTTTTGACGTATTTTTTAACGTCAAAAAACGACATTATTACGTCATTATTTTTGCACCAACCTAATATTTCTCCTACTCTGGAAGTATTCATATTAGGTTGGTGCAAAAATCATGTCGTTTTCTCACATGGTAACATATATGAGAAAACGACATTATTTTTGCAACACTCTAATATCTACCCAGTTTCGTATCAAAACAAACAAAGCAATTTATAAAAAAGTAATGGATCTTTTTCATTTATTAATCCGATAGATTTTATTACTTAAACATTATTTTTAGTGGATACTCGTATTTGAGTTCATTTATTTATTAAACGGTACATTTATTTATTTTCGTCTTCCGGCATGAATATTTGAGAATATAAAATCCGAGTATATTTATGGAATATTTAAGCAACGTCTTAGTCATTCTTTATTCTGTCTAGCAGTACTTCACATAAAACCGTTATATCCAAAGAAGGATCTGCAATGTAATATATCCTGACTTGGCATCTCAACTTCAGTCACGTGACGTGGCTTCCCTGTATCTTTTCTACAAATGTTTCATGGCTTCTGCACTGACGATGTTTTTTCCATGGTGCCCCGATTAAATGAATTTAAGCCAGCTACTAGACTAGCATCTAGGACCCACCCTTTTACCGTTGAAACAGGTAAATGTAACCTCCACATTTTACTCCAATATTTTATATTCTTACCCTTCCCACCTGTGGAACTCCCTTCCGCTTACTTACTTCCCTGATAACTACGATCTTCAAAAATTTAAATGCAACGTCAGTCGTCATCTTCCGTTGTCTTGCACCCAGTTCATCTTTTATCCTTTCTTCATTCCCCACTATACACAGTCTTTTCTCTCACTTTCACTCTCTGTAAAGCCCTGCGTACCAGGGGCACTCTGGCCTTTCTCGTTGAGAAAGGCTTAAAAAAATGTAGGTTAACTTCAGTATGTCGTATTAATTTTAATTTTCTACAGCCAAACTTTCTTCATATATCCTAGTAAGTGTTATAACTCTTTCTGAATTTAAGTATCCGCAGTTTAGTTTCTACCATCGTGTATGGTATTAATATCATTCTTCATTACAGCTATATCTTTGTCGCTTCAAGTCACTTCTTCTCTGTAAAGAAATTTCCCAGCATTCACTGTCATATAGAAAGAGAGATACGACACAATAGTTCAGCATACTTTCTTTGTTTCGAGAGAAACTATTACTACACCATTGTGCAAATTAATTGAAACAAAACAAATAATTCCGTTATTATTTACATTTTTATTCGTATTTTTCATATGAAACATGACCCAGTGCGCATGTTAGTACTTCGTATGACCATTACACGAAGTCGATCTTTGCAGATTGACCACAAATTCTCAACTGAATTTAAAATTTTCGGGCCAGTCTACAGTACTTTGATTTGCTCATTGGTAAGGCTTGCCAGTGTGTTCGTGCAGCGTTACAATTTTCGTATGCTTCTTTGGTGTAACGTCCATAACAGACAATGACTGTAGGACAACTAATTGACAATCTATTGTACTATCTTCATTTCTCCTTCACTAAGGTCTTCTCGTTCTCTTTCACTCACTGTATAATCCACTCCGTCTTAGTGGCATTTTTGCTCACTGGGGAGTGGTAAAACGATTTTTAAAAAAATAACACTGGAATAGCATAAGTTGCCTTTCAGAAACTAAGCAAAGAATTAACATATACACCCTTGTGCAAATTAATTGAAACAACCGCATTCATTTCCTTTCTTTCACAGTACGGTCAGTTTTAGACCAATTCGTGTGACAAGGTGTAATCGATTTCTATTTTTTCTCAGATTAGGTTATTTGGAGTGGTGTGCAGTAATATGAATCTGTTTTGAGCGATTACGATGAAATTTGTTTGGCCTTGAAAAGTATTGCGTCATCCAGTGTCTGAGTGTGATAAAAAAATCTGATGCAATCACGGATTTGTAGTTATCGAGGAAGGAAGAAATCTGAAGGGAAATCCACAGGTGAAAATTGCGAGAAAAGAAAACTACTATAAGAGAGACGGTTCTATCTAGTCCAACTGTAAAACTGCGAGACCTAGGCGGCAATCTAGTAACACATGCCTTCGGATTTCTATGTCACATTGTATGTCGTCTGATATTCTTTTATACGCCGTGTCCCTTTAGGATGTAAGCGATCATGACCCTCCCCATCTTTTTATTCTTTGTAGCTCTTAATAAGTTTTGTCTTTTTGCTATTTCTTCCAAACTTTGTTCTACCATCTATTAGGTTGGTGCAAAAATAATGACGTAATAATGTCGTTTTTTGACGTATTTCTTAACGTCAAAAAACGACATTATTACGTCATTATTTTTGCACCAACCTAATATATACTATGGCCTATCAAGTACGTTACGCACAGCTTTTCTTTGTCCCACTTTCCAAACACTCCTTCCTCATTACATGCCCTAAATATTTAAACAGTCTCTAGTGACATAGCAGATAAATCCGACCCGGTCGAATCTAGAATCCTAAATATTGCATAGAAGAATCTGCGGCAGCTCCAACTGTTAGGAATTATTATAAGTAAAACTCTATATTGTCGTATCTTTTCACACTGCTTGTTGTTGCATATGTGTTATATTTTGTTATGTGTATGGAACACGTGGAAACATGTATATACAATTTTATGTATGAAATCGGTATATAACTCTTTCTGAGAAGAAAACATTGTCATTTCATTCTTTCCGCTATTCTGTTCCGTCCATGAAATAATGTGTTATCAAATAATGGATATAATAATGTCCATAAATAGGGAAAACACGAGCTGGGGAAATAAACCTTTCTTGCATAGGATATCCATTATCTGGTGACGTACCGGTCATGTGATATTATTTCCCCACTATGAACTGTTGACCACGGCGTGATATATCCCCATATATATTTTTTTTTCGAAGCAAGGAGCCACAACGTAAGTGCAACCGAGAAAACTTTTTGTATGTGTAAAATTTAACTTATATTAAAAATGAAAACATGCCCAGGTTTGAGATGAAGAGTTTATGCCACAAATAGGCAGGTAGTACTTTACCATTGTGAATTGCGGATCAACGCAGTCGTTGTTAATACCATTCCCCTCATTTCACTATCTATCATACTAACCCGATCTTCGTGAATATTATGAAAAAAAGAAAAATGCTGTCAAAAGAAAAGACAAAGCAAAGTGAAACATATTAGGCGATTTAAGCAATGGACAAGAATGACAAAATGTAGGACAAAAACATCTATAAACCACACTCATCTTACCACGTCAATAGTATTAATCTTCCACAACTGACGATGCATTCTCCTTTACCCGCCCATCATTCAACCATATCGATCATATTGCAACAGTAATTTGATAAACAACCCAAAGGATCAGCTGTATGAAATCTATTAGCTTTCCATGTTCGGCCATGATCAAATTTATCGAACAAGAAAAAGAATGTAACTGTGCGCATGCGTGACTCTTTAGTCGGCAGACGATTACACAGCGAGAAGGCGGGAACAATGGAACGTATGCCTACAGGGTGATAGAATGGCATTAGGTGATTAGCAGTTGCGAACGAGGAGGGAAATTGATCGAGGTAGAGGCGTTTGTTTCGCTAAGTAACGGGTAAGAGGCATACGAACAAATAATGACATTATATTATATGGCTTCTGATTTTTTCATTTACTGAGCTGACAACGACTCCAGCAATTTTAACTGAAACAGATACAAAACGAATGCAACGCCGGAAAGAAAGCAATGGTAATCTATTATAGAACATGTAAGGAAACATGACAAGGACGGCTTTGAGATTTCCAGCTTAAATTGCTTTAAATAAAGCACAAACAGACGAGAAATTCGCCGACTGTTTGGATTGCAATATTGGTAGATTGGTTAAAGGAGAAAATATGATGGTAAACTAGGACTTACTGTGTCATTATTGTGCTGTTCATGGCAATCATTGATGAATCGGGGGTAAGTGCAACAAATTGTGTCTTCCTTAACAAGTTTGCAGTGTTTTGACGAGAAGACGAGAATAAAAGGCGGGTCAAAATTCAGCGCAAATTGCTAAAAAGACAGACTTAGTATTTTTCTTTTTCGTTTTTTAACACTGGATGTTGAAGATTTCTAAAAATTACTGTCTACACACACAAATATATATATATATATATATATATATATATATATATATATATATATATATTAATAATATAAATAGTTATACTTGTTTGGAAAAATCTTAGGTATTTTGGCTTGTAATTGAACAAACCCAAGGAAAAATAAGGGATAAAAAAAGAAAAAACTGAGACCATGAAATTCGAGCGAAAATAATCGTCCAGAATTTCAAGCTCAGAGTCCAAAGAAAAAACCTCCAAAACGAGTAAGATGTCCTGGGTATGACGATAAACTACATCCGCGTCCTGGGTATGGCGATAAATTACATCCAACGGCAAGGCCTCAGATAATTTTTTCGGAAAAATAATGATGCCAGCTATATGTTTTTGAAACAATAATGTTGCCAGCTATACGTTTTTGAAACAATAATGTTGCCAGCTATAATTTTGGAAACAATAATGTTGCCAGCTATACGTTTTTTTGTAAAAAATAATGTCAGCTATACGTTTTTTGTTAAAAATAATGTTGCCAGCTATGCGTTTTTGAAACAATAATGTTGCCAGCTGTACGTTTTTGAAACCATAATGTTGCCAGCTATACGTTTTTTGGAAAAAAAAAAATTATTCCAGCTGTACGTTTTTGAAACAATAATGTTGCCAGTTATGCGTTTTTGAAACCATAATTTTGCCAGCTATGCCTTTTTGAAACCATAATGTTGCCAGCTAAGTGTTTTTGAAACCATAATGTTGCCAGCTATACGTTTTTTGTAAAAAATAATGTTGCCAGCTGTACGTTTTTGAAACAATAATGTTGCCAGATATACGTTTTTTTATTCCATACAAAATAGGCATTTAAAATTCATATAAACTGGATTTGGCATTAAATAACCCACAGTGGTTGATATGCCATAAAACCCAAACAAACAAACAAACCAAAACGAGTAAAGCAAAAGTAGCTACGTAAAGTGCTCAATACACTAAGCAGAGCAAACCTAAATATGAACCTAAAGATCCAGGTAAACCTACCTAGGTTTCACCTATACGGAACGTCTGGGTCAACTGGCCAATTTAAAATTTATTTGTTTAAACGTTATTTTTAATGGCTACTCATATTTGAGCAGACACAGTTACTCAAATATGAGTAATAAATAAAAAATCCATTCCTAAACACACACAGACAGACACACACACACACACACACATATATATATATATACATATATATATATATATATATATATATGTGTATGTGTGCGTGTGTGTGTTTGCGTGTTTGTGTGAGTGTGTGTGTTTAGGAATGTATTTTTTTTTATTAAAAAAAATTAATTCCTAAACACACACACATACATACATACATACATACATACATACATATATATATATATATATATATATATGGTTGGTGCGAAAATAATGACGTAATAATGTCGTTTTTTGATGTATCTTTTAACGTCAAAAAACGACATTATTATGATAGATTTTTGCACCAACCTAATATATATATATATATATATATATATATATATATATATATGTGTGTGTGTGTGTTTAGGAATGGATTTTTTTATTTATTAATCCGACACCTTTGTAATTTATTTGTTTAAACGTTAATTTTATATATATATATATATATATATATATATATATATATATATATATATATATATATATATATACTATTTACATTGCTCCGACTTTTGTCTTCATCTTTCACGACGTTTCGGCCGTTGTACGCTCTTGCCTTCTTCAAGGGCTATTTATTGGCATTTCGATCGAACCCTTTAATTAGTCCACGGTGCTAGATTGAAGACAGCCGGAGTTTGTTGTATAATCCAGACAGAGTTATAAATTATTAACATTTGGAAAAACGTTCATGTACGTATGAGTTGAAAAAAATATCCGACTATGCATTTCGCTTATATGGCTTCATCAGATTGTAGATGAAAACATGTGTTGCGTGTGTATACATTTGTGTGTGTTTAAAATAAGGAAATCTTATATTTTCTTGACGTTTTTTTAAAAATCACTCATTTTTTTTCTCTTTTTTTTCCACGTGCAACGTCAGCTTGGGAAAAATATAAGATTTCATCATTTTAAGCATACACAAATACATTAAGCACACACAAATGCAAATAATTAATCTCTGTACATAGTAAAATCGGTCGGTATTCGATCCCGACTTGAAGTAATCTGACGTCTAGACACACTGAAGAGCTGTGATACAGCGAAACAGTCTGTCTGTGGATAACAATATATATGCTCTCGGGAAAATCCGGTTGAGCTCTCGAGAGAAAGGGGTTTTTAAAAACAGGGCCTTGTACTGCTCTTAATGCACTACTCTTTCAGTACGAATTGAGTTGTCCGGGCCAATGGCGTATTTCGTAAAGAAAACGTTATTTTCCATTTTCTTTGTCGTGCGATAATAACCTAGCGGTAATATCCCTGACTGATGCCAAATTGGTCGTGTTTCGATGAGGGCTTGATGCAATCGGACCCATACTGAAGAGCTGTGATACAGCGAAACTGTCTGTGGATGGTTATATATATGGTCTACGGCAAAGTGTCACTGAGGATCTATCACCTTCTATCTGTCGTCGCTCTTCTCATCTGGATATAGTCAGATCATCACTAAAAGATTCTGAATCTGGATTTAAAAATGTTTACATCCAAATAAAATAATAAAAATTTTTAAAACAAAACGTGATTGCAAAATGTATTTTCGTTTTATATTATTCAGTCTTTCAGTGCCTAAGATATATATATATATATATATATATATATATATATATATATATATATATATATATATATATATATATATATATATTGGTGTGCATTTTGGCTGTAAACTTTCTTTCATGTATCTTTCATTGAAAAAGGCCGACAAGGAACTTTTAATTAATCTTTTCTTGAGTTTTTCCTGCAATCAACCATTTTCCCGTTTTTTACGGGTTAAATAATTTAGGAATTGTCCATAGTTATAATTCTTCCGTGCTATTTCGACTAATTCTTTAGCCATTATCAAGGATGTGTTTTTTTGGGGATGGTGAAATTCTGTGTATGGCTGCCACATACTAATTTTACAGTGTAGAGTTCGATTGGTTTGTGTGCTCCTCCACTGGCAGATGATATGAGCGGCCATTTTACCGGGTCACGACTTCTATTTTTAGAACACTTTTATCACGCAGTCGCCTCTGTTAAATAGTGTGAGATTGTTAGTGATAATATAAGATTGTTGGAAAAATTCAATAAAAGATTAATATCTTCCTTGTCGGCCGCTTTCAATGAAACACACACACACACACACACACATAAAAGGAAGAAGTTATAGTAGTTCCAACGAAAGAAAAGTGTGTATATTAAAAAGATGAGAGATACCGCAAATGTTTTTGGTTGTAATGTGGATTAAAAAAAAAAAAAATTATGCTTTATTTTCCATTATTTTACTACACGGTGTTCTGGTCTCGCGACCGTCATCAGGTTAAAGGTGGAGATTTTCACATTATTAAAAATAATTAATTTTTTTCTTCTTTATGTTTTTCGATGTTAAATATTCTCGATATGAGACATTCCTTTTTTATGCGTTAGTAATCCGAATTTCTTTCTTGAAATTACCTGAAGACGGTCGTGAGACCAGAAACACGTGTAGTAAAATTATGGAAAATAAAACATAATATTTTTTCAAAAAATCCACATTACAACCAAAAACGTTTGCGGTATCTCTCTTCTTTTATATATATATATATGTGGTTATTCAAAAAGAAAGAAAATTTAATAATTAGTAGATACGCAAAGGTTCAAAGTTATTAAAATAAATTAATTTTTTGTCAACTTTATTGAATGCTTCTTTTTGTTATTGTTGTTGGTTCAAGTTTCTATAAATTAAGATGTCTATAATTTGCATCAACCCTTAAAATAGACAAACTGCAAGAAAAGTCATTTTGTTCATAGCAGAGTTTAGTGTGCATCCATTTTTATCGTTGGGGGTAAATAAAAAAAAGGTTTTTTTCCAGCTATGCCTACTACTCTTGAAGATTTGAGACATCGAATTGTTGAAACTGTGAAGTAAATATCCAGAGAACAATCGAGACGAGTGTGACAAGTGGAATACCGTCTTGATGTTTATTGCACAACAGATGGGGATCAGTTTCAGTTCATACAAGTTGAACAAGTTTAACATAATAAACTTTGAAACATTTCTCCTCTAGTATAATAATTTGTTGAAACTATTTAAGTTATTTGTATTTTTTATTAAATTTTCGTAATCTGCTCTATGGTTTTAATGGCCCAGTACCCAGACACACACTCGCGCGCGCGCGCTCCTGAAATCTTTATTTCGGTTGAGCTCTCTTGATGCGTGGGTTTTTAAACAGTGACTATTACGGCTAATAATGCAAGACTCTTCGGTAAATCGAATCGAGTTCTGTGTGTTTATCTAAAAATAAATACGCTTAAATTCACCTTTATCCTTGTCGAGCGCCAACGGATTAATGGTAGAATCGCCGACTGACGCCAATTCTGTCGGATTTCGATCCTAGCAAGAGGCAATAGGACGTCTAGCTAAACTGATGAACCGCGATACAGCGAAATATTCAATCTGCGTGTGATTATATATATATATATCAAGATTACTTAACTTTAACTTCAAATATCAATTTTTTGTTATTTTCCCCGCTTCGAAGTTTCTTGGTAATCCATGCTTCAAAGATTAAAAAAAAAAATTTTTTCAATTTATTCCGCGTCTTTTTTTAATTCATTTCGCACACGTTCGAATCCATGAATTTAACGTTCTTTTAGACGCGAGCTTTTATGAATTTTTGCTTTTGTTTACGTCTTCCGGTTGTAAATTTTTCTTCGAAATTAAATTATTTTTTAAATAGTTTATATTGAAGTTTTTATGTTATGTATCTTACACATACACACATACATACATACATACATACACGCACACACACACATACACACACACATATATATATATATATATATATATATATATATATATATATATATATATAAACATATTGTACGTTATTTTAGAAGTAAATGCTCTGTTTTTAATTAAGCAGCATTAATTACATTTACCGGCCTGAATGCTCGAGAAATTTCGTAGAAGTTATGTGCTTCTCTGATAGGAATCGAACCTGTAACCCTAATAAAAGCAATAATGTAATAAAAATAAAGTTTAGACAGAAAACCTATTAAAATAATTGTTGAATTTAATCCATTTCATAATATCTTGTCATTGTTTACGTTAAGATATATTTCGTGAACAGATCTGATCGATCTAGAAAAATCGCCGAAGATGTATGCTTATAAACAATAATTCGAACTTTGCTAAACAGACGTTTTTTTTATGGCTGAATGGTCAGCAGCATAGCAGATCAAATGATCGTTCCCATACAGGTTACAGGTTCGATAGCGTATAAACCGAAAATATATTAAATAATTGTCTGGCTTAATCCATTTCATATATATATATATATATATATATATATATATATATATATATATATATATATATATATATATATATATGTGTGTGTGTGTGTGTGTGTGTGTGTGTGTGAAATTTTATGACAAATCTTATAAAAGTTTTTGCGATGCGTTTCATCCGTTTGGCCTTCACCTGACTCGGTTTGTTGACACTGTTATGACTACATATGCGCATGAACGAGAGATGCTGGTAGTTTTAAAATTTGTAAAGAATTTTTTGCATTCTAGCCAAATTCATCTCTCTTTCTATATATATATGGAGAGAGATAGAGAGAGAGAGAGGGAGAGAGAGAGAGGGAGAGAGAGTGATGAGCACAATTAAATTAGGAGATTAGACATAAACGTAAATATGAAAATTAATGCCAAAGTGTAAGAAAAAAAACCTTTGTTCGGCTTGTTTCGTTCTTTGGGGCTTTATCACTAGAAAGCGATGTTTACGTTGCTGTAACTACAGATGCACCCGAGGGAGAAGGGACTCAGAATGTTTTAACTTTTAAGTTTTGGGGTATTAAATATGTGTTTGGTTATATACTCTAGTCAATTTCATTTAGTTTCTTTTAGTTTTTGTCTGCATCATTTTAAATAAATATATACGAAATGACACTAAATAGTATTGACTAAACTATATACCCAAAAGCATATTTAAAAAAAAGAAAACGTTAATAGTCCTTTTCCTTCGTGCGCATATGTCCTTACATCACTATAAACATAACTTTAGTCAGAGGTGGTCATGTGCGAGTTCACTCGCATTGGAGTAGCAGAAATTAGCTTTGTATTCACGGAGATAAAATCATACTTGACAGGAAATAAAACGTGCAAAAATAACAGGAAATATATGGTAAATTGTATGTTAAATTTATAAAGTTTATTTATATTTTTGTATCTATTGATGTATGTATATTTTAGCTTACAATTGTTTTATGTTACATGCGATAAAGGGAGAATTTACTCCGTAATATTATAAGCTATATCAGAAAGAGACGGTACACAAGTGTTGCCCGTACCAAGGTTCGTGGCGAAGAGATTGAATTTAGCGTCTTTCCGGTAGGAACAGTTTTTGTTGCCTGGTGGAGTTTTTTTTACTATCTTTATTTTTTATTTAATTTATTTTAAACAACATTTTGAATATTATTGTTTTATTTTATTTCTAATTTTCATTATTGTTACTATTATTATTATTTTATATTTTATTTTTATTTATTTATTAATTTTATTTATTTATTTATAATAATAATAATAATAATAGTTCTCACGAGTACATCCCACACATTACGAAGGGTTTTATTTATGTGAAATATGTGTGTGTTTGTGTTTGTTTGTTTTTTTAATTGGTCAGTGGAAAATGTCATGATGCTATTTCTGAAATTATATTTCTAGGCGGGACCCGGAAAGAAATGTGTACATACCAGAAATCAAAGGAAATAATAATAATAATAATAATAATAATAATAATAATAATAATAATAATAATAATAATCCTACAGTTCTAAATGACTAAACACGTCACGAGATGTCATTAAATTTCCTAACATTATTCTGGTGGACTGGCCAAGGTGCCAGACGACTGTTTCAAGAATTTAAAGGAACAATAACTTTATAAGATCATCTGCACACTATCAGGTACTCAACTGATGACATTTTCAAAACTAAATATTATAAAGACAGGCTTGAGAAATTCTCTGCCTGTTGAGAATATAAATTGAATGCAGAAGTCATTAATGACAGAGACGCACAATTATTAGAATATAAACGATTAATATAGGAGACAACATGCAATGGTCATTGTGCACTTGAACTGTCTGTTAATGTGCAAACTGGGCAGTAAACTATTTAAAAATAACAAAATTTTACCTAAAATTAAAACAAAAATATTAATTATATTATCAGAGTCTGTGTTATATTTTCAGTTTTACATCCAGTAATATTTAATAATATTTAATATTTAAAATAATATGTACACCGGAATTCCCAAGAAATACACATTTTTTTCAAAACTAGTTTAGTTGTAATTTTTAATATGTATTTTTGGAAAATTTTATTTATTATAACGGATAAGTAAAATTTTTCTAAAATTCATGTAAATTAAGTACAACTAGAATGAAATATAGTCGGGATGGGCCCACTTTATCTCCTAACAATATTTTCAAAACACAGCCCACCACTGTTCTGCTATATAAAATGTATATATCATTTCTCCCATAGATAGAAAGAGATGAAGACCACATTCAGTTATAATAACTTTGTGTAAGTTACCTAAACAAGCAGAAAACAATAAATTATGTAGGAACAGTAGGATAACAAGCTAGCCAGATAGATATATCTGAACAGACTGAGATAGATAGATAGATAGATAGGAAGAAAGAAATAGATATGAAGATCTCATTGTAAACTTTGTATAATTTATCTAAACAAGCCGAAAACAACGGTTTATATAAAACAGACTGATATAGATAGATATGAACAAACTGAGATAGCTAGCTAGCTAGCTAGATAAATATGAACAAACTGGGATTGACAGATAGATAGATATATAGACATGAAGAAACTGAGATAGATAAGAACAAACTGAGATAGATGGATAGATAGATAGATAGATAAATACATAGATAGATAAATAGATAGATCGATATCAAGACCTTATTTTAATTATTATTAATTTTTTACCTAAACAAGCCGAAAATAATAGTTTATGTGTGAACTGATTGAGTTATTAGCTAGCGAGTTAGACATCAAGAGATAGATTAATAATTATAAATAGACTGCGCTAGTTAGCTAGATAGATATGGACAGAGTGAGATAGATTAAATTTTAACACCTCCGAAACGATCTACTCTCTATCAGTCATCTGAGAGACCTGTCTCTAATTTTCATCAGTATGGCTGATGCTAACCACCAGGAGAGTGATTCGTTGGAAGTTCTCGGGCTAACATTGTCTTTTGACATGATGTGGAAAGAATACATCGAATCAATTGCTAGGTCTACTTTTTGAAAAGGTGGTTCACTGTGTCGTACTCGACAATTTTTGTCAGCCGAATCTTACATATTTATAAGTCCACCATTCCTGTATGCTTTGAATATTGCTGTCACATATGGTCTGGTCCCCTTGCTATACATTTAGTGATTCTTGATAAAATCCAAATAAAAATCTGCAATGTTATTGGTCCGGACATGGTATCTTGGCTTCAGTCAATTTACCACCGTAGTAACGTAGTTTTTCTGTACCTTTTCTCTAAATACTTTCATACTAATTGTTCTGGTGAACTTTCCCCTATGGTACCTAGCTATTATGAATTTAAGCGCAGTACTAGATTAATGACAGGATCTCAGCATTTTACAGTTGAAATGGATAGATATTAGGTTGTCCCAAAAGTTCGTAAACACTTGCAAAAAATTGAAAAAAAAAAAATTGAAATATTACTCGCCAAGTAATAACAAAAACAACAAAAATTATTCCTCAAAATAAAGACCATCATTTTCCAAGACTTTCTGCCATCGATCTGCAAGCTTTCGGATCTGGTGAAAGTACCATTCAACCGGCTTCGAATCCAAGAATTCTTGACACGCTTCCTCGACTTCATCAAACGAGTCGAATCCTTCAGAAAGTGTTGCATTGAGCGGAAAAGGCCGTAATCTGATGGAGCATAGTCAGGACTGTAGGCTGGATGTGGCAGAACCTCAACGCCGTCCAGCTCTTCAAACTTGTCTTCGGTCTTCCTGGCGGTGTGTGGCTTGGCATTGTCCTGCTGCATCAAAGCGCTCTTTCGGTTGATCAGAGCCGGGTACTTTTGCTTCAACTTTTCGTAGACCCGCTCTAAGCGCTGACAGTAAAGTTCGGCACTGATCGCACGACCATTCGGAACCAACTCAAAATGCACGATTCTTTCAAAGTTCCACCAAACGCACAACATGACTTTCTTGCCGAATCGATCTTGTTTTGGAACCGACGGTGTCTCTTGCCCTTTCTGAATCCATCGCTTGTCTCGATTGTGCTGGACCAGATAGACCCATTTCTCGTCTGATGTCACAATGCGCTTCCAAAAACAATAAAAAATTGCATAAAAATTCAATTTTTTGCAAGTATTTACGAACCTTTGGGACAACCTAATATAACCGTAAGTTCTATACTAACAATTTCTTCTATCGCACTTCTTGCTTGCTAAAATCACTTCTGGCTTCTTGCTTCCCAGTTAATTTTTATCTTTAAAAATTTAAATTCAATGTCAATCATTATATTTTCTGTTCTTAATTCTTGTCCTCTTTTTGTTCTCTATCTTTAATAATTTTTCTCATATTTTTCAACACGCAGAAACCACTTGCGTCTTAGTGGCTTTATTGCCTTTATTTGGATGAAATAATTAAAACAAAATTCATATCTTCAATTCATACCTTTTTGCAGTCATGATACTCAGATATTTCATATTTCCTCGATCGATCTCTAATTCTTGTCCCTCTATCATCAGAGATGAGAGGGGGACAAGAAGCGGCCAGCTTTCTTTAATTTATTTCCCCCTTATTTTATGAAAATTCATTTCCTTTTTCGTATTGCCATTTACGATGATAGCAATTATTTTATTTCTTTATTTTCCTTACATTTTATAATAAATGTGTTTGCATCGATTTCATTTTTTTTTCTGGATAAAATAATTAAAAATTATTAGATTCCAAATTATATTTAAATATTATTTAATTACATTTTAAAAAACAAAGTAATTATAGAAAATAGAGGCACGGTGGAGTAAAGGTTCGAGTTGAGGAATCGGAGAACCGAGTTCGAATTCCAGTCGAAACCATAACATTGCTAATATTACGTGTTAATACCCTTGGGAAAGGTATGCATTTTTTCTTCTCCTCCCAGCTATGGATAAATAGCAGGACAGACCGGATTCTATAGCAGAAAGAAATGGCAACCTACCGCGCGAAAAAAAAAAAAAAAGAAATCTGCCTCGTCAGTCATGTATTGAAAGATAACAGGACAGACACGGTTCTATAGCAAAAAGAAATGGCAACCTAGTGCTGGGAAAATCTACCTCGTCAGTCATGTATTGAAAGATAGCAGGACAGACAGGGTTCTATAGCAAAAAGAAATGGCAACCTACTGTAGGAAAAAATCTGCCTCGTCAGTCATGTATCGAAAGATCGGGTTCTATAGGAAAAAGAAATGGCAACCAACTGCGGGAAAAATTCTGTCTCGTTACTTATGTAACGAAAGATAGCAGGACAGACCGGGTTCTATAGCAAAAAGAAATGGCAACCTACTGCGGGAAAAATTGCCTCGTCACTCATGTATCGGAAGATAGCAGGACAGACCGGGTTCTATAGCAAAAAGAATTGGCAAACTACTGCGGGAAGAAGTCTGCCTTGTCAGTCATGTATTGAAAGATACATGATCGCCTAAGCGTGTATCACGCATGGCACATAACTGGCTGATTATGGAAAATATTTCCTAAATTTTTTTTTAAAAATTTGATTTTTAGAAAAATGATTTCATAAATTTTTCCATTCATTTACACAATATTATGCGAAGATGATCATATATATTTTCCCTTTTTAATCAAGAGTGCCATTCTGAGATCTTCCATTGGAACAATCCAGAATATATTCCTGGAGGAAACCGCCTGCATAATTCATTGTCCAAGTATACAAAAAAAGAAAGGTGTATAAGTCAAGATGCATCTTCCAACTGGATTTATTTACCCTAGAACCTGAGGTAATACGATGAGAACTACAAATTTTAGGAGGAATTGGTAGGGCTAATCTTAACGATTTCAGAAATTTATATGACCCCATGTTCATGTAGCAAGAAGTCCGACAAGAGGTGGTAAAGGAAACCTAGAAGAAAGAACTAATTATCATTGTAAGAATACAGAATGCATGGTTGTCAGTAATAGAAAATAAAACAAACAAGATACGGGCTATGAATTAGAGATGTTAAAATCTAGCAATCATAGAAATTTAAATATGTTTGTTTCATAATATTACACGGAATATGTGACGCTGGTATCCGAAGGTGCATTAGGATAGCTTCCAAAAAAGCTTCCAAGGGGAAAAGAATGTTTACGAACTATGCAAATATCAAACTTTCGATATGGCATTGAATTCTGGACAATTTCCTCACAGATAACGTTTAGATTAAGTCAGTGGGTTTGTGGTCCAACAGAAAGGTTCCGAAAATACCATAGACGGATCATGTGAACAACGACGAATATATAAGGAAAATAGAAACCAAAAAGACATTTAAAGAGATAGTCGACAGTTTTCGTGAAGGTAATGTTGAAAGAGGGCTTGGAGAATTTGACACTCACAGGATATTAAATGCAAGAGAAATAGAAACAAGGATAGAAAAAAGTTAAACACTGCTAAGAACTACAAAGATTAGAAAGTAGTGGAGAACCATAATCGTCCTCTTCTTAAAGAGACACAGCACATAAAAGAAGAAGAAGAAGAAGAACAACAACAACAACAGCAACAACAACAACGACAACGACGACGACGACGACATTTGGTTTGGTTTGTTTTACAGCATATCAACCTCAATGGGTTATTTAATGCAGACAAAATTTTTATTTCTGGTAATATATTTTTTTTCCAAAAGATGTATTGCTGGTAATGCCTTTTTTCTTTTTTCAAAAATGTATTTCTAGTAATATATTTTTTTTTTTAAATTATTGCTGATAATAATATTTACAAAGTATTTCTGGTATCAAAACATATTTTTACACCTGAGATGAGATATTATGTACATTATTTATATTATTCGGACTATTGTCCTCGTCTTTGGCGCGATATTTATTACAACGTTTCGGCCGTTGTACGCTCCGGCTTTCTTAAGGTAGTTGGAATGTCGAACTGGCCCCTTCATCTCCTGAACTGACCAAGCATAGAAATGAATACAATATGGGAAGCAGTAATAAGGAGTGCCAGAGAAAAGTGATAATAACAACAAAATTGCAATATGAGCTCTGGTAAGAACATGAATAATAACAGCAAAAATTGTAATATTAACACTGGTAAAAAAAATGGTTGTTGAAGACATTAGGTTTATAATACCTAGAAATTCATGCATAAACGTCCTCGAGGACACATGGCACAGTGGATAAAGGCGTTAGTTACCTCCTATGACAAGACCCAAAGTTCAACACCCGGTTCAGGCAGTGGAGACATAACAAGAGATAACGGATATCCATTAAACAAACACGTAGAACTAGGACAGTCTAACCCACTGAGCGAAATGAACGGTTCAGATTGACATTCCAACCACCTGAAGAAGACCGGAGCGTACAACGGCCGGAACGTTGTAATAAATATGGCTACAAAGATTCGGGCTATAGTCCGAATAATGTACATTTTCATAGTATTTTGACCCAAGTTTGGGTGTTAACTATTTGCACATAGCCTTGCTGCCAGGCGTATAGTTTATCGTCATACCCAATAATAATAATAATAATAATAATAATAATAATAATAATGATTATTACCAAGACGCCCTTCATCTAATTGCTTTTTGTCGTAGCTCTCAATGTGGACTATTCATTTATTGATGTCTTCAGCAAATGCTGTTTATTTCCAATTTCAAAACTTTATAAAAAAATCGTGTGAGACTACGGTAATTATTTGTTTTGAAGTTGTGATCCATCTTCAAGGCCGTATCTATTTAATACATTAAAAGACTATGGCTAGAGCATACTCTAAATATGGGCTAAGTAATGGCATGATACAAGATATTTTATAAGAACCCTTCAGATTTAAAAACACTGTGTAATCTTTATCAGATTGGAGTCGGCCTACGTACCACTTTTTACGTTAAGAGCTTCACTTGTCAGATATAAAATATTTAGCAGAACAACCAGCAGTATACCTGACATTTTTTTAAAACTACATGACTGCTGTGACTTGCCTGTGTTAATGTAGAGGCTGTTCCTTTATTCGTCAGCGCATTTTAAGCGGGTCCATTGGGAACTGCAAATTCACGCCGACATAACTTCAAGAAAAAAGGTTTATATTATTCTTTTGATTTTTTTTAAGGGTCTCTAGTTGTCAGTTGAAATTTGAAAAAAAGAAAAATAAAATGAATTGATTGGTAGCGAGGAGTGAAAATGGATCAAAACAGACAAGTCGTCACAGGATAAAAGCAGCAGGCTTAACAAGGACCATGCGCTTAAGAAACGCTAAAAGGCGGAAGTGGGAACGCAAAGTATGATGGGAAGATAACCAGTGTTTTAAATGTCTGCATACATTTTTTTTTTATTTTTCTTTTATTCCTTTATATTTTCTAAAAGAAAAATATGACAGGCATTTTTACTTCATCTTTGGACAAATATTTCTTTTTTATTCGTTTCAAACATTCTTGCTTATCCTTTATTTAAAATGGCGTTTTTATTATTAAATGTTGAAACATTTTTGATTTTCCTTGTCTTTGTTTTCCATCTTTTCTTCATGGACTCAAGGTTTTCATAGATTTCTCACTCTCTTTTATTAATCCCTTTCTTTCTCTCTCTTTCACGTTCTTTCTAGATTTTGTTTTCAGTCTCTTTCTCTCTCTTTCTCTCTCTCTCTTTCTCTCTCTCTCTTTCTATTTGGTCCTAATCCGTTTTCTCTTCGATTTTACATGCGTCTTTTTCCCTTGTAAATTTTAATTTATTTCATAGGTTTCTATTTTCTTCCTCTTTTATTTTAAGGTTTTCTTTATTAAAATTTTACTGGGATGATTTCATCTTCGTACATTCATTTTTTCTTTCTTGTTTGTACACAGAAAACAGGAAAAGCATGATAAGTTGTATGTTAGTGTCATACAATTTATTTATATTTTTTATATGTATTGGTGTGTGTATTTTTTAGGTTACAATTGTTTTAAAGTACATAAAAGGGATAAATTTATCCGTAGTATTATTAGGTCGGTGCAAAAATAATGACGTAATAATGTCGTTTTTTGACGTCAAAAAACGAAATTATTACGTCATTATTTTTGCACCAACCTAATACAAGCCATCTGACAGAGAGAAGTTGGACACGTGTTGCCCATATCAAGGTTCGTGGTAAAGAGATTGAATTTAACGTCTTTTGGTGGGATGTCCGTATTTCAAGCAAGAACAGTTTTTGTTGCATCCTGGGAGTATTTTTTATTTTTATTTAATTTACTTACGTAACGTTTTTATGTTATTTTATTTTATTTTATTTATACTTTTCATTATTATTAATTTTTTATTTTTATTTATTTTTAATAATAAAAATATTCCTACATGTCTTTCTCCCGCCGTATATCTTTAATTCATTAATTCTTTCTTTCTTTCTCTTCTGTTCTCATATTTTGTTATATTTTTCTTTCTTTTAAGGTTTTACTTTGTCATTTTCTTTTTTTTTCTTTTTTTTTTCTGTAGTTGGGCGTTGCTTTAGCATTCTTTCTGTTGTGGATTCCGAGATGAATTCGATCCCCAAAGAATGACAAACACAATAATTAAATATAAGAAATAAATGTATTTACACAATCATACAAAGAGTAATACTGTTAGTAAGTCCAGGAACGTGGTTAGTAGCAAATACAGATAGATATATAGAGTCTCGAAGTAGGACTTCCTTAGAGTCTACGTGCTTGTAACTGACTTCTACAAGAGGTTACCTCACACTATCTCCGTTCGTATATTCTCTGATTCTCCGTATATCCTCTCACTATCCGACTACCGACTCGGTATTTATCAATCCACCCACGAGGATCGAATGTGGCGCAAGGCCGTTTTAATGTGGGTATCCCCGAGTCCGTAGGCTCGGCCAAAAATATGGCCTTTCTGAACCCGCCTAGACGGGTTCAGTCCCTGTCAACCTCCCCGGACGAAACCTTGCCCTTCGGCAAAGCCTCGTCCGGGTTCCCCTTTGCTAATGCAGAGAGTTCGACAGTCGCCGAGAGTCTGTCTCTCGGACTCTCATCCGACTACCGACTCCTGTCACTGACTGTAACTCCGGGTATTTAACGGCAGCAGTCCAGGTACACTTCGTAGAGTCCACATAGGAAAAAGGGGTGGACCCCATAACACTTTATTTCTTTCTTTCTTTCTCTCTTTTTGATGTACGTCTTTCTCTCTTTCTTTTCTACGATTGCATGTAGAAGGTGGTCTGAAAGTTTTGTCACCGCCAACCAAAAAAGTTAATGAAAGCAACAGAAGAACAAGTAACATAGTAATACAAACTCTGTCTATATTTCTGAGATGAGGTATTATGTACAGTATTTACATTATGCGGGCTATTGTCCTCATCTTTGTCGCCATATTTATCACAACGTTTCGGCCGTTGTACGCTCCGGCCTTCTTCAGGTGGTTGGAATTTCGAACTGAACCCTTTATTTCGATCACTGGGGTAGACTGTTCTAGTTCCACGTGACATGTTTGATGGATGTCAGTTATCAGTTATCTCCTGCTAATTTTCCCTCTGAAAGTTTTCCACTGCCTTAACCGGGTATTGAACTCACACTCTTTGGGTCTGTCACTGGATCTAACCAACGCCTTTATCCACTGTGCCATGTGTCCTTGAGGACACATGGCACAGTGATCCCCAGTGATCGAAATAAAGGGTTCAGTTCGAAATTCCAACCACCCGAAGAAGGCCGGAGCGTACAACGACCGAAACGTTGTGATAAATATGGCGACAAAGATGAGGACAATAGTCCGCAGAATGTAAATACTATAGTAATACAATTCATATGGACTGCATTCAGTTTATTCACTTTCACTGACGCTGTCACACATCGATGAGATCTTTATGAACGGCATCATTTTTCGTGTCACAAATCATGCGGCGCCATGTTCTGAAGGATATTTTACAAAGCTGTGCTTTGTTGTTTGAACCGCGTCCTTCAACTGATGGGTATTCTGGTATCGTTCATTTGAAGCTCTCTCCTTGATAATACCCCACGGATTGTCGAAATAGAAAGTTTTCTTTCTCATAGTTTATGTTTATCGATCTTTTTAACTATTATTCTTTTTCGCCGTTCATTTTTACACCTTTTCATTTTTGTCCACCATTTTTTTTTCTCGTAATCAACTCGCCTTCCCTTCGGCTAGAAGTTGTTTTTTCTCTGTTCCTTACAATTTTTGTCACAACTTTTGTCACTTTTAATAGCAAGTTCAAAAGGATTGCTATATTTGGCATTTCCTGATAACGTCATGTTTTTCTCAATCTTTTTACTAAAATATATAAAATTAGTAGTTTTAGCCCGTCAAGGCACAGATGTGTTCTTTCTTTTTCTTTCTTTCGGAATGAAAATATGAATTACTCTATTTTTCATGACATAAAAGTCACTTAAAATGATCCAAATATTACATTGCACCCAGTAAGTGATTACACCCCCCCCCCACAAAAAAAAGAAGACATTATATTTGGTTTGATTTGTAAGACTTTGGTGGCAAGCATATCACATGGCAAATAAGATTATTATTGTTATCATTTCATTCGTTTTGACGCGTTGATTACCAATACATCCGTTTTTCATTACAAGAAAAGCAACGTTTGTACAAAGATTTATAATTTTTTGTAGATTTATATTTTTATCCTTGAAAAGTATGTTTAAATAAAACTTGAAGAAGACTCATATAATGTCAAAATATTGTTAAACATTATCAAACACTTTGTTTTTTTATTTTCCTTATATTTTCTTAAATCGCACTCTTCTCTTAACTATTATTATTATTATCATTTTTATTTTCTTTGCTTTCTGGCGTTTACACATTTCTTTCCGGGTCCCACCCAGGGACCTAAGGTTAGAAATGGCATCATGACACTTTCCACTGACAAAACAAAAAAAAAAAAAATTACATAGATAAAGCTCTTCGTAAAGTGTGGGCTGTACTTGTCAGAACAATTTTTTGTATCTCCTTGAGGCATGGGCTTCCAGGAATCCCTTCAATTAGTCTACTGCAATCTTTTCCAACCAGTCCTAGGGCTCCAACTACAACAGGGATTGTCGATGTTCCCATATGCCACATTTTTGTGATTTCTATTTCAAGGTCCTTGTATTTTGATTATTATTATTATTATTATTATTATTATTATTATTATTATTATTATTATTATTATTATTATTACTATTATTATTATTTGCGTGTTTGTGAACTGCTCTAAACCGAAGCAGCCGCTTCATCAGATCTCACTGGCATTTATTAGGCTTCTTTTTCTCATCTGACTGTACATGTAGCCATGTTGCCACTGAGTATGTTTTCAAATCCTCCTTTCTTTTGAATAAACATACAAAATGAGAAACAGTTTATGGAGGAGCGTGTGTATCGATCAGAAATAAGATGATGATATCGGACATGGTGCCGGGGTTTTGAACAGCAACCCGTGCCAAGGACTAAAAAGAATGTAAATGGAGTGAATGGGTGATTAAAAACTGGCAGAACGCTGGAGAGACAATGTTTAGAAGGCAACATAGACATAATAAAAGAGGGGATAGACACGTAAAGAATTAAGATATATAGATAAATAGATACTAACAAACTGAAATAGATAGATAGATAGATAGATATATAGATAGATACATACATACATACATACATACATATGGAGAGACTGAGAGAAACATCGATAAATATGAATAGACTGAGACAGACAGATAGATAGATAGATAGATAGATAGATAGATATGAACAGGCTGAGTTAAACATAGAAAATATTAACAGATCGAGACAAATTAGATAGATAGATAGATAGATAGATAGACATACATACATACAAATATACATACATACATACATATGGAGCGACTGAGAGAAACATCGATAGATATGAATAGACTGAGACAGACAGATAGATAGATAGTTAGATAGATAGATAGATAGATAGATAGATAGATAGATAGATAGATAGATATGAACAGACTACTACGAGATAGAAACATAAAAGGACTGGGAGAAATAGATAGATAGATAGATAGATAGATAGATAGATAGATAGATAAGGCCACGCTATGTACTGTTCTCAGCCATATCCAGGCTGGTTTGTATTGTCACGAACCACAGATAGTGACAATTACGGTGGGATTTTTGTCTCTCCTCAAAAGAATTTCACAGAAAATACAATAAAAATAAATACAACTAAAAGCCAGTAAAGATAAAAAAAATCTACCCATCTCAGCCTTTCTTTCACTAATATTCGTGACATCTGTTCCAACAGCATAGAAGTTTTCCTCTTGGAATGGTCACCAAATATCTTTGCTTTACGTGAAACTAACTTAAATTCTCCCAATGCTGCCAATTAATTCTTGGTTCCAGGCTATCTTCTCCTTTGCCGAAAAGGTTTCAGCATTAACATGCACGACCTTGGTGTTTACACCCGGGATAATCTTCTGAAGGCAGGGAATTGTCTTTCGAGGCCTTCATGTGTGTTCCAATCCTCTATTAAACGTGAACCGCCTACCCACAAAACCGTTTTCCGTTACCAGGATTCTGATTGGGTCTCACTCCGTGTTTTTCTCCCTAATGCTCCTTGGACTGACATCTTCGCTCTCCCAACTGAAAATTGCGTCACTGAGGTTTCTTCTTGGGTCAAAGCCGGCATGAACGTTTTCATGCCTTCTTGGAACTACCAAGTGAAACCGCAACCATTTCCATGATTATCACCTGCATGCGAAGCCGCTATAGCACACAGGAACCACTATTTTCGCCTATTCATTGCTGCTCACAATAAATGTAAGTGAGCCCTCGAAAGAGAAAAATCTGTTTGCCGAGAGAATAAGACTCCGAATAAACATCTAACAAATTTGGCTCTTGCAATTAATGAATGCTCTTTAATAGGGAATTAAATAAATTTATGGTCTCCTCCCCTCTCCAAGAGGGGTTATCCTCTGCTGATAAAGCTAGATGTTTTGCCCGTAAATTCTTCTCAAATTCTACTGACTCAAACGGAATATCCACCGAGTCTCCTTTAAGTGATATACATATAATCCCTTCCATAGTTTCTGCTGTTGTTTTTAACCTAAGCCCTCAAAAAACATGTAGTATCTCTGTAATAGTCATTAAGAATTGCTCTGCCGAACTGGCTCTTGTTCTCTCTAAACTCTATAATAAAAGATTCGATACCTCCTGCTTTTCTGCCTGCTGGAAGCTATCATCTGTTGCTTCGGTTTTTAAAAACTCTGGTGAGTCGTCCGACCCGTCCAACTATCAGCCTATTAACCTTCTACCTCTTTTTGGGAAACTCTAAGAGGCCCTAATAATTTCTCAATTCGTTTATCATCTCTCAATACATGGCTTTTTCTCAAACAAGCAATATGGTTTTCGTTTCTCCAGGTCAACTGCTGATGTACTGACGTTATTCGCGGAGAGTCTATGATGCTCTAGATAATAACGGTGAAGCCAGGGCTGTTGAATTGAACACCTCGAAAGCCTTTGTCAGTGTATTCAGGTATTCGCCACAAGCTGAAAAGTTACGGTGTCTCCGGACACTTTTGAACTGATTCAGTTTTCTTGTCAAATCGTGAAACGAAGATTATTCTGAAAGGCGACTCGTCTAGATCCTTTCATACTAACGTATGTGCTCCACAAGGCCCCCTCTTTGGTCATATTCTATTTTTAATACTCACTAATGATCATCCTGATGATATCGGCGCTCAACTCGATATCTACGCTGACGACAAGCATTTGCTCCTGCTCGATAATAAGGCTTGTCAATTTGACAAGATCAGAATAGCAGCCGATGTCCAAAATGTCGTCAACTCCGTAGTTAACTGGGTCAAAAGATGTCTAGCTAATTTTAACGTCTTCAAAACTAAACTTCTCCCCATTAATCATCAGAGAGACTCTTCGTTGCCTTCCATCAGTATGGCTGATGCTAACCTCCAGAAAAGTGACAAGTTGCGCCTTCTCGGGTTAACGTTTTCAGTTGACTTGAAGTGGAAAGACTATATTGAATCTATTTCAAGATCATCCGCTAAGAAAATAGGTTCACTATTGATGTAATGAATATGCATACACCTGGGTTCCCCCTCACAGTAATATGATTGGTTGGTGTCAGTCATAAATACAGACAGATGTGGAGGTACTGGTCGACGCCTACTGGTTACGTCTATTGTCTTCACCTATTGGCTACGCCTATTGCCTACCATTACGACGAGGACCAGTCTATTACGGTTCCCTGCTAGATTGTCCTACCTGGTTACAGTAGTCAACAACCACTTGCTACTTCGAACAAATATATCCATTTCCGGGACATATCAGCTATGTAGGTCGAGACAGTTTTTCTCTCCAGAATTTATCTTACATATCTATATGTTTACCATTAATCCATGCTTAGAATATTTCTGTCGCATATGGTTCCAGATCCCTTCGATTTGTTTAGCTTGAGTTCCTTCATAATATCTAAGGAAGAATCTTCAATATACTGCTTCTGATCTGGCGGCTCAGCTCCAGTCTTTTCTCACCGCCGTAAGGTTAACTCTCTATGTCTTTTGTATAAATAGTTTTCATGATAACTGTTCAGGCGAGCTCTTCGATTTGGGACATAGAGTTTTGGGATTTACCCGCAGCAACTCAAACAAAATTTGAATCGATAATAAAATTTACTCTTTCAGAAAAGATTTGATGTCTCAATTAATGGGACGGTCTTTTTTTCCAAGTCACAATTTTCAAACAAAAAAATAAAGTTTCTTTCTTTCTTTCTTTCTTTCTTTCTTTCAAGGATGATTTCGGGCCGGTTTACTCGTGTTGACAATAAATTCTTTTTTATTGGTTTTCAAATGGCTAAATAAAGTACACAATATTTCATTTTTTTTTATTTCTTCTCAGTGATTTGAAGAATGTTCACAATTTTGCAGTAAAAAAATACAGTATTTTTGAATGTATAATTTCTTTACTAAAATTAAATTTTTTCAATAAGCTTACAAGCAAATTAAATACATCATTGTCATCCTTATCATCCAAACTCTTTCGATTTGAGATCATGAATTAACATGTTCTCTCATCTTCAGGGACATTGTATACTGATTGGATAATATTTTACCAACCTTCACTGTTCTTTGCGAGTTTGCGGATTCCTTGCAAATCCCCCTTGATTGTAAGCTTCTCCAAAAAATGGATCTTTCTGCCTTGTTCTTTGAATATCTCGGTTCAGCGTTGTGACTATGGTGGTTTTTGGATGACCTCTGAACTTTTTGAAGTAAATCTCTATGGCTTTGTTAGCTGGGCATTCTAGATCTATTCGCAAAATAATCCAAATATTTTCTTTCTCAGCATGCAACCTCTTAAATAAGTAGTTACTACGTAGCAGGAACTGGAGTAGCCATTACCTACTCCATCAAAGAAAATACATACAACTGCTATAATTAAAGATAGGATACATTTCAGTTTACTGTAAATATATTTTCTTACTAAGAGAATTTTATATAAAAAAATGTTACAATAAGTCACAAAATTCGCATGTTTTTACTGGAAAATAAGCATTTTGACATTTAAAATAAAAAATATTTATAGGCAATTTCAAATTGTTATTTACATAAATTTACAAGCAAATGGTAATTTTTCCCTCCCGCTATTTAAAAATAAAATATTATAATATACACTCTGTGTCATTTTCATTACACACAAAGAATATTATTAACTTATAATATTCTTAATAACAAATAAATTTTCCTCTGGAAAAATTAAATATAAAGCTTTCTGGCTTGAATATCTTTCATTAAAATATTCTTTTTATTCTGTTCAAAGTGAAATTTATTTCTCTGTTCAAAGTGAAATTTAAAAATCCATTTGAGTTTGAATAAAAATTTAACGTTGTAAATAATATAATTGCAACGGAGAATCGGCTTTACCCAACTGAAGCAGAACAACACTTAACACGGATTTGTTTTTATTTCTGAGTTTCCTTCGTAAAAAAAAAAGAAAAATTTCAGACGCTGACCAAAAACAAACAGAGCTTGTTTGAATTTGTCCAATGAAAACAGTAGAAAGTTGAGCTAGCAATCACTGTTGCTATGAACAAACCACCTAGCAACTTCGGTCGGTATAAACAAATGTTTTCTTTAGAAAATAATGGCGTTGGAATTCAATCACATTCGAGTGAAATGTAATGTTTTTGTTTTATTTTAATATTTTGTTCTTGATTCTCTCCAATTTATTCCTACCTTTGCTTCAATGTTTATTTATATCATCATCATCATCATCATCATCATCATCATCATCATCATCATCGCCTTGACTTTGTAATCGTAGGGGGTGTATCCGAATGCAGAAGCCATGTTGAATCTCCTCCACAAGGGTCTATCAACGACAGCCATCAGCAATTCTGGTATAATGGACAAACATGTTTATACCAGAATTCCTGATGGCTGCCGTTGATAGATCCTTGTGGAGGAGATTCAATATGGCTTCTGCATTTGGATACCACCCCTACGATTATAAAAGTTATGGCGATGATGATGACGAGATATATATATATATATATATATATATATATATATATATATATATATATATATATATATATATATATATAATTAGACGGGTCCTCGTGTGCTTCTTATAGTATGTACAATAGATAGGTTATTTAATAAAACAAGAATAAACTAAAGGTTACCAATATATTCAGTACGAAAAACATTTATTAAATATTAATTACTAACCATATGACAGAAACGAAGTGCGGAAAGAAAGGTTTAAGTCCGGAATTTTCGGATACGCCTGTGTCCTTCATCAACGGCGGTGGGGGGGGAATAAACAGAGTAATTGGAATTACACACTGTCAGATGTTTTTGTGGACGGTGTATTTCTGGTGGATATCATATTATTAGCAAAAACTTGATCTCTGATTTCTCAGTGTGCAAAACTTCAATTTCAGAGAGACGGGCTGTAGTTAGGATAACATCTGACGCGACAAATAAGTGAAGAAGAATAAAGGAAAATACAGTAATAAAATATAATTAAATGAAATGAAATGAAAAGACAAAAGGGAAGAAACAAATAAAAGAATAAAGGATAAAAGGATATTATATATATATATATATATATATATATATATATATATATATATATATATATATATATATATACACACACACACACATATATATATATATTGTATTTATGAAGCAATCCTTCTTTCATGCAAGTTTCATTAAATATGACAGACAAGGTGCTTTGATTAAGTTTTTATATAATTTCTCATTTGATCTTATAATTGTTTTCTTTTTAGTAGATAAAATATATAAAAACTGTTCAAATGTTATATTTTTCCAAGCGCTTTCGGCTATACATTTAGCCATTTTCAAAGAAGAATTATATCAACTGTTAACTATAAATAGATTGTTGTATGTATGTATTTATATAATGTTTAATTTTCAAATCACGGTCAACAAATTGATATTATTGAGTGTTGTTTTTTTTTCGTTTTTATTAATAAGCCTTCCATTATATGTAGCCTTTTTTTATATGTAGACGATCCAATTATTTTTGTATTATTAACAAGTATGTTGTGACAAGGGTCCTCTAGGTCTCCATGAGTAAGTAAATGAGACCTAATTGAGCTATAGTCAGAAAGTGTAGTGTGGCCAATATAATTGTTTATGAATTTTGATTAATTAGGAACAGAATTCCTTAATGGGCATTTAAATTCGTAAATAATATTTCTTCTATTTAATTTTGTTTTAAGAGGTGAATTTTTTAACTATAAGATTGGTGGTTCAAATTTTTTTGTAATAAATTATAATAATAAATTAGTCTTATCTTTTTACTCTTGTCTGCTGATGTTGTGTATTTTTTATAATGTTCTTAAATCTAGTTACATCTTGTTTGAAATTATCATTCATCTGATTTTTCTAAAACACATTTATGCCTTATCTGTCATATTTAATGAAACTTGCATAAATATATATATATATATATATATATATATATATATTATCTATAATATATATATATATTATTTATATATAATATATGTATATATATATATATATATATATATATATATATATATATATATATATATGTCATTCGCAGACAGTGTTGTTTCGCTGTATCAAAACTCCTCAACGCGACTAGACATTCGAATGCCTCAAGCTAGGATTTGGTGTCAGTCAGAGTTTCTACCACAGAGCTGTCTTCATTCGACAGAATGAACTAGCTAAATCTAGCTTATATGTATATATATATATATATATATATATATATATATATATATATATATATATATATTAACCACCATATATAGACGAATTTTATTTGTATTTTAATGCTACCACACATGATTATATTTAAAAGAAAAAAAATGAAGAACAAACTGTTTTCGAAGTTCGCTCAACGCAGGTAAATCGAGGTTAATAATTATGTATATATTATCAATAAAAGGAATTAAATCTGAGTGAACCCCCCCCCCCGAAAATTTAGATGTAAATCGATTGGAGGCCAAGGAAAAATCCTTCTGTTTACAGGACCCACTCAAAATGTAAAATGGATCCGCACTGAAATTAACCACACAACTGAGTTTATTTATAAGGTGTTCCGCAATGGAAGATCCGTATATATTGGTCAGGCCATCTGATGGTGAATAAGTAGAGTTCTGGATTTTATAATCATTTCACCCCAAACAAGGAAATAAAGCCACTAACACACAAGGAGTTACCGAGTGTTACAGAATATGAAACAATAACACAATTAAGGAGAAAAAACAATAAAAGAACAAGAATTAAAAAGACCGAATATAACGATTGACATTGCATTTGAATTGTTGAAGATTATTATTGACTGGAAATCAAGAGGCCGGAAGAGAGTGCCACAAGCAAGAAGAAAATGTTAACATAGAACTTACAGTTAGATCTAGCCATTTAAACTGTAAAATGATGAGACCAAGCCGCCAATCTAGTACTGAGTCTAAATTCATAAAGTCTAGATACTATAGCGGAAATTTCATGAGAACAATCGTCAGGCAAAGCCAGAGGGGAGCTACATGAAGGCGGTGGGAGTGTGACTGAAGCCGAGATGCCAGGTCATGATTTATAACATATGATAAAGAGAAACTGAGTTCCACCATGGAATATGTAAACGAGCGGCGATATATCAAGTCTAATTCGTTACCTCTCCGTCACCGAGGCCCGTTGGTAAAGTTAGTATGACGTTTGCCTCCTATCGTAACTATTCGGGTTTCAATTCCCGGTAGTGGATACGCACTGCTGATCAGTCCCAAATATAGGATGAAACGGCCGCCCTGTGCATTCTGTTGGGGTTTCTTCTCGACTCGATAAATTACTTAATTATGGTTATTTCAAATCCATCTAATTATATACGTGTGTGTGTGTATTTTTTTTCTAAGTGTCGTATGGGCACCGAGTGAGGATTGAACTCACTAGTTGCAATATATGTAGCGAGGCAAGTTTGATTAGTTGTGGCATGAGGCCGTGGATATAGGGGCCTTTGTGATGATTAAACTCACCACAACAGTCTAGCGAGATAAGCTTGCTAACCATTACACCAATTTTGAAGTGTCGGTGTATATGTATATAAAGAAATATAGTCTTAAGATATGCTATATTTATGGGATAAAGTGCTCAATCTCTGACATAGAGCCTATGCAAGTATAAATATATAGGTGAACATTGAAGTCAACACTCAGAGGCGGCAGGCATGAAAACAACCTTTATATATATATATATATATATATATATATATATATATATATATATATATATAGCGTATTGTTTTTTACAAATGTAAACAAACACCAATTAGCCGGAGTGCTCCATTTCATTTTACTGAAGAGCTTTGCATTAGCGCAGGTGGCTGTTCTTTATAGAATTAGCCTATCACTCAACAGTGCTCAACTGAAATATATTTTCAAGAGCTAAATTATGTCATTCGCAGACAATATTGTTTCGCTGTATCCCAGCTACAGAGTACGACTTGATATCCAAATGACATAAGGCCGGATCGAAACTCAACCGAGTTGATGTGAGAATTTCTACCACGATACACACTCTCTCTCTCTCTCTCACACACACACACACACACACACACACATATATATATACATAAATATATATGTATATTTAAAGATATATTATTAAATATAGCAGACTATGAATGTTTATGTCTGATCATGAGCCGTTCTAATGATCGAATGTCTGCTTAAATTTTTGGTGAAAATAAAGACAAAAATTAGTCAAACATTTGGGATATTTTTTTTATTAATTTGCTTCTGAGCTTTCGGCTCACATAAGCCATCCTGAGAGTGTTTATACAGACATGAATCAAAGATATTAACCGTCAAAGATGATATTTTGTTATTTTGATGTGGAAGATTGCTATACGACGATAACGGTCGCGGAATAGCAGACGTAGACCTTAAGCTCAAGATGCGGTTCTATGACGTCATAGCACGTGATAAAGCGAAGTATTACAACAGAATCAATGTCTAGATGCAATGTAATATGTTGTGACTAGTTTGAAATGTTTATTTTCACCAGAAATTAAAGCAAGCATTCGAACATTAGAACGGCTCATGATCAGACATAATAGACAGTCATTGTTTGTTACATTTAATAATATGTTTAAATAATTCTCTACTGCCCCAATACACTAAATACACACATTTATATATATATATATATATATATATATATATATATATATATATATATAATTTTAATAAGACAATAAGTTTGTGTAGTGTTATTTTTTGGACGCGTGGATGCAGATTTCAAGAACTAAGCTTGCAAGTCACGTCAAATTTCCTTTCTTAGATTTGATTGAATGTCTATCCAGAAGAAAAGACGATTGCAAGAAAGAAATTATAGCTGTACTCAAAATCGCAGATTTTCTCACATACTGAAGAGTAATGCGTCGCATGTTAGTAACAATAATAATCATGATAATGGATATCATTTCTTTTCTTTTTGGACAAAAATTACGTTAGGCTGTGTTTATCTCATTAATTTGATAAATTATTCATTTTTAAAAATTCTTTCCTTCCTGTCTTTTAATGAGGGGTTTTCAAACGTAAAATGTGATACATGATATCTTTGTGCACCGAGGAGATAAATTAAAATGGCTGAAAGAGCTCAACGGCCAATCAGAGTCGTTCATTTATTCACCTCTCTCAAATTTCTCAATTATTCTTTATTTCATCATACTTTGACTTCTCTTTTTCTTTCTTTCCTTTGTTTTATTTATTGTTCTTTTTTAGGTTGTTCTTTTTTTATTCTTTCTTTTTTTCTTCATCTGCACCTTTTATTCTTTTTATATTAAACTTTCTTTTTTCCCAACTCTTTATTTCTTTCTTTCTTTCTTTCGCCCGAACACGCCCGCATTCATTTTTCCTCTTCTACTTTAGATTTTTATACTTTCTTTCTCCATTTTTATAATCTTTCATTCATTCATTCTGTCTGTCTGTATGTATTTCTCTCTTTCCTTTTCTTTTTTCTTTCTTTCTTTTTTTTCTTTCTTCTTTTTTTTTTTAATTTTTTCTTCATCTTCATCTTTTCTACTACTCTTTATTTATATAAATATTCCTTCCTTCCTTTCTTTTTTATCTCTGTTGCTTCCATCTTTCTTTTAGAATTTTCTTCCCACTTCCAACGTTTCTTTCTTTCTTGCTTGTTTTTACTCCTTTTTCTTTCTTTCTTTCTTTCTTTCTTTCTTTCTTTTTTTTTCGTGTTGCCAAAGTTTGCTTGATATCTGATATTTCATTCTCAGATAAAAAAAAAAAAAAAATAATATCGAATTCAGACACTTGAAAGACTGGCGCAAGACAATCAACTCCAATAAGTGACTGGTCTATTGCTTGATTTCTGAAGCAAAAATAATAGTCGTGGCTTTCGTCGAAGCGACACACCTGTCCAGTTCACACTTCTCCCCGGTCTTTTGAACACAGATGTTTAGGTTTAGGATTGGGTTTCCGATTTCTTCCCAGTAGCTCCTTGCATCTTAGTAGATTTATCGCCTTGAAAATAAAAATAAACCCTTATTATTTATATGTCTCTATGGTGGCCAGTGTCATGTTAGGATGAAAATGACGAGCAATAGAAACAAAGTAGACAAAATCATAAAGCCAACTTTGACGTTTAAAATATTAGGTTGGTGCAAGAATAATGACGTAATAATGTCGTTTTTTGACGTTAAAAATACGTCAAAAAACGATATTATTACGTCATTACTTTTGCACCAACATAATATTTTGAATGAGTTAACCAATTTTTCGAATAGCAAGACAAGCATTCTTACTGTGAATAATTTGACATGCTTGATGTTTCTTTCTTTCTTTCTTTCTTTCTATATAGCGGCATATCAACGTGTCATGGGTCATTTAATACCGAATTTTAATTTTATTGGCAACATTAGTAAATTCTTTGACAAAAATGTATTGCTGATAATATTTTTTTCCTTACAGAAATCTATTGCTATTAATTTTTCTACTACAAACATGTATTGCTGATATTTTTACTATAACAACTGTTATACTTTCGTAGTGTTTTTGATCCCAATTTAAGGGGTCAATTATTTGCCCATAGTTGGGACCCTAACAGGTGATACCACCCCAGATCAGGGTGGACCACGGAAAAAAACAGTAATTAAAAGGTGATTCCACACTCCTCAAAATATTCAATCTTCCGATTAAAGATGTTACTACCAAATGTAGTTTATTGTTATACTTAGGATGAGCCTGTCATTTCGCAAGACTTATCTGATGACCTCTATCCACAACTTTCTCTCCACATGCGCCGATATGTAGACGTCAGCAGTATTAACTATGAATGTTGGGTGCCTCGGCGAGGGGCAATGGCTAGTGATAAAGACTGGTTTATTATTACTCGTGTCTTCTGGGTTCAGTCCTCACTATGTACCACATGTTTTTGATGCTGTGCCAATTAAAGTTAACCTTTTTGAATAACAAAAATTGATATCTCGGAGCAGGGTAACTATTACCGACCTATTCTGGGTACACCTTACTACTGTCTTGTGAGTTCATTCGACACTGGATGCAGCAAGCTTGAGCTCTTGTACCAAATTGATAAAATCAATGAATAACAAAAACACCTCCATCCCTTCCCCGCCAACAGCAAAGTCGCAGCACCTCTGCACCCCCACCGCTGAAGGTGTTATACCTAACGTACCTATTCTATTATTAATAGACTCTCCCACACATAATATGTAGTAGTAGTAGTAGTAGTAGCGGTCGCCAGTGGGGCTCAGTGGTGTTGAGCGAGTCAGTCGATATCGGACATTGAAGTACCAACCATCACAACTAGATTGCTGCGTCATTAACTCTTATTTCCAAGTTCCTAAAGTTTTGTACGTCGAACCTAATTTAGGACGACTTATTGAAATACAAGCCTCCACTGTAAAAATTACTCTGCAACAGAAGGCCAACCTAAGGTCTCCCTTTTCATATATATATATATATATATATATATATATATATATATATATATATATATATGTATATATATATATATATATGTCTGTGTATGTGTGTGTGTGCACATATATGTGTATGTGTGTGTCTATAGATTTAATACAAAAAAGTAAACCGTTACCGCCTACCTAATAATCATTAAAATAATAGAATAGACCTTCTAGCCATAATTCACCATCGGCCAGCATATCTAAACAGTCGACCCAAAACACAACTGACGTGATCTGAAGATTGCGTTTGAGCAGGAAACACACTGGATGTTGTCCGTAATGTTCTCTTTTATATTTATATACTCCCTATTCCTGATATTGAGCAATTTAACCCATC